>CM055757.1:4195775-4333275 GCA_029465975.1 Dallia pectoralis | reverse complement strand
CTGTTTTTAATGTGGTGATTTAGTTCTAGTTGGGTCAGTCTGTTTTTAATGGGGTGATTTAGTTCTAGTGAGGTCAGTCAGTTTTTAATGGGGTGATTTAGTTCTAGTGGGGTCAGTCAGTTTTTAATGGGGTGATTTAGTTCTAGTTGGGTCAGTCTGTTTTTAATGGGGTGATTTAGTTCTAGTGGGGTCAGTCAATTTTTAATGGGGTGATTTAGTTCTAGTGGGGTCAGTCTGTTTTTAATGGGGTGATTTAGTTCTAGTGGGGTCAGTCAGTTTTTAATGGGGTGATTTAGTTCTAGTGGGGTCAGTCAATTTTTAATGGGGTGATTTAGTTCTAGTGGGGTCAGTCTGTTTTTAATGGGGTGATTTAGTTCTAGTGGGGTCAGTCAGTTTTTAATGGGGTGATTTAGTTCTAGTGGGGTCAGTCAATTTTTAATGGGGTGATTTAGTTCTAGTGGGGTCAGTCAGTTTTTAATGGGGTGGTTTGGTTCTAGTGGGGTCAGTCTGTTTTTAATGGGGTGATTTAGTTCTGGTGGGGTCAGTCAATTTTTCATGGGGTGATTTGGTTCTAGTTGGGTCAGACTGTTTTTAATAGGGTGATTTGGTTCTTGTTGTGTCAGTCAGTCAGTCAGTATCTTTCTCTCCCACTATTTCTCTCATCCTCCCTTCTCTCTCTCCCACTATTTCTCCCATCTCTCTCTCCCACTATGTGTATTGGGATGAGGTTTGAAGCCAGTCTGTGTACTGGTGGACATGGTTATGGTCATGGTTATGGTTATGGTCAAGGTTATAGTTAAGGTCATGGTCATGGTAATAGTAATGGTCATGTAATGGTCATGGTTTTGGTTATGGTCATGACTATGGTGATGGTTATGGTCATGACTATGGTGATGGTTATGGTCATGACTATGGTCATGGTGATGGTCATGGTGATGGTCATGGTGATGGTCATGGTCATGGTTATGGTCATGACTATGGTCATGGTGATGGTCATGACTATGGTGATGGTTATGGTCATGACTATGGTCATGGTGATGGTCATGGTGATGGTCATGGTCATGACTATGGTCATGGTGATGGTCCTGGTTATGGTCATGACTATGGTCATGGTGATGGTCATGGTTATGGTCCTGGTTATGGTAATGGTCCTGGTTATGGTCCTGGTTATGGTCATGGTAATGGTTATGGTCCTGGTTATGGTCATGACTATGGTCATGGTGATGGTCATGGTTATGGTCCTGGTTATGGTCCTGGTTATGGTCATGGTCCTGGTTATGGTCATGGTAATGGTTACACTGGGTTCATTAACAGGCTCTTTGATAACCTCTCAGAGAGCTCCACTGTGCTACGGCGCTGAAAGGACATCTTGTTGAAGACACCAGGGATGAATATCACCGTATGTGTGGGCTTCTGGCCACGCTGGATATTTACAGGAAAGTCAAACAGGCTCTGTGTGTGTGTGTGTGTGTGTGTGTGTGTTTAAGCATGACTGTTTGTGTATGGGTTTGTGTGTGTTCCTGTAGATCTGACTTAAATCAGAAGAAGTTGACGGATATGGACTTTTTTCTGCCTCAACTTTGGAAAAAGCACTTTGTTGGCATTGGTGTTTGGTTTAGCGCAAATGATACAACTGGGGTTCGAGTCAGAATTAGGTTTAGGATAAGTTATACAGTCAGCATTAGAAACAGGAAGAGTTATTCAGGAAAAATCAGTTTTGTGTAGAAAGTTGCGTTAACACAAGTCTATATGTGTGTGTGGTTGTGTGAGTGGCAGCGTGTGTGTGTAGTTGTATGTGTGTGTAAGTGTGTGTGTGTGTGTGGTTGTGCGTGGTTGTGTGTGTGTGGTACTGTGTGTGTGTGTGTGTGGTTGTGCGTGGTTGTGTGTGTGTGGTACTGTGTGTGTGGTACTGTGTGTGTGGTACTGTGGGTGTGTGTGTGTGTGTGTGTGTGTGTGCGCGCATGTGTGTGTGTGTGTGGTTGTGTCTTCAGGTCTAACTACCACAGTTTCCAGAGTACGTTTAGGCTTACGATTAGTAGTTAGGTCTAAGGTTAGGCTTTTGCGCATTTGAGGTTAATTGAGGAAAAAGTTAGGTTTAGGAAAGAATTTGAAAACATCGAATTAATGAACATCTCTAGTCGCAATATTCTTTTGTGCAACCAAGGCAGATGATTTGTGACCTGTAATCATTAGAAAATGACAACGAGTGAATCATAAATCTAATTTAACCATGAAATATATTTATCAGTTCATATTTTTCCCCTTCTTATTAATAATGTTACTATATAAAATGATTTTCTAAGATGTGCATAACGACAACTTATAATGGGGGAGGTACGGGGGGAGATAACGTGCGAGGAGGGGAGGGTTGGGTTTTGGTTGGGGTTTGATTGGGGTTTGGGTTCTGCAGAAGCAGCAGAAGTCTCTCTCTAACATATTTTCTCTCAGGAAGTGCACTATATAATTTTCTGAGACGCCTCAACACTGAGTAGCTCTATTTGTTTCCAACCACACATTCATTATAGTTCAGCAGTTTAAAACAGTCAGGCCCGAGGAATGCTGCCCGGAGACGGCAAGTCGAGGAAGACGAGGAGGAAGGAGGGAGAGGTGTGGAAGGAGAGGAGAGAGAATGTAGGGATGAGAGGAGGAGGAAGGAGAGAGAGGTGGGGAAGGAGAGAGAATGTATATATGAGATGAGGAGGAAGGAGAGAGAGGTGGGGAAGGAGAGGAGAGAGAATGTATATATGAGATGAGGAGGAAGGAGAGAGAGGTGGGGAAGGAGAGGAGAGAGAAATTAGGGATGAGACGAGGAGGAAGGAGGAGTTGACGGGGGCAATGGGATTGGTATTACTAAACTGGTTTGGTATTGCTAAACTGGTTTGGTATTACTTAACTGGTTTGGTATTACTTAACTGGTTTGGTATTACTTAACTGATTTGGTATTACTTAACTGATTTGGTATTACTTAACTGGTTTGGTATTGCTAAACTGGTTTGGTATTACTAAACTGGTTTGGTATTGCTAAACTGGTTTGGTATTACTTAACTGATTTGGTATTACTTAACTGGTTTGGTATTACTTAACTGGTTTGGTATTACTTAACTGATTTGGAATTACTTAACTGGTTTGGTATTGCTAAACAGGTTTGGTATTACTTAACTGATTTGGTATTACTTAACAGATTTGGTATTACTTAACTGATTTGGTATTACTTAACTGATTTGGTATTACTTAACTGGTTTGGTATTACTTAACTGGTTTGGTATTACTTAACTGATTTGGTATTACCTAACTGGTTTGGTATTGCTAAACTGGTTTGGTATTACTTAACTGATTTGGTATTACTTAACTGGTTTGGTATTACTTAACTGATTTGGTATTACTAAACTGGTTTGGTATTGCTAATATGGTTTGGTATTACTTAACTGTTTTGGAATTACTTAACTGGTTTGGTATTGCTAAACAGGTTTGGTATTACTTAACTGATTTGGTATTACTTAACTGATTTGGTATTACTAAACTGATTTGGTATTACTTAACAGATTTGGTATTACTTGACTGATTTGGTATTACTTAACTGATTTGGTATTACTTAACTGGTTTGGTATTACTTAACTGGTTTGGTATTACTTAACTGATTTGGTATTGCCTAACTGGTTTGGTATTGCTAAACTGGTTTGGTATTACTTAACAGATTTGGTATTACTTAACTGGTTTGGTATTGCTAAACTAGTTTGGTATTGCTAAACTGGATTGGTATTACTTAACTGGTTTGGTATTGCTAAACTGGTTTGGTATTACATAACTGGTTTGGTATTACTAAACTGGTTTGGTATTGCTAAACTGGTTTGGTATTACTTAACTGGTTTGGTATTACTAAACTGGATTGGTATTACTAAAATGGTTTGGTATTGCTAAACTGGTATGGTATTACTAAACTGATTTGGTATTGCTAAAGTGGTTTGGTATTACTAAACTGGTTTGGTATTGCTAAACTGGTTTGGTATTGCTAAACTGGTTTGGTATTACTTAACTGGTTTGGTATTACTAAACTGGTTTGGTATTGCTAAACTGGTTTGGTATTGCTAAACTGGTTTGGTATTGCTAAACTGGATTGGTATTACTTAACTGGTTTGGTATTGCTAAACTGGTTTGGTATTACTTAACCTTTTTGGTATTGCTAAACTGGTTTGGTATTACTTAACTGGTTTGGTATTAAACTGGTTTGGTATTGCTAAACTGGATTGGTATTACTTAACTGGTTTGGTATTGCTAAACTGGTTTGGTATTACTTAACTGGTTTGGTATTACTAAACTGGATTGGTATTACTAAACTGGTTTGGTATTGCTAAACTGGGTTGGTATTACTAAACTGGTTTGGTATTGCTAAACTGGTTTGGTATTACTTAACTGGTTTGGTATTACTAAACTGGTTTGGTATTGCTAAACTGGTTTGGTATTGCTAAACTGGTTTGGTATTGCTAAACTGGATTGGTATTACTTAACTGGTTTGGTATTGCTAAACTGGTTTGGTATTACTTAACTGGTTTGGTATTGCTAAACTGGTTTGGTATTACTAAACTGGTTTGGTATTACTTAACTGGTTTGGTATTACTTAACTGGTTTGGTATTGCTAAACTGGATTGGTATTACTTAACTGATTTAGTATTGCTAAACTGGTTTGTTATTACTTAACTGGTTTGGTATTACTTAACTGGTTTGGTATTAATAAACTGGATTGGTATTACTTAACTGATTTGGTATTGCTAAACTGGTTTGGTATTACTTAACTGATTTGGTATTGCTAAACTGGTTTGTTATTACTTAACTGGTTTGGTATTGCTAAACTGGTTTGTTATTACCTAACTGATTTGGTATTGCTAAACTGGTTTGTTAGTACTTAACTGGTTTGGTATTGCTAAACTGGTTTGGTATTACTTAATTGGTTTGGTATTGCTAAACTGGATTGGTATTTCAGGCCAGGTTTGTATATGTATACAGGGAAACCCAACATTGACTGAGATTTTATTAACAGTGTTTACCTGTAATACAACAATAGACAATAAAAACATAGAAAATTAAAATGTACAAAATTGAACAAAATAGATTTTTTCGACATAATATTTTCACAGTTAAAAGTCAAGATGTTTGAATTCCTACCTATTTAACATTATAATCACTCTTGAGGGAGATTTTTATTGCCCTGTGTTTAATTAGAGAAGTTTAACCAGGTCTCTGTTAAATATGTGAGGAATAAATACACAAGTGATGTTTAAAAAAAACAACGTGGCTTTAAAAAACAAGATACATATTCCAGTTCCATCTCTGAACAAACCGGGGGTTCATCTCTCAACAAACCTGGGGTTCATCTCTGAACAAACCTGGGGTTCATCTCTGAACAAACCTGGGGTCCATCTCTGAACAAACCTGGGGTCCATCTCTGAACAAACCTGGAGTCCATCTCTGAACAAACCTGGGGTTTATCTCTGAACAAACCTGGGGTCCATCTCTGAACAAACCTGGGGTCCGTCTCTGAACAAACCTGGGGTTCGTCTCTGAACAAACCTTGGGTTCATCTCTGAACAAACCTGGGCTCCATCTCTGAACAAACCTGGGGTCCATCTCTGAACAAACCTGGGGTCCATCTCTGAACAAACCTGGGGTCCATCTCTGAACAAACCTGGGGTCCATCTCTGAACAAACCTGGGGTCCATCTCTGAACAAACCTGGGGTCCATCTCTGAACAAACCTGGGGTTCATCTCTGAACAAACCTGGGGTCCATCTCTGAACAAACCTGGGGTCCATCTCTGAACAAACCTGGGGTGCATCTCTGAACAAACCTGGGGTTCATCTCTGAACAAACCTGGGGTTCATCTCTGAACAAACCTGGGGTCCATCTCTGAACAAACCTGGGGTCCATCTCTGAGCAAACCTGGGGTTTATCTCTGTACAAACCTAATAATAAACCTAGTAATATGAGAGTTGTGGGTGAGTAATATGGGAGTTGTGAGGGGGGAAATGTGAGAGAAGTGGGGGAGTAATGTGAGAGAAGTGGGGGAGTAATGTGGGAGTTCAGTAACTACAGGTTGGTGTTTTGGTCAGCTGTTACGTCAGAGACCTCTGTATTAATGTCAGGTTATAGACCCTCTAAGCCAAATAACACATACACCCACACACACATATCCACATAAGTACACGCACACATGCACAAACACACACACACACACATTTTCAGACTCACATACACACACACACAGAAACGAGAGCATTTACATTGGGACTGAGTATAGATTGAATTCAACTCTGTTTTGTTTTGTGGTAACGGTTAAACGTTCAGCTGACCACATTGAGTGTCAGGGCAGAGTTCTGTTTACACTAGACAGATATAGACCTGTTTATACCCTCATCTCTGCTCTTCCTCTCCACTCAGCTCCATGACAACTCCTCTCTTCTCTTTTCTCTCCTCTCAGGTCCTCCTATCCCTTCCCTTCCTCCCCTTCTGTTTCCCCTCTTTCATTATATGGTACAGCGGGGAGGTACAAACCCACTTAGCAGGTCTTGGTATTTCAGTCTGTGGGCTGGACCCAGACTTAGAGAAAGCTCTGCTCTATGTTTCTAGAGCTACATTAGAGAAATCTGTAAAACTTCTGTCTCTCCTTTTATACAGCTACAGCTTTGCAAAAGTCCTGTTCTGTTGTTCATAGAGGTCCACCCAACCTTAATGTGCAGCAACCCCGTTCAAAATTGGTTCAATTGCTTCCACAACACCAAACAACCAGCCATCATCAACCAAACATCATCAACCAAACAACCAGACATCATCAAGCAGCCATCATCAACCAGACATCATCAACCACACATCATCAACCCCACACCATCAACCAGACACCATCAACCAAACAACCACACATCATCAACCACACATCATCAACCAAACAACCGCACATCGTTCGAGTCTCAACATACCTATTCTATGGTATTCACTTGTTCACTGAAACGACCTGGTGGGCCTTAACCTGACCTGAGAACCACTAGACTTTGGATTTTAACAACCCACCCCATAAGAACATGGCAGATAAGATTTAAATATCAAACATGAAAATAGAAGTTGGCAGAGAACAGATAGAGAACCAGTCCCTGGTTATACAGTGATTCACGTTGTCATCAGTGCGCACATTCATTTAGACATACACTTATTCTCTTACACACACGCCGAGTGACAGCAGCTAAGCGGCGGATTAGGACGCTACAGTTGGATCAGATTTCCATCTTATTGCTATTAATGGATGCAATGGAATGATAGCCGAGTAGATCAGAAGGTCATGTGATTGGCTCTGCGGTGTCACAATACTATCTGTTGACAACAGCAGGGTTTTCTGGGAATTTCACTGAGAATACTTCTTCACGGTCGTAATGTGGTAGTGAATTTGTGGTAATATAATTGTTTTGTGCAGTAGTTATGGTTGTTCTTTATCTGCGTATATATAACCCCTTCCTCTTAAATGTAAGCATTTTTTAGGGTCCGTTAGGGTTTTTTTCAGAATGCAAACGTCGGAGAACTCACATAATTTATGCCAAGAACACTGTAAACAACCATTTGAGGAACATTTGGGGAGATTTCTGATGTGGTGTGGTGGTTTTGGTAACGCATGTGAATAGTTATGTGCTACGTCCTTCTACTTGTGTCTGTGAAGAGCCAATTGGGTCGCTGCACGGTGTGAAAGTAAGGGATACTCTAAGAGCCTTTTCTCCTTCAGAGAGTATTATACTAACAGAGACTAATCAGCCAGAGATAAATCAGCCACAGACACTTCCAGTTAGTTCAACAAGATGACACGTAACGGTTGCTTGGTGAGACGTCCACATGTCACACGTTCAGAGTAAACAAAGCCCTTTAATTGTGTACAAAAACTCTCTCTTTTCCTTCTTTGGTCTCGTCGTCCATCCTACCACCCTCCCCCCGCCGTAAAGACAGCTAGCGAGTGGGAGAGACAGGCTGCAGATACTTGTAGTGCCAACCAGACATAATAAAAAATATAAGCAAAGGGGTGGGTAGGAAAAACTATTAAAAGAATTATTCCCTCGATGTTGCAAAAAATGCTTCTGGTCCCACTGAATATAGTAACTACCTGAGGGGAAAATGTTTGGAAATTACCTGATGGGTGAAATGTTTGTAAATAACCTGAGGGGAAAATGCTTGGAAATTACCTGATGGGTGAAATGTTTGTAAATGACCTGAGGGGAAAATGTTTGTAAATGACTTGAGGGGTGAAATGTTTGTAAAATACCTGAGGGGTGAAATGTTTGTAAATTACCTGAGGGGTGAAATGTTTGTAAAATACCTGAGGGGTGAAGTGTTTGTAAAATACCTGAGGGGTGAAATGTTTGTAAAATACCTGAGGGGTGAAATGTTTATAAATTCCAGCCAAACGTATCCATAAGGGACGAGAAGCTAGATAGAGCAACAGGAAAACAGGTAATAAAACTAACATGGTTTGTAGTCACAACAGTATTAAATAGTAATTTCAAAAGTAATACACAGTAATTACAACACTAATACATATAATAGTAGTTACATCAGCAATGAATAGCAACAGTACAACAGTCTAGATTGGACAGGACAATATCATTCACTGATTGGAGTAATTAGCACTAATTCAAATGGTAATGATCATTAGTGATAAGCAATGAGCACATTTTTTGTAACGTAATGATTAGTAATTACAGGTGATATACTTGTGTACTGGAGTGTACTTGTGGAATATTAGTCAGGTAACTGTGTGTTGTAGCTGTGGTTCTCCTTTGGGTTAGAGACATGGTGTGTACATATCTGTGTGTGTGTGTGTGTGTGTGTGTGCGTGCGTGTGTGTGTGTGTGTCTGCATGTTTTTATCCGTGGATCTCTTGTTGTTGTTAGAGATTAATTGGTTTCTCGCTGGCAGTGTGTGTAAATCTCTGCAACGCCCAGGCTAATAAATGAACAATAATAAGGGTGCGGTTTAATTGAAATAACTGTATCATTATGCAGTGTGGCCTGCCTGTATATAAAGGAAGGACTGCCAGTGGGATTATAAAGGAAGGACTGCCAGTGGGATTATAAAGGAAGGACTGCCAGTGTGAATATAAAGGAAGGACTGCCAGTGGGATTATAAAGGAAGGACTGCCAGTGTGATTATAAAGGAAGGACTGCCAGTGTGATTATAAAGAAAGGACTGCCAGTGGGATTATAAAGAAAGGACTGCCAGTGGGATTATACAGGAAGGACTGCCAGTGGGATTATAAAGAAAGGACTGCCAGTGGGATTATAAAGGAAGGACTGCCAGTGTGATTATAAAGAAAGGACTGCCAGTGGGATTATAAAGGAAGGACTGCCAGTGTGATTATAAAGGAAGGACTGCCAGTGTGATTATAAAGAAAGGACTGCCAGTGGGATTATAAAGAAAGGACTGCCAGTGGGATTATAAAGGAAGGACTGCCAGTGTGATTATAAAGAAAGGACTGCCAGTGGGATTATAAAGGAAGGACTGCCAGTGTGATTATAAAGAAAGGACTGCCAGTGAGATTATAAAGGAAGGACTGCCAGTGTGATTATTAAGGAAGGACTGACAGTGTGATTATAAAGGAAGGACTGCCAGTGTGATTATAAAGTAAGGACTGCCAGTGTGATTATAAAGGAAGGACTGCCAGTGTGATTATAAAGGAAGGACTGCCAGTGTGATTATAAAGGAAGGACTGCCAGTGTGAGTATTAAGGAAGGACTGCCAGTGTGATTATAAAGGAAGGACTGCCGGTGTGATTATAAAGGAAGGACTGCCAGTGTGATTATAAAGTAAGGACGGCCAGTGTGAGTATAAAGTAAGGACTGCCAGTGTGAGTATAAAGTAAGGACGGCCGGTGTGATTATAAAGGAAGGACTGCCAGTGTGATTATAAAGGAAGGACTGCCAGTGTGAGTATTGAGGAAGGACTGCCAGTGTGATTATAAAGAAAGGACTGCCAGTCGGATTATAAAGAAAGGACTGCCAGTGGGATTATAAAGGAAGGACTGCCAGTGTGATTATAAAGAAAGGACTGCCAGTGGGATTATAAAGAAAGGACTGCCAGTGGGATTATAAAGGAAGGACTGCCAGTGTGATTATAAAGAAAGGACTGCCAGTGAGATTATAAAGGAAGGACTGCCAGTGTGATTATTAAGAAAGGACTGACAGTGTGATTATAAAGGAAGGACTGCCAGTGTGATTATAAAGTAAGGACTGCCAGTGTGATTATAAAGGAAGGACTGCCGGTGTGAGTATAAAGTAAGGACTGCCAGTGTGAATATAAAGGAAGGACTGCCAGTGTGATTATAAAGGAAGGACTGCCAGTGTGAGTATTAAGGAAGGACTGCCAGTGTGATTATAAAGGAAGGACTGCCAGTGTGATTATAAAGGAAGGACTGCCAGTGTGAGTATTAAGGAAGGACTGCCGGTGTGAGTATAAAGTATACAGCTGGAACCTCTCTACTGTAGAGTAATAACCTGGAACCTCTCTACTGTAGAGTAATAACCTGGAACCTCTCTACTGCAGAGTAATAACCTGGAACCTCTCTACTGTAGAGTAATAACCTGGAACCTCTCTACTGTAGAGTGATAACCTGGAACCTCTCTACTGTAGAGTGATAACCTGGAACCTCTACTGTAGAGTAATAACCTGGAACCTCTCTACTGTAGAGTAATAACCTGGAACCTCTCTACTGTAGAGTAATAACCTGGAACTTCTCTACTGTAGAGTAATAACCTGGAACCTCTCTACTGTAGAGTAATAACCTGGAATATTTCTACTGTAGAGTAATAACCTGGAACCTCTCTACTGTAGAGTAATAACCTGGAACCTCCCTACTGTAGAGTAATAACCTGGAACCTCTCTACTGTAGAGTAATAACCTGGAACCTCTCTACTGTAGAGTAATTACCTGGAACCTCTCTACTGTAGAGTAATAACCTGGAACCTCTCTACTGTAGAGTAATAACCTGGAACCTCTCTACTGTAGAGTAATAACCTGGAATCTTTCTACTGTAGAGTAATAACCTGGAACCTCTCTACTGTAGAGTAATAACCTGGAACCTCTCTACTGTAGAGTGATAACCTGGAACCTCTCTACTGTAGAGTAATAACCTGGAACCTCTCTACTGTAGAGTAATAACCTGGAACCTCTTTACTGTAGAGTAATAACCTGGAACCTCTCTACTGTAGAGTAATAACCTGGAACCTCTCTACTGTAGAGTAATAACCTGGAACCTCTCTACTGTAGAGTAATAACCTGGAACCTCTCTACTGTAGAGTAATAACCTGGAACCTCTCTACTGTAGAGTAATAACCTGGAACCTCTCTACTGTAGAGTAATAACCCGGAACCTCTCTACTGTAGAGTAATAACCTGGAATCTTTCTACTGTAGAGTAATAACCTGGAACCTCTCTACTGTAGAGTAATAACCTGGAACCTCTCTACTGTAGAGTAATAACCTGGAACCTCTCTACTGTAGAGTAATAACCTGTGTAGCGGATTTCTTCCGGCACCACAAAAGAACCACCGACACCGGTCTCTTGTGGGGGTCACGTCTGCAGTTTATTAAACACAGGACAGGGATTAATACACTCAACACTCTCAATTCTGTTGTCTCTGTCTCGCTCAAGCCCAAAGTTGTTCTGAGCATTTCAATGAAACATCAACAAAACACTCTTCTTGTTTGTTCTTTCACAACATACATCACAACTTACATATCACACATCTCCAACACATATTCATTCAATCAAGTCAATATATACATATAATAAACACATATAATGATGTATATATTTAAACATTACAATGACAAATGATCGTATAGTGGTATTTTCTGAACATTACAATGACAAATGATTGTATAGTGGTATTTTCTGAACATTACAGTGACAAATGATCGTATAGTGGTATTTTCTGAACATTACATACCTGCAGTTTATTAAACACAGGACAGGGATTAATACACTCAACACTCTCAATTCTGTTGTCTCTGTGAGGAGTGTAAAAAGAATAGAAAAGTGAAACCCCCATTAATACTGTAACTGCACCTGCTCTAAATTACCTCAATACAAGTACAAATACACAATATTAGACAGATAAAGACAATATACTTCGACAAAAGTAACTGCATTTTGTTATTTAAGCGTAATCCACCCTGGATTAATGATATTTAATTAACTGTGCCACCTTATAAACCCGCCATTCAAAACGGCACGCGGCAATTTGAACCAACATACTAAAGGCTAATTAACATAAAACTCGGAATCCACATAAAAATAATAATATTCCAATACACTAAGTGACTCAATCCATCATTAAAACATGCCATCCACCGGTATTGATCGTCATGTTTACTTATTATATTACATTTAAACACTCTATTTCTGAGCTCACTTAAAACATACCTGTCTCGCTCAAGCCCAAAGTTGTTGTGAGCATTGAGCGAGACACGATTGGAGGACCCGGCAGTGGAAATGACGTCACTAAACTAATAAACTTAATAAAGCATTTTAAAACAAAAACTTATATTTTTCTGATTCCGTAAAGTATACAAACAGTAAAATGCGCCCAGAAACACCAAAAAATAAAACAGAAATATTTTCGATACACTTCTAAAAGAAAGGAAAAAGTTTGCTGGAACAGTCAAACTCTAAAACACTACACCTGGAACCTCTCTACTGTAGAGTAATAACCTGGAACTTCTCTACTGTAGAGTAATAACCTGGAATCTTTCTACTGTAGAGTAATAACCTGGAACCTCTCTACTGTAGAGTAATAACCTGGAACCTCTCTACTGTAGAGTAATAACCTGGAACCTCTCTACTGTAGAGTAATAACCTGGAACCTCTCTACTGTAGAGTAATAACCTGGAACCTCTCTACTGTAGAGTAATAACCTGGAACCTCTCTACTGTAGAGTAATAACCTGGAACCTCTCTACTGTAGAGTAATAACCTGGAACCTCTCTACTGTAGAGTAATAACCTGGAACCTCTCTACTGTAGAGTAATAAGCTGGAACCTCTCTACTGTAGAGTAATAACCTGGAACCTCTCTACTGTAGAGTAATAACCTGGAATCTTTCTACTGTAGAGTAATAACCTGGAACCTCTCTACTGTAGAGTAATAACCTGGAACCTCTCTACTGTAGAGTAATAACCTGGAATCTTTCTACTGTAGAGTAATAACCTGGAATCTTTCTACTGTAGAGTAATAACCTGGAACCTCTCTACTGTAGAGTAATAACCTGGAACCTCTCTACTGTAGAGTAATAACCTGGAATCTTTCTACTGTAGAGTAATAACCTGGAACCTCTCTACTGTAGAGTAATAACCTGGAATCTTTCTACTGTAGAGTAGATAATGTTCCATCGTACAGAGGTCATTGGTAAGTCCCATAGCCATATCGTCTCACAGCAACATGAACATGAAGCCATAAGACCAGAGCTCTGGCACACTCAGCCATAATCAGCGTAGGTCTCTGCTGATGAAATGTGTTTCATCCATTCAGCACGGCGAATGTCTCCGGAGAAAATTGCTTGTTTACTGGAAGTGTCAAGTCATTTATTTAACAAATGGTTTCTGCGATGTGGTGAGAAATCATTATTGGGAAGCATCCCAGTCCGAACACACGGTGACGCGGGTCAATGAAACACACGGTGGTTGCCTCCCGCATGGCACACTAGCCCCTACCAATTACACAAGGGCGTCTGTTTGAAGATGTACACTAGCGAAGGGAATAGGGTGCCATTTGGCCCTCGCTCCTGGTTCAATCGAACGCGCTTCTTCACTGTCTAACTTACACTACCAGCTTTTTGGAATGACTCGTGTTTTCTTCACTCCAATTTTTCCTCTTTTTCATCTTGTTGCTCCCAGCTAAATGCGTCCACTGCAGGAAATATGAACGTATGAATCAGGAAGAGGCAGAGGAATTTTCAAATCTCAGATTCTGTCTGGGAGTTAATTCATTTCACGCGCATTCTCGGAAAATACAACTGCTGTAGACTTTTATTAGAAGGTCGTCTGTAATCATGGTCAAGTTTTATTTGACGTATTGGGTCAAAACACGCCAGATACAGGTTCATCTTCCCACAATGCAGTGCAGGAACAAAGACCCAGAGCTGAGGGCTCTCAGGTGTCAATCAGGTATTAGTGTCCCCACAGACTGTGTTCCAAATGCTTCCCTTGTCTTTAAATTGTGCACCACTTCTGACCAGAGGCCAGTGGGTGGTAGTGAACTATGCTTTGCTTAGGGCTCCATTTGGGACCGCCTGTATAGGATGACTATCCCTGTTGAGTTGTCCCGACTCCAGCCGGGAATCCTGTCATGTGGGTTTTCCAGGGCAGGAAAGAGTATATATTTATATATATACGTTTAAACATATATGTGTATGTGTGTCTGTTTTATGTGGGTTGTCTGGAGCAGGGGAGGGGGGTATATATGTCTGAGTTAGTGAGTGTGTGTGTGTGTGCAGGGGGGGGCTGGGTGGTATGCGGGCAGCCAAACTGCTGCTACGCAATTACACCGTAAATGGAACAGTCCTCTGATGTGGTTAGATCGTTCATCCACCATCGTTTATCTCCATCTTAAGATTGGACCGTCATTAATTCGGTTGTTGGCAGAGAAAAGGCGAAACGCGTCCCGTGTTGACTGTGTCTCCAGTGAGACAGGCCGGGTCCATGAGGCCTGGTTAGTCGTTTGCCAACGGACGTCACGCCGCTTCCTTCTCGCCTTCCATCATGCGGTTGCTCCTCGCTGCACAACTGTTTCCTCTCCTTGGTGCTCCACCTCGCGTGTGTGTGTGTGTGTGTGTGTGTGTGTGCGTGTGTGTGTGTGTGTGTGTGTGTGTGTTGATAAATGGAGTTGGTAAATGGTTCTATCACAAAGTGTCCATGTTCAAGGATTTGTTGCGGAGCAGGTGGTATGACTGTGGTGTTGAGCGTGTAGTGTTAAACTGGTTGGATAATGTGGTGTTGAGGGTTTGGTGTTAGACTGGTTGGATACTGTGGTGTTGAGGGTTTGGTGTTAGACTGGTTGGATACTGTGGTGTTGCCAGAGCTGTAGTACTCGAGACCGGTCTCGGTCTCGAGACCGGTCTCGAGACCACTTTTTTAAGGTCTCGGTCTCGTCTCGGTCTCGGTTACATTTGGACTCGGTCTCGACTCGGTCTCGGACAGTAAGGACTCGTAAATTCTTCCGAGACCAGCCGAGACCAGCGTAGAAATTATCGCCCACAATTTTTTCTAGAAAAATATTTAAGTATGACATGTAGAGGCTGTATTTCCATTGGCTGTATTTCGTCCAGAGTCAGACTGTTTTTTTCTGATGTGGCTTATCCCGCCAATGGCTATGTACTTTTGAAGAAAAGCCCACCCCCAGCGTCGCTAGAGCGTGCACCCATTCACGTAAATACTTCAATCTTAAACATATGCTCGATCATGTCTGCACAATCAGCCAATATATTCGTTTTGCCTATATTCAGTACATTGAGCACAAATAAATAATTTGTCCGAAAACACACAGCGGTTAGTAATTAAAATACATAATGTTGAAAAGCTACAGCCGACGTCCTTCCATGACTTTTCCTAAATACGTGCATTTTACCTTGTCCCGTTTTCAGAATTGCAAAATCACAAACCGAACAATATATAAAACTACTATGTACATGTTTTTTGATACCTAAACTGCCTTCCTGTCGCCAAAATCCCACGCCGCTGGGCGTTGGTACCCTAATTCCTGTACCCAGACACCGATCACACTTCACTGAGCCTATTATGGCAATGGTTGAATGTGCGATACGCAGACAAATACTACGAGAACACATATAGACAATAGTCTGATTGGCTTGGTTGAACTACAAAAAAAGAGGTACGTTTATAAAGAAATATGTTTCACTAAATAAACAGAACGAATTCCGCCAAATACATACAGCCCCATTCATGTGTCATGCGCCTATTGCACTCAATAATTAATAACGAATGAACCACAGTGTATTCATATAGCCTACAAGAGACTTCAACAAAATATTGTTTTGTATCGAAATTAAACGAATATAAACAATAATTATTAATAGGCTAACTACAAATGGGCGATAAATGAAATTACTCATGCACACAGAAGGACGTGGGACATACATAAGTCCGGGGGGCATACGGCAAAAAGAGCATAAAACTGGAACGGTTATGGTCCGATCTATATGAAACTGAACCCGTTTTGGTCCGATCTTTATTAAACTGGAAGGGTTTTGGTCTGATCTATATGAACACTGTGCGCAGTTCAACCGGGTTAGTTTGCTGCTGTCTCATGTGCACTCGTAACAATAATGAACACTGTTCGCAGTGCAACCGGTTCGTTTGCGTGTCCTGCTCAAGCAGACAAACAACTGAAGCTGCGTGCCTGTGGACGGATAAATAATTATAAATAGATTTGTTTATCGGCCAATCATGCGCAAATCATTTGATTGCAAGTCGCTTGTGATCTAAAATGTGTTAGCATTTACTACATCAACATAGGACATACAGTTTGATGGATTTTCATTTATTCGATTTTTGGAAATTTTAATATCATAGCCTGTGCATTTTAAAATCATGGTTTTATTTTCGTATTTTATGTTTACATAAGACAATAAATAGGCCTACATACTCTTTTAATAAAATTCATTTAATTCAGGATGACAACACAGTAGATGATCTGATGCTGTTGGTCAAGTGTTTTTTTTACATTGGTCATTGGACCAAAAACATGTCATATTATTTAGTGTTGATATGACTGGTCTCGGTCTCGGCCCCCTTTGGTATCGGTCTCGTCTCGGTCTCGGCCACCTTCGGTCTCGGTCTCGTCTCGGTCTCGGCCCCCTTCGGTCTTGGTCTCGTCTCGGTCTCGGCCCCCTTCGGTCTCGGTCTCGTCTCGGTCTCGCTTTAGGTGGTCTCGAGCACAGCTCTGGGTGTTGCAACACGATATCACAGGTTTTCGGGAAATAGACACGATTTTTGTACCCAAAATTTGTGATATGCACACGTAAAATTTCTTTTTTTCTTGTCCTGGACACGATTACTTTTTTGGTGTACAGGACACGTAATATTTAGGACTCCGCGGAAAATCGTCACACACACACAAAAAAGCACTGCAAACGTTTTTGGTCAACGACACGTTAAACAAATAAGTAAATCGAAATGTTCGGTATTGGTTAAGGTTAAGGTTAGGGCAAGAGTAAGAGTCAGGCTTTCGTTTAATATTTAGAGTAATAAAAAGAGTTATATTCCAGAAAATTAAATCCGTCGCGTTTACAATTCAAGCTACGCCCACTTCCTGGTTGAAATGCAAGTTGAGTCAACCAATCACGACACTTGCTTTCGACAGCTCGGGGAAATCGTGTCCAGGACACGAAAAAAATACCTTTTACGTGTGGATGTCACAAATCTCGGGTACAAAAATCGTGTCTATTTCACGAAATCTCATGATATCGTGTTGGGTGTTGAGGGTTTGGCGTTAACCTGGTTGGATACTGTGGTGTCGGTGGGTTTGGTGTTAAACTGGTTGGCTACTGTGGTGTTGAGGGTTTGATGTTAAACTGGTTGGCTACTGTGGTGTTGAGGGTTTGATGTTAAACTGGTTGGATACTGTGGTGTTGAGGGTTTGATGTTAAACTGGTTGGATACTGTGGTGTTGAGGGTTTGGTGTTAAACTGGTTGGATACTGTGGTGTTGAGGGTTGGGTGTTAAACTGGTTGGATACTGTGGTGTTGAGGGTTGGGTGTTAAACTGGATGGATACTGTGGTGTTGAGGGTTGGGTGTTAAACTGGTTGGATACTGTGGTGTTGAGGGTTTGGTGTTAAACTGGATGGATACTGTGGTGTTGAGGGTTGGGTGTTAAACTGGATGGATAATGTGGTGTTGAGGGTTTGATGTTAAACTGGTTGGATACTGTGGTGTTGAGGGTTTGGTGTTAAACTGGATGGATACTGTGGTGTTGAGGGTTTGATGTTAAACTGGTTGGATACTGTGGTGTTGAGGGTTTGATGTTAAACTGGATGGATACTGTGGTGTTGAGGGTTTGATGTTAAACTGGTTGGCTACTGTGGTGTTGAGGGTTTGATGTTAAACTGGTTGGATACTGTGGTGTTGAGGGTTGGGTGTTAAACTGGTTGGATACTGTGGTGTTGAGGGTTTGGTGTTAAACTGGATGGATACTGTGGTGTTGAGGGTTTGATGTTAAACTGGTTGGATACTGTGGTGTTGAGGGTTGGGTGTTAAACTGGTTGGATACTGTGGTGTTGAGGGTTGGGTGTTAAACTGGTTGGATACTGTGGTGTTGAGCTGGTTTGATGTTAAACTGGTTGGATACTGTGGTGTTGAGCTGGTTTGATGTTAAACTGGTTGGATACTGTGGTGTTGAGGGTTTGATGTTAAACTGGTTGGATACTGTGGTGTTGAGGGTTGGGTGTTAAACTGGTTGGATACTGTGGTGTTGAGCTGGTTTGATGTTAAACTGGTTGGCTACTGTGGTGTTGAGGGTTGGGTGTGGATCAGGTTGGATACTGTGGTGTTGAGCTGGTTGTCTATAGTGGTGTTGGGGGTTTGGTGTTAAACTGGTTTGCTACTGTGGTGTTGAGGGTTTGTGTTTTTACACTGGGCCTGGGACTTAACACTGAGAGACAGACAGAGACACAGACAGAGAAAGACAGAGGACCTAAATTGTGATCAGTAACAGGTGAAGCAAGGAACTGTTGTGGTTTTAAAAGTGAAATAAATAATATGTGATTAGAAGATAATGATCTAATAGCATATTGGCCAGGAGAGAGGACCACATTAGGCCGAGGAATCATTCTGATTGGTTGGTCTTTTCTTCTCCGTGTACATTTCTCACGTTAGTTGTTTTTCTTTTTATGCTGCATTGCTATTGCTGCCTGAAGGGGTTTACTTTTGTAATACACTTGCAATCATTGGTTATGTTGGTGTCTCTGTGGTGGTTCTTCTTCAGACTGGGCCACAGAAATGTCATTTTGTTGCTCGACTTTATAGGCTGTGTGCCTGTATAACCAAGTAGTTAAAACTATATATTATGTATGATATATAAATGGCTATATAAAAGAGATGTAATTCAATTTCCGAGTGATAATGGTCAGAGAGAATTATCCGGGGTGGTGGAAGAGATGAGGGAAGAGCTAGTGACAATCAATGAAGAATAGACGTGAGTTTCATCAGTGAACTATGTGAATTGGTAAGTAATTCAAGGATAGACACAAACACGGCTCCTGGAAGATCCTATTGTCTAGTCAAACAGACCACTCCGTCTGCTCAGCCAATCATAAGCTCCGAGTGCTTAACCTAGCAGTTGTAAAAACACTAGGCTGCTGCACCAAGGATCTCAGAGTGTTTGAATGTCTCACTAGCTCAAGCTGCTAGCGCTGGAACGCTAGGCTGAAAGCTGTGGGTTTGGGGCTGGTACGGTAGGCTTTGGGCTGGGGGTTTGGGACTGGTATGGTAGGCTTTGGGCTGGGGGTTTGGAACTGGTACGGTAGGCATTGGGCTGGGGGTTTGGAACTGGTACGGTAGGCATTGGGATGGGGGTTTGGGGCTGGTATGGTAGGCTTTGGGCTGGGGGTTTGGGGCTGGTATGGTAGGCTTTGGGCTGGGGGTTTGGGGCTGGTATGGTAGGCTTTGGGCTGGGGGTTTGGGGCTGGTATGGTAGGCTTTGGGCTGGGGTTTGGGGCTGGTACGGTAGGCTTTGGGCTGGGGGTTTGGGGCTGGTATGGTAGGCTTTGGGCTGGGGGTTTGGGGCTGGTACGGTAGGCTTTGGGCTGGGGTTTGGGGCTGGTATGGTAGGCTTTGGGCTGGGGGTTTGGGGCTGGTATGGTAGGCTTTGGGCTGGGGGTTTGGGGCTGGTATGGTAGGCTTTGGGCTGGGGGTTTGGGGCTGGTACGGTAGGCTTTGGGCTGGGGTTTGGGGCTGGTATGGTAGGCTTTGGGCTGGGGTTTGGGGCTGGTACGGTAGGCTTTGGGCTGGGGGTTTGGGGCTGGTATGGTAGGCTTTGGGCTGGGGTTTGGGGCTGGTATGGTAGGCTTTGGGCTGGGGGTTTGGAACTGGTATGGTAGGCTTTGGGCTGGGGGTTTGGGGCTGGTATGGTAGGCTTTGGGCTGGGGTTTGGGGCTGGTATGGTAGGCTTTGGGCTGGGGTTTGGGGCTGGTATGGTAGGCTTTGGGCTGGGGGTTTGGGGCTGGTACGGTAGGCTTTGGGCTGGGGGTTTGGGGCTGGTACGGTAGGCATTGGGATGGGGGTTTGGGGCTGGTACGGTAGGCTTTGGGCTGGGGGTTTGGGGCTGGTATGGTAGGCTTTGGGCTCGGACTGAGTATTGCTCAAGAGAATATCTTTTGTTTATTTATTTTCCACATTGTAGAATAATAACAAAGACATCAAAACTATAAAATAGCACACAGGAAATCATGTGGCAAATTTAGCAACTGAAGAAGTGTTAAACAGATAAAATAATTATCTTTATTTGTGGAATATCTTTCTGTCTACTGTCTTTGCGTTAGGCTGGGTGGTTATACAGAAGTCGATCGCTACGCCTAAACTGTAGTAGTTCACATAATGGCAAGAACGGCTCAAATAAGAACGGAGAAAAGACAGTTCGTCGTTACTTTAACTTCTTTGGAATCGCATTCCGGGTGACTACGTCTTGAAGCCGATTGAAAGAATTCCAAGAGTTTGCAAAGCTGTCATCAAGGCAATGGGTGGCAACCTCGAAGAATCAAAAAAAAAAAACCCTTTCCGATTTGACACGATGTCGTTTTGAAGGCGTCATTATTATTCTGAAATATAAATGGGCTCCTTGGCGAAGACAAACAAAGGTATCAAAAAGATTACAGATTGCTGTTGAACCCCTTTGCGGGTAAGACAGAGGCTTCTGGTAAGACAGGGTGTCTGGAGTTTGGAACTCCTGTCAAAACAATGTTCTGCCGTGAGAATGCAGCTCGGCCAGATATTAAAGAGTGTGAAACAAGCCCTCCACTCTACGGGTCATAAGGAGGATCGGGTTACCAGAACCAATATATAATGTCCTGCCGGACCAAAGCCTAATATTAGATAAAACCACAGGCTTTATATTTTCATATTCTGTCCTCTTGCTCCCGCTGGATGGCAGTTTAGAGAGCAGCAGGTATCTCGAAAAGGTTGTCTGCCTGTATGTCTTTCTGTCTGCCTGTATCTGACTGTGTCTGCCTGTCTGTCTTTCTGTCTGCCTGTATCTGACTGTGTCTGGCTGTCTGTCTTGCTGTCTGTCTGGGTCTGTCTGCGTGTGTCTGTCTATCTGAAGGTCCGTCCACCTCCGTCTGCTTTCCTGTGTTCGTGTGTGTGTCTGTCTGTCTGCATGTCTCTAGTTGGTTCTATTTCTAATGTGTTCTATCACCACCACTGTGTGTGTCTACCCCCTCAGGAACCCCCCCCACTGATTATACCTTCTGCTTTTAGCTGTAACAACACCACTACTGGGCTGGTGCAGAACAGTGGACAGTCTCACTGAGAACACCACTAACCACACGGCAGCCATGTTTAGCTCCAGCGCCGGTCCAGCTGTCACAGAACATGCTGACCGTCAGCACCGCCTCTAGAAGAACCCGCTGTAACCACTAAAACACAGCAACAACTGACACACAGCAACAACTGACACACAGCAACAACTGACATGCAGCAACAACTGACTCATAGCGACACCTGACACACAGCAACCATTGACACATAGCAACAACTGACATGCAGAAACAACTGACACACAACAACTGACACACAGCAACAACTGACTCATAGCAACAACTGACTCATATCAACAACTAAAACACAGCAACAACTGACATGCAGAAACAACTGACACACAGCAACCATTTACACTCAGCAACAACTGATATTCAGCAACCATTGACTCACAACCACAACTGACACACGTCAACAACAGGCACAGAGCAACAACTGTCATGCAGTTACAAATGACACATTACAACCACTGACACACGCCAACAACTGACACAGGCCAACAACTGACACACTGCAACAACTGACACAGGCCAACCACTGATACACAGCAACAACTGACACAGGCCAACAACTGACACGCAGCAACAACTGACACAGGCCAACAACTTACATGCAGCAGCCACTGACACACAGAAACAACTAACACACAGCAATAAAGGTGGAGAAGAGGGAAAAGCTAGAAGTCTGGTCTGTATTCAAGTCTTAATTACGGCCTCATTCTGGTCTTCATCAGGGTCTTCGTTCTGGTCTTTATCAGGGTCTTGGTTCTGGTCTTTATCAGGGTCTTCGTTGTGGTCTTTATCAGGGTCTTGGTTCTGGTCTTTATCAGGGTCTTTCGTTCTGGTCTTTATCAGGGTCTTGGTTCTGGTCTTTATCAGGGTCTTCGTTCTGGTCTTTATCAGGGTCTTGGTTCTGGTCTTTATCAGGGTCTTCGTTGTGGTCTTTATCAGGGTCTTGGTTCTGGTCTTTATCAGGGTCTTCGTTCTGGTCTTTATCAGGGTCTTCGTTCTGGTCTTTATCAGAGTCTTCCTTCTGGTCTTTATCTGGGTCTTCGTTCTGGTCTTTATCAGGGTCTTCGTTGTGGTCTTTATCAGGGTCTTCGTTGTGGTCTTTATCAGGGTCTTTGTTCTGGTCTTTATCAGAGTCTTGGTTCTGGTCTTTATCAGGGTCTTCGTTCTGGTCTTTATCAGGGTCTTGGTTCTGGTCTTTATCAGGGTCTTCGTTGTGGTCTTTATCAGGGTCTTCGTTCTGGTCTTTATCAGGGTCTATGTTCTGGTCTTTATCAGAGTCTTGGTTCTGGTCTTTATCAGGGTCTTCGTTCTGGTCTTTATCAGGGTCTTGGTTCTGGTCTTTATCAGGGTCTTCGTTCTGGTCTTTATCTGGGTCTTCGTTCTGGTCTTTATCAGGGTCTTCGTTGTGGTCTTTATCAGGGTCTTCGTTGTGGTCTTTATCAGGGTCTTCGTTGTGGTCTTTATCAGGGTCTTCGTTCTGGTCTTTATCAGGGTCTTCGTTCTGGTCTTTATCTGGGTCTTCGTTCTGGTCTTTATCAGGGTCTTCGTTCTGGTCTTTATCAGGGTCTTCGTTCTGGTCTTTATCTGGGTCTTCGTTCTGGTCTTTATCAGGGTCTTGGTTCTGGTCTTTATCAGGGTCTTCGTTCTGGTCTTTATCAGGGTCTTCGTTCTGGTCTTTATCAGGGTCTTCGTTCTGGTCTTTATCAGGGTCTTCGTTGTGGTCTTTATCAGGGTCTTCGTTGTGGTCTTTATCTGGGTCTTTGTTCTGGTCTTTATCAGAGTCATGGTTCTGGTCTTTATCAGGGTCTTCGTTCTGGTCTTTATCAGGGTCTTGGTTCTGGTCTTTATCAGGGTCTTGGTTCTGGTCTTTATCAGGGTCTTCGTTCTGGTCTTTATCAGGGTCTTGGTTCTGGTCTTTATCAGGGTCTTCGTTCTGGTCTTTATCAGGGTCTTCGTTCTGGTCTTTATCAGGGTCTTCGTTCTGGTCTTTATCAGGGTCTTGGTTCTGGTCTTTATCAGGGTCTTCGTTGTGGTCTTTATCAGGGTCTTGGTTGTGGTCTTTATCAGGGTCTTGGTTCTGGTCTTTATCAGGGTCTTCGTTCTGGTCTTTATCAGGGTCTTCGTTCTGGTCTTTATCTGGGTCTTCGTTCTGGTCTTTATCAGGGTCTTCGTTGTGGTCTTTATCAGGGTCTTCGTTGTGGTCTTTATCAGGGTCTTTGTTCTGGTCTTTATCAGAGTCTTGGTTCTGGTCTTTATCAGGGTCTTCGTTCTGGTCTTTATCAGGGCCTTGGTTCTGGTCTTTATCAGGGTCTTCGTTCTGGTCTTTATCAGGGTCTTCGTTCTGGTCTTTATCAGGGTCTCCGTTCTGGTCTTTATCAGGGTCTTGGTTCTGGTCTTTATCAGGGTCTTCGTTCTGGTCTTTATCTGGGTCTTCGTTCTGGTCTTTATCAGGGTCTTCGTTGTGGTCTTTATCAGGGTCTTCGTTGTGGTCTTTATCAGGGTCTTGGTTGTGGTCTTTATCAGGGTCTTGGTTCTGGTCTTTATCAGGGTCTTCGTTCTGGTCTTTATCTGGGTCTTCGTTCTGGTCTTTATCAGGGTCTTCGTTGTGGTCTTTATCAGGGTCTTCGTTGTGGTCTTTATCAGGGTCTTTGTTCTGGTCTTTATCAGAGTCTTGGTTCTGGTCTTTATCAGGGTCTTGGTTCTGGTCTTTATCAGGGTCTTGGTTCTGGTCTTTATCAGGGTCTTCGTTCTGGTCTTTATCAGGGTCTTCGTTCTGTTCTTTATCTGGGTCTTCGTTCTGGTCTTTATCAGGGTCTTCGTTGTGGTCTTTATCAGGGTCTTCGTTGTGGTCTTTATCAGGGTCTTCGCTGTGGTCTTTATCAGGGTCTTGGTTGTGGTCTTTATCAGGGTCTTGGTTCTGGTCTTTATCAGGGTCTTCGTTCTGGTCTTTATCAGGGTCTTCGTTCTGGTCTTTATCAGGGTCTTGGTTCTGGTCTTTATCAGGGTCTTCGTTCTGGTCTTTATCTGGGTCTTCGTTCTGGTCTTTATCAGGGTCTTCGTTGTGGTCTTTATCAGGGTCTTCGTTCTGGTCTTTATCAGGGTCTTCGTTCTGGTCTTTATCAGGGTCTTCGTTCTGGTCTTTATCAGGGTCTTGGTTCTGGTCTTTATCAGGGTCTTCGTTCTGGTCTTTATCTGGGTCTTCGTTCTGGTCTTTATCAGGGTCTTCGTTGTGGTCTTTATCAGGGTCTTGGTTGTGGTCTTTATCAGGGTCTTGGTTGTGGTCTTTATCAGGGTCTTGGTTCTGGTCTTTATCAGGGTCTTCGTTCTGGTCTTTATCAGGGTCTTCGTTCTGGTCTTTATCTGGGTCTTCGTTCTGGTCTTTATCATGGTCTTCGTTGTGGTCTTTATCAGGGTCTTTGTTGTGGTCTTTATCAGGGTCTTTGTTCTGGTCTTTATCAGAGTCTTGGTTCTGGTCTTTATCAGGGTCTTCGTTCTGGTCTTTATCAGGGTCTTGGTTCTGGTCTTTATCAGGGTCTTCGTTCTGGTCTTTATCAGGGTCTTCGTTCTGGTCTTTATCAGGGTCTTCGTTCTGGTCTTTATCAGGGTCTTGGTTCTGGTCTTTATCAGGGTCTTCGTTCTGGTCTTTATCTGGGTCTTCGTTCTGGTCTTTATCAGGGTCTTCGTTGTGGTCTTTATCAGGGTCTTCGTTGTGGTCTTTATCAGGGTCTTGGTTGTGGTCTTTATCAGGGTCTTGGTTCTGGTCTTTATCAGGGTCTTCGTTCTGGTCTTTATCAGGGTCTTCGTTCTGGTCTTTATTTGGGTCTTCGTTCTGGTCTTTATCAGGGTCTTCGTTGTGGTCTTTATCAGGGTCTTCGTTGTGGTCTTTATCAGGGTCTTTGTTCTGGTCTTTATCAGAGTCTTGGTTCTGGTCTTTATCAGGGTCTTGGTTCTGGTCTTTATCAGGGTCTTGGTTCTGGTCTTTATCAGGGTCTTGGTTCTGGTCTTTATCAGGGTCTTGGTTCTGGTCTTTATCAGGGTCTTGGTTCTGGTCTTTATCAGGGTCTTGGTTCTGGTCTTTATCAGGGTCTTGGTTCTGGTCTTTATCAGGGTCTTGGTTCTGGTCTTTATCAAGGTCATAGCACATATCCGCAGTAATCCCACCCTCTTACTTTACCACCCATCGTTCATGTCAACAGTATGTATGAAATAGATTCATATGAATATTACATCTAATGTTATTTTTAATGCCTCTGGAGCACATGTTTTTTAATAATTTACTGTATTGTGCTGGTTGCCTGTGTTGTTAATTGTTGATGCTGTGGAAGGTGTATTTGTTGGTTGGAACCCGATGAAGCTTGTCCTTCTCATGTTCACTGTTAGGAACAATGTCTGACACAATGTATGCAGTAGTAGTGCATGTATATATAGTAGCAGAAGGTGGGCCTCATTTGGGGACAGAAACACCAGATCATAATTTAGGGCCCACTAAGGTGAGGGTCCACTAAGGTGAGGGTCCACAAGGGTGAGGGTCCACTAGGGTCCACTAGGGTCCACTAGGGTGAGGGTCCACTAGGGTCCACTAGGGTGAGGGTCCACTAGGGTGAGGGTCCACTAAGGTGAGGGCCCACTAAGGTGAGGGTCCACTAGGGTGAGGGTCCAGCAGGGTGAGGGTCCACTAGGGTGAGGGTCCACTAGGGTGAGGGTCCACTAGGATCCACTAAGGTGAGGGTCCACCAGGGTGAGGGTCCAGCAGGGTGAGGGTCCACTAGGGTGAGGGTCCACTAGGGTCCACTAGGGTGAGGGTCCACTAGAGTGAGGGTCCACTAGGGTGAGGGTTCACTAGGGTGAGGGTCCACTAGGGTGAGGGTTCACTAGGGTGAGGGTCCACTAGGGTGAGGGTTCACTAGGGTGAGGGTCCACTAGGGTGAGGGTTCACTAGGGTGAGGGTCCACCAGGGTGAGGGTCCACTAGGGTGAGTGTCCACTAGGGTCCACTAGGGTGAGGGTCCACTAGGGTGAGGGTCCACCAGGGATGAGCAGACTTTATTAGTGTCCAATTTGTTGATATAGTTGTTAACTATAGTGCATCTAACGCTTTATTCATTGTAAACTAAATATGTTTGCTATTCAGCCTATCTACTGTAAAGCAGTTGTGATTCTACTTTAGGACAAAAAGGGAAAAGCCTCAGACTTTAATTGTTGCTCCGTGTTTCATAGTTTCCAGGGCCGTTCTTTACTTCTCTCAGTTTTTCCTCTTTTTTCCCTCTAGCTGTCTGTCTTCTCTCTTTATCTCTAATTCTCTCTCTCTCTAGCTTCTCTCTCTCTGGATGTCTCTCCGTCCCTGTCCTCCCTTCTGCTCCTCAACAGCCTGTAGAGCCAGCGGTCAAAGGTCAGAGGTCAGGGGTCGGGGGATGGGGGCTGCGTCGAGGTGGGGGGTGTCCACGCTTGTTGCGCTGGTTTAGCTTCATACGTTGAGGATCTCTCTGATATTCAGCAGGGAGGCCCTGGTCAAGGAGGGGCGAAGCCAAATAAAGTCACCAGCGTGTGACAGGTGGAAAAAGAGCGAGCTAATAGCTTTAGAGAAAGAGGGAGAGATACCCCCATCCCCCCCACACCCCACGACGTCTCCCCCGTCCAGCGTCTCCTTCATTCCCAGACTGTAAGAGATCAGTGCTGTGCAGTAGAGACACACGCAGAGCTGATAAATGCTGTAAGGAGAGTCGCCATTAAACAAATCGACCAGCTGCCTCGTGGAGTCCGACGAAATAGAATAAGTCGCTTTCAAAACCTGGGATAGGCGTCCATTCTCTGTGTATTTTGGTTTTTTTATGAAATTGGTCGGGTGTTAGCGAGGCCATTGTTTGACAACACTCCCAGTACACTGAATAGAGTAGGTCCCTGGAAAGATGCTTTCAGTCAGACGCCTTTATTGAGGGGAAAATGGGGGTGGCTACGTGTGCCCGGGACTCGGGGGGTAAATGGGAGTGGCTACGTGGGCCCGGGACTCGGGGGGTAAATGGGAATGGCTACGTGGGCCCGGGACTCGGGGGGGAAAATGGGAGTGGCTACGTGGGACCGGGACTCTGGGGGTAAATGGGAGTGGCTACGTGGGCCCGGGACTCGGGGGGTAAAATAGGAGTGGCTACGTGGGCCCGGGACTCGGGGGTAAATGGGAGTGGCTACGTGGGCCCGGGACTCTGGGGGTAAATGGTAGTGGCTACGTGGGCCCGGGACTCGGGGGCTAAATGGGAGAGGCTACGTGGGCCCAGGACTGGGGGGTAAATGGGAGTGGCTACGTGGGCCCAGGACTGTAAATGGGAGTGGCTACGTGGGCCCGGGACTCTGGGGGTAAATGGGAGTGGCTACGTGGGCCCGGGACTCGGGGTAAATGGGAGTGGCTACGTGGGCCCGGGACTCGGGGGTAAATGGGTGTGGCTACGTGGGCCCGGGACTGTAAATGGGAGTGGCTACGTGGGCCCGGGACTCGGGGGTAAATGGGAGTGGCTACGTGGGCCCGGGACTCAGGGGGTAAATGGGAGTGGCTACGTGGGCCCGGGACTGTAAATGGGAGTGGCTACGTGGGCCCGGGACTCGGGGGGTAAATGGGAGTGGCTACGTGGGCCCGGGACTCAGGGGGTAAATGGGAGTGGCTACGTGGGCCAGGGACTCGGGGTAAATGGAAGTGGCTACGTGGGCCCGGGACTGTAAATGGGAGTGGCTACGTGGGCCCGGGACTCGGGGCCCGCCAGTAACTCCGCCTGCGTTCACATCTGGGGCTCACCACTTCCAACAAGGTTCCCCATCTTTCCCCTTCAATGTTAGATCTCCAATTATTTTGCAATGATAATAATTTGTGAATAACAGGGGCTGAGGTTATATGGGTGGGGGCCCATTTTAGGGAAGGAGTTGTTCATTTTATCAGTTGGGGTGAACTTTATTTGAGGAAACCTTTCAAATTGTTACTGAGACACTCTTGCACAGAACGTTTTATGGTACGGGTACCTCTCTCTACAAACTCTTTCCCAGCTCGTCTTTACTCTCTTCTCACACATTTTCTGTTAAATAGTAGCAGAGAATCAGATAACTGCCCAACTTTCTCCATGTGTGATATTATTTAAAGATCTTGACATATTCTTATATTTTACCCGTGCATAGTGTTACGTAGCACTTAATATGAGCGACGTACACATGTGAAAATATGTGTTCTAGGTAACAACATAAAAGTCCTGCCTCAGCACACACGCGCGCGCGCACACACACACACACACACACACACAGACACACACAAACACCCACATACTGTATATGCAAGCCCAGTGTGGGAGATTAGCCTCAGTGGAAGGAGAGAGGCAGGGAACGAGAGAGAGGACAAAGGGAGAGAGAGAGAGAGAGAGAGGGAGAGAGAGACTACATTGTTAGAATGTGTCTTCTTGAAGCCTTGAGAGTGTAGCTGCAGCGTTTGATGTTTGCAGGGATTGGGGGGTTAATAAAATATAGTGATCTAAAAATAGAAGAAAGGCTGGACGAACAGCATCAGAACATAACCTTTCATCTGCTACTGTATGAGTCCGCTACGGTTCTAGTTAGAGGAAGGAGAGGAGAGGGGAGGAGAGGAGAGGGGAGGAGAGGGGAGGAAATGGGAGAGGAGGTTAGAAGAGGGGAGGAGAGGGGAGAGGAGGTTAGGAGAAGAGAGGAGAGGAGAATAGATGAGAGGGGAGGAGAGGAGAGAGGAGGAGAGGAGAGGAGGTTAGGAGAGGGGAGGAGATGGGAGGAGGTTAGGAGAGGGCAGGAGAGGGGAGAAGAGAGGAGAGGAGAGGGGAGGAGAGAGGAGGAGAGGGGAGGAGAGGGGCGGAGAGGGGAGGTTGGGATAAAAGAGGAGAAGAAAAGAAAAGTAAAAGAGAGGAGAGGGGAGGGGAGGACAAGGGAGGATGGGGGAGGGGAGGAGGGGTTTTGTTATATATTCGCACTGAGAGAGGATTCCTTCAATAACATAATTTGTTGAACACTGTTTCCTTTGTGTTTGGCTCAATCAGATATATATATGGTAGTTATGGCAGTGCTCATTCAATAAAGCGTCTGGACGTGTCGCACTCATGTTTCTATCAGACCAGAGTTTCAGGAGTAAAGACAAAGTCTGATGGGAGCCTTGAGTCATTGTCGAATTGTATTCACACTCTTTATTGTAGCTTTTAAAAACAGGGCAGCATATTATACAGATTCTCAGAATCAAGTAAGCTAGTATTTTTCGGGAGGTAAAACTGCTATAAAAAAAATATTGCTAGAAATGGCAGATTTTGTACTTTGCTTACAATTAGGAAATGTAGGAGTATATGAGGTATTTGCCTCAGATGATGAAATCCAGAATACATTTTAACTGCATATATTGAACATGAATGTATAAAGTGTCTTGGTGGTGTGAGTGAATTATGGAGGTGAGATAAACTGTTCAGACTATTGATCAGTGTTTGTTGTAAAACATCATAACGATCTACGACTATTTCTATGTACATAAATAAGGCCTATGTGTGCATATTTTAGAGTGGCCTTTTATTGTGGCCATTCTCAGGCACACCTGTGCAATAATCGTGCTGTCTAATCAGCATGTTGATATGCTACACCGGTGAGGTGGATGGATTATCTCGGCAAAGGACAAGTGCTCACATACACAAATTTAAAAAGATTTGTGAACAATATTTGAGAGACATAGGCCTTATTTATGTGCATAGAAATTGTCTTAGATCTTTGAGTTTAGCTCATGAAAAATGGGGCAAAAGCAAACGTGTTGCGCTCATAATTTTATTCAGTATAGTTAAATACAGCTGCAGTGCAAAATATCACTTTAACTTGACTAACTAAAAATGTGAATAGAAAGAAAGAGGACAACAGAAAACCAAAGACAAGAGTAACAGAGAGAGAGAGAGAGAGAGAGAGAGAGAGAGAGAGAGAGCTAAAGAGACCTAGGGAGTGAGTGTTTTAGTTCGTCTGGAGTAGTTTGGAACTCACCCTCAGGTATTATTATCTATTCTAAGGTGGAACAGAATATTCAAGCTTTCACTGCAACAAAGGCTGACTTATGTCTGTTGTACGATAATGTCTGAACGTCAAATTGATTGATTGGTTTGTTTCGTGAGTAACACGAAAACGTTCTGGAGCAGGTTAAACAGAGCTGCTATCAGAACACCAATCGAACTCCTCCTTAATCCAATAAACCTGCGACCGAGTTTGGACCGTATCTGTGGACCGTATCTGCTGGGGGCTCTGGGCCAACTGAACACCCTACTCTGGCCGTACACTGCTTTTTACCCGGTTCCAACTGAACGGGTAATACGGTGGCGTTTGGCACGATACCGTTCTATGTCTTGAGATGCCAAATGGCTGCAGCTGCCTGTTTAACTGAGATATCAGGACGTTCCAGTCCAAAGCTAACACGCTGGTGTTTGATCAAATACATCACGTTAACCTGCTTTAAACAATGGAACTAGACACTCTGGGACGACAATAAAGTAAAACTCGTTCTCTCTCTCTGTCTCGTTTTTTACTTCCTATAAATCCCCCTCTCAAACTATGTCCAGTAATTCAATTCATTTCTAAATGTGACTCATTTATTGGCATGGTGCCTAGTTAAATGAAAAAGAATACAAAGACAAACAATTAAGTAAGAACAACTTAAGAATGAAAAATGTTAAGTAAACATTACACACATACGTTTTCAAAAGGAAACAGAGCTTTCAGATGCTATGTTTGTTTTTGCTTACGTTCTGCGCTAGAGATGATGCAAAGGCCTCTGGTGTTGACACCAACTGCCCAGGGTCACTCACTCACATGTTAAGCCATGGATACAAGGTTCACATCAACACCCTCATCCTGGACACACTGGACCTCCTCAGATTCACCTACCGCCCAAGCAGGTCCACGGGTGAGACAAATCTAAACCAGCACCATTATCCAATCTCCCAGCTGAACTAGAGGAACACCAACTGGTGTATGAATAATCAACTAACAGCTACAGCTTGACATCTAACAAGATAACACCCGATCAAATGGTCAAAAAGCACAGCAGCCACCTGCCCTGACCTGAACCATCCAAGCCATAGAACCACCCAAGCCATAGAACCACCCAAGCCATAGAACCACCCAAGCCATAGAACCACCCAAGCCATAGAACCACCCAAGCCATAAAACCACCCAAGTCACAGAACCATCCATGCCATAGAACCACCCAAGTTACAGAACCATCCAAGCTACAGAACCATCCTAACCCCTGAACCACCCAAGCCACAGTTTTCTATATCTTGACATACAGTATCATGACAGATATGGTGTGGAGGACCATTGCCTCGTGTCTGTAACCACCAGATCTTTGTAAAGCTTCTTCCCCCGGGCCATAAGACCAAGGAATGTTATTCAAATGTCAATGTCCACTCACAATAGACTCCGCCCATACAATCACACACCAGACTCTGCCCATACAATCACACACCAGACTCCGCCCATACAATCACACACCAGACTCCGCCCATACAATCACACACCAGACTCCGGCCATACAATCACACACAAGACTCCGCCCATACAATCACACACCAGACTCCGGCCATACAATCACACACAAGACTCCGCCCATACAATCACACACCAGACTCCGCCCATACAGTCACACACCAGACTCCGCCCACACACTCATTACACTCTACCCCCATTAGATATCATACATATACACACCCAATTGTTCTCATCTACACACACACACACACACACAATATCCTCACATGTTGCTGCAGCTAGCGTTTATTACTTATCTGCTACTGTTCCTTATGTACACAGACCCAAACAACCCGTAACGACCCCCTACGACCCCCTACGACCCGTGCCCCTGAAGATAAATATTGGTTTTGTTAAGAATGTTGCTTGTGCTCCCTGGTTGCCTTTTTCGCATGGCTACTGGTCACATGGCTACTGGTCACATGGCTACTGGTCACATGGCTACTGGTCACATGGCTACTGGTCACATGGCTACTGGTCACATGGCTACTGGTCACATGGCTACTGGTCACATGGCTACTGGTCACAAATCCTGCTGCTGTAATTGCACAATGCGTTACTTCACCTGACAGACACAAGAGTTTATTACTGTTTGATTTTATTTCAACAGAAAGAGCCTTCTGGCCAGCTGGTCTTTTGTGGTTTTGTTCACAAACACACCCACCGAGCCCCAGGACAGCAACACCCTATAACAAGAACAATCACGATAAAAATAAAAATAACTATTTGACACAGTGGGAACAATCAACCAAAAAAAGCGATTTGGAACGCTCCCGCCACAGAGAGATTGGGCTCCTGAGAGAAGACAGCCCATGTGTACAATTCCCACAAAATTAGGTGGATTCTGAGCTGCACTTCGTAACATCCTGCCAAATGTATGAACACATTGAACATATACTGTATTTTCCAAAAACAATTTGAGTCAAACATTGATGTAGCACCTTGCCGTAGAGTGCACAGTAACAGTATACCTGGCCATTGTAAGGACTCAGCAAGCATGCTATGGTGAGCGACCGTCCAAGTGATATCTTCTCCTTAAGACAGTGCACTTGTTGGATACACTTCCTATGGTAAAATCCTTCTGGGTGGATCTTACATTACTTCAGGTGACTTTAGATCAGGGTGGATATTGTTGAGTCTAATAACTCAAAGTGGATTCTGCAGGGTACAGCAGATATAGGGTACAGTAGAGTATGGTACAGTAGAGTATGGTACAGCAGAGTAGGGTACAGTAGAGTATGGTACAGCAGATAGGGTACAGTAGAGTAGGGTACAGTAGAGTATGGTACAGCAGAGTAGGGTACAGTAGAGTAGGGTACAGTAGAGTAGGGTACAGTAGAGTAGGGTACAGCAATGTAGGGTACAGTAGAGTAGGGTACAGTAGAGTAGGGTACAGCAGAGAAGGGTACAGTAGAGTAGGGTACAACAGAGTAGGGTACAGTAGAGTAGGGAACAGCAGAGTAGGGTACAGCAGAGTAGGGTACAGCAGAGTAGGGTACAGTAGAGTAGGGTACAGCAGAGTAGGGTACAGCGGAGTAGGGTACAGCAGAGTAGGGTACAGCAGAGTAGGGTACAGTAGAGTAGGGAACAGCAGAGTAGGGTACAGCAGAGTAGGGTACAGTAGAGTAGGGTACAGTAGAATAGGGTAAAGTAGAGTAGGGTACAGTAGAGTAGGGTACAGTAGAGCAGGGTACTGTAGAGTAGGGTACAGTAGAGTAGGGTACAGCAGAGTAGGGTACAGTAGAGCAGGGTACAGCAGTGTAGGGTACAGTAGAGTAGGGTACAGCAGAGTAGGGTACAGTAGAGCAGGGTACAGTAGAGTAGGGTACAGCAGTGTAGGGTACAGTAGAGTAGGGTACAGCAGTGTAGGGTACAGAAGAGTATGGTACAGCGGAGTAGGGTACAGCGGAGTAGGGTACAGCGGAGTAGGGTACAGTGGAGTAGGGTACAGTGGAGTAGGGTACAGTAGAGTAGGGTACAGTGGAGTAGGGTACAGTGGAGTAGGCTACAGTGGAGTAGGGTACAGTGGAGTAGGGTACAGTGGAGTAGGGTACAGTGGAGTAGGGTACAGTGGAGTAGGGTACAGTAGAGTAGGGTACAGTAGAGTAGAGTACAGTGTGCTGTTGTTCTTCACTCTAGCAGGAGTTGAGTCCCACTGGTAGTGTTTGATCCCAGCACCTACCTCCTCCTCCTCTCGTCTTGTCTCCTTCTCGTTTGTAGAGAAGTGTCCAGCTGTTCAGAGAGATGACGTGACACTCCTTGGTTTGCCACTTGCATCTCCTCTGAAACATATCTTCTATCAAACAGAGAACAAGGCCTGGCTTGGCCCCTCCCTCTCTCTATCTATCACACTCTTTTTCTCCTCTATCTCCTCCCTTTTTCTCTCTCTCTCTCTTTTCTTTATGTCTCCCCCTCCTTATCTTTCTCTCGCCTCTCTCTACTTCCTTGATCTTTCTCGTTTACCTATCTTCTTTTTATCTCAGTCACTCCTCTCTCCTTTTTCTCTCAGTCTCTTCTTTCTCTCTCTCTTTTCTCTCTTCTTTCTCTCTCTCTTTTCTCTCGTCTCTCGTCTCTCCTTTTTCTCTCAGTCGCTCCTCTCTCTCTCTCTTTTCTCTCAGTAGTCATAATGCTCCCAGGGGAGAGTAAACAACCCCATCAGCAGAATAGTTGGAACCCCACAGAGAGACAGAAAGCAGACCGAAGCAGCCCTGTCTGACACTGGGTGTGTGTGTGTGTGTGCGTGTGTGCATGCGTGCGTGCGTGCGTCTGCGTCTCTGTGTGTGACCACATTTCTGACCAACTCTTAGTGCAGTTTAGCGCTCTGTCCTCATCATAGCGTGGTGTCGATCTTCAAAGCCTGCGGAGAATAATGCCTGGTGTTAATGATTACTTTTAGTGGCTTTTAGTCCAGGGCTCTTTGAGCGGTCGCCAGTCAGTCATTTACTGAGCCATTAAGGAACCCTGTGTCGTGCACACTGAGCACTGCTGTTTGCCTCGGTATTCAAGAAACACCTTGTATTTTCAAAGAAAATATGATGTATATAAATACATATGTATTTAAAGGTGTTTTTTTGACCCCTGGTCTGTATAGGAAACAGACAGAGGGAAAGAGATGAGAGAAGAGACACACACAGAGAGGAGAAGAGAGGAGGAGTGGATCGGTGCGTGATCAAAGTACGGAGAAGAGGGAGAGGAAAGAGAGGCGATATAAGAGAGAGGAGAGAGGGGATACAAACGACAAAAGGAGGGGAGAAAAGCAGAGAGGTTAAAGGGGAGAGAGAGGAGGGAAACGGGGAAAGCGATTGGCTCAAAACTGAACCTAGTCAATTAATACAAAATGAGCGATCAATAGAGCCATGACCAAAACCAAATACAAATACCTCACTTTCAATTTCCATTCAAGGGCTTTATTGGCATGGGAAATTGGTTTACATTGCAAAAGCAAGTGGAAAATAAGAAGCAAATGCATATATTATGATGTGTAATGTGGGATTGTTTTTTCCAATAAAATCCACAGTTTTAAAGCTGTAAGGGACAGTTGCAGCTAATCTGTTTGGGAAATAGTCTAACTGGACTGTCTAACTGTTTGTCCATCGGAGAATTCTCACCATCAGTGAGACCCTGGTCCTAATGTTCCTTTTGACCCCGTCCTCTTCTGTTTGACCCGTCCTCTTTTGTTTGACCCCTCCCTCTTCTATCTGACCCCTCCTCTTCTGTCAGACCTCTTCTCTGCCCCTTCGACTCTGTGTTCCAACTCCCACTGATCCCGGCATTAGATAGATGGCTCATTAACCGCGTACTGGCTCATTATGGTTAAGTCATGTTTCTGTTCAATTACATTTCTCTGTTACCAAACTGTTGGCATTGGAATAGTTAAGGAACGAAGGGGGTGTGTGAATATGCAAATTTGAAGATGACAATGGTTTGATGGCCGTGGTTATTTGTGGTCCTGACCAAGACCTGACAAATTTGGCTTAAGAGGGCCAAACAACAGAATGCAGGGTGCTATACATCTGTCTAAACGAACAGGTTTGATGAATTAATTACAAATGAAAGTAATCCATATTACATTAACAGATTTAAACAGGTGTACTTAATTCATGACGCGCTAACTCGGATTGCTTGTTTGATTGTGTCATTTTTATGACGTGCGAATGTGGATTGTCACACCAAGGAGTTAAGATGACACTCGACTGACAGGCGTCCTGACAAATACAGATGGATAGCCATCATATAGTCTGCCCAGCCCAGACACCTAACCCCACACCTCACTCTGACCCAAAGCAGCAAGCCCCTATACCCAGGGAGTCATTTAAAGGTGTTATCTGCAGTTTATGGCCTCATAAAATTGCACTCTGAAAACACAGTTAGTCGATTACATGAATTTACACGTCGTTAAAAGCCCCTTCTTGGGCATTTCGTGATTGGTCAATAATAGGCTACAGTAAATCTGTTTTGGAGTCCTAATTGGTCAATAGGCTCCAATAAATCGCGACTGATCGGTCTATAATAGCTCAATAATTTCCAGTTTATCTAATCACGTTTACATTAAAGCATGATGCTGCCGATGATATAGTGAAATGCTTGTTTTTTGGGGAGTAGAAGTAACTACTATAATACCAGAAACGTTATTGTAGACTTAAATCAGTTTTAGAAGACTGTTTCTTTTAGAGAATACAGTGATCCCATTTTAGTAAACTGGTCTCTATACGAAATAATAGTAAATCTGTTTTAAGTCTGTATTAAATCTACATGTTTTTGTATCCATCTTTGTATCAAACACGATATAGGCATCCATTCACTCTAAGCACAGTAGCCTATTTATTTATCCCAACTGTGAATACAATTCTGAACCCGTACAACGTTATTTTCAGGGGCTGTTATTATTTTTTCAACTATTTTGTAATAGGTAGCTACATACTTATTGAAAAGTGAATCATGCATTGTTTATGTTATATTTCCCAGTGTTAATTATATAGTGTGTCAGATCACATTGATAATAAAGTCAGACAGTCCAATAAATGACAGTTGAATATCCTCGAGGTGGTGGGAGGCGCCTTCCTCCCCCCCAAACATTCCCCTCTTGCTACTCTCTCCTGAGTGCCTCGAGCGGGCTGGCAGGCGACAATGGAAGCTTGAAATCTGATCTTTGCACTTTTTCCCCCAACTGCCTGTGCGGCTCGGTTGTGCTTCACCAGCAGCCAACACGCTCCAGATCGCAGTTCCAGCCCGGAGTGTCAAGACAGCGGAGCGCAGAGCGCAACTCCCCGCAGCAGAGCGCAACTCCCCGCAGCAGAGCGCGGTCCTTACCGGAGACCAGAGCGGGGACATGATGAAGTCATCTGGATGATATAGTCACCAACTGTGGCTTTGGTCGGAAACACACACAGTGCTGGAAAACGAGACCGTTTCGGGGACTCCTCTGCCCAGCGTAAGATAGGAGGACATGCATATAGGCAGTTTACTTGTTGGAAATTGATTTCACAAACACAGAGCATTGCGATATCCACACGCTGTGACCGGATTCACCTATAGCTCGATTTGGGAACATTCTTAAGGAACCGTGATCGCTTCTTTTCTGGTGGACATTAACTCCAGAAAGGATTTCTGTTCAACGGGATTACAAGGGGGATTACAACCCGCGGGTAAGAATGCCTTTATGTTCATGTCGCGTTGATATTCTCACTCTTGTTGGTTGCAGTGGATGCGTGATACTTGCGTGATTATTATAGTTTTTCAGTATAATCATGTTAAGTCGATACACATGACTACTGGATGCGAACAGCACCTTGTAGGCTTCCAGAGAATAACAAGACAGAAAGACAGGTTGGTTGACTGTAGAAACCAGTTGGACCGTGGCTACTGTCGGCATGTTAATAACACCACTTACGGTCTAATAACACCACTTACAGTGGGTATGTGAGCGACATGTGAGAGGTTAGAGTCACAGTGCAAACATGCCTATATCCGTTGCTCTTCTGTTCCGGATCCCCGGTGGCCTGGACCTCGGACAGGTGTCTCGGAGTACCCCGATGGTTCCCCGGTGTGGATGCGACTGTAGGCTGCGTAATACTGGGCTGTAACTCCTGGAGAGAGCACTTTAGGGCTCCACGATCTGTCACACTGTTCTCCTAATTGCACTCTGCACTGCAAGAGAAGTAAGCAGATGCGTACGTACTGGGAATCCTGTCAATACGTTCAGCTCATAGGTGTTCAATAAATAATGTGTATTGGAATTGGTTTATCGGCAATAACATCACCTACATTTATAATCTGTATATATAATATATATCTATTTTAATAGTTATTGAACAATATTTGTCATATTTGTGTCTACTAAGTAATCAGTTAATTACAGGTGTGCCGGGTCGCCTACATTTAAATACAGTATCTATAAACTTAATAGCGACCCCCCCCCCTCTCCCGTGAATGTGGCGATGACGCACGACCCACTAAATGGTGGGCAAATTATGCGACAACCTTATACGTTAGCCGGAATATAGCCTATATACGCGATATGTCTACTGTCATTCCAATGCATATCCGTGCCATAACCCTACCGCCATGCTGCTCCGGTGATGGACTTTTGACTTTACCTAATTATATGAGACTGTATGCGGGTAAATGACTGGCAATGCGAACCCCTTACCCCCTCCGTCCGGTGCAAAGAAGTGTTGGAAAGCGGGACTGAATGCCATATAGACAGACACCTGGGCTTCATAGGTTACAACTTCAAGCGCACAATAAACACCAGCCTCTGTGGGTTTTTAAATTAATATAATCTATAGCAAAGTCAGGCAATTTGTAATGGTATTTTTTTGTGATGCTTGACACCTTAATGATGATATCAAGAGGGGAAAAACAGACTATAATCGTAGTAGAATATTAATGTGACCCGTGGGAGGGCGTTGCCTGTACGGTGAAAATCATGTGCTTGTTGGATTACTTTTTGTTACTGCTGGTTGTATTAAATGACACGTATTCAACTGCTTCACCAAATAAACCGGATACAATGACGAAAGAATGCCTATTATAAGAATGCCATTTTTAGAAAATCAACAGATTTGGCGTGAAGTGTATTTATGCAAAAATGGAAATGTACCATGTCAGTCCCCGTAAAGTGTGTTGCAATTCCCTGCTGTTTCTTTAAATTCCTAATTTGACTTAAGGCTGACGCCCACCTTGGATACTTATGTCTATAGGGGTTTTTGACAATATTGCGACAGGTAGGAAATCAGATCTGGTGAGGTCCACAATAGGGAGCTGTGTGTGTGACTATATGGGTGGTGCGTGTTTAGTGTGCGTCTGCGTCTGTGTGTGTGACTATGTGCGTGTTTAGTGTGCGTCTGTGTGTGTGACTATGGCTGGGTGGTGCGTGTTTAGTGTGTGTGTGTGTGTGTGTGTGTGTGTGTGTGTGTGTGTGTGTGTGTGTGTGTGTGACTATGAGTGGTTCGTGTTTAGTGTGTGTGTGTGTGTGTGTGTGTGTGTGTGTGTGTGTGTGTGTGTGTGTGTGTGTGTGTGTGTGTGTGTGTGTGAACATTTGCGACACACTTCTTAGCGTGGAGCTTCACTGAGATAAGTGGCCGGACCGAGCTGCTGGCCAACGCGGTTCAAAAGGGCTGCTAGTATGATGTGTCTCTGACCAACTATATGTATTTACCCATCCGTTTCCTTTCTGCATAAATACATGCTCTTATAGACAATAGTGTATGGTCAGTTCTTAGGGGAGGTCAGAGGATGAAATCTTTATAGGGGTTTATAACACTCACAACCATATGGACGCCCTCACAGTGTTTCTGATTGGTTAGCTCATGCTTTCTTTCTCTGTTTACGGTCTCTTTTTCCCCTCTCACGCTGTCTCTTTGCATATATCTATGTACTACGCACTACTCTGCACTACTTTCTCTGTTTCAACTCTTAAACCAGCTCTGCTGGTATTTGCCGCATGATTATTGTCTGTTGGTTCATCTGTTTAGACCTGTTGGTTTATCTAGTCTATACTGGTTTAGAAGTCCATAGACCTGTTGGTTTATCTAGTCTATACTGGTTTAGAAGTCCATAGACCTGTTGGTTTATCTAGTCTATACTGGTTTAGAAGTCCATAGACCTGTTGGTTAATCTAGTCTATACTGGTTTAGAAGTCTATAGACCTGTTGGTTTATCTATACAGGTCTAGAAGTCTGTATACCTGTTGGTTTATCTAGTCTATACTGGTTTAGAAGTCCATAGACCTGTTGGTTCAACTAGTCTGTAGTGGTTTAGAAGTCTATAGACCTGTTGGTTAATCTAGTCTATACTGGTTTAGAAGTCTATAGACCTGTTGGTTTATCTATACAGGTCTAGAAGTCTGTATACCTGTTGGTTTATCTAGTCTATACTGGTTTAGAAGTATATAGACCTGTTGGTTAATCTAGTCTATACTGGTTTAGAAGTCTATAGACCTGTTGGTTCAACATGAAAAAGCATGAAAAGAATGTGAACAATATATTTTCATTCAGTCCGTTTAAAACACAACGTTCAGATATTAGTCTTGAATGATTAATTATTCATGTTTTATTATTAAATTTAAGTGTGGTTTACCGATATATTGTTTGTTTGAATACAGCAAATTGACAGCATCTGTTAATAAAACATGGAAGTTCAATCCCTGAAGAGTATAATTACAGAAGAAGCTACACGGCCAATATCCCAATAAGGGCTGTTTTAAGATACTACCCAAAATGTTTAGCGGCAGACATTAGTCGTGGTATATTGCACATGTGTTACAACTCCGTTAGTTGTGTTATTTCTATTCTAAACTCTATATTACAGTCTGACAAAGCGCAGCTCTCAGCCAATCCGAATCCAGGACCCACACCAGTTCGTGTACAGCATCGCTCTTTTTCTGTTTCTTTGTCTGGCTGGGATTCACTATGTTACCCTCACACCCCACCCCTCTCTCTGTTGCGTTCTCTCTACACTCCTCTACCCGGTTTCTCATTCTCTCTCCCTGTCTCTTTCTGTCTCTGCTCTGGATATGTGCCGTACACTGCATCTCTCTCCTTTCTCTTTTGTTCTCTCTCTCTCTCTTATTCATTGAATAGCTTACTCCTCTTCTACCTGCCAACCACAGCAAATGGTCCCTTCTATCTGAGCGCTACTGTATATAATCAGCAGCTACTGTAGCGCAAGGGATGGAGGGAGTGACGAGGGAGGGAGGGAGTGACGAGGGAGGGAGGGATGAAAGGGAGGAATGGAAGCTGAGGCAGAAAATAAGATGAAGAGGAACATGTTTTTTTCCCCTGGTAGTAAATGTACAGTGCACATAAAGTGGTCTTAAGCAGCATACAGTGGCCTTAGGTAATATAAAGTGGTCTTAGGTGTATGTACAGTACATTGGGGTAATATAAAGTGGTCTTAGGTGTATGTACAGTACATTGGGGTAATATAAAGTGGTCTTAGGTGTATGTATAGTACATTGGGGTAATATAAAGTGGTCTTAGGTGTATGTACAGTACATTGGGGTAATATAAAGTGGTCTTAGGTGTATGTACAGTACATTGGGGTAATATAAAGTGGTCTTAGGTGTATGTACAGTACATTGGGGTAATATAAAGTGGTCTTAGGTGTATGTACAGTACATTGGGGTAATATAAAGTGGTCTTAGGTGTATGTACAGTACATTGGGGTAATATAAAGTGGTCTTAGGTGTATGTACAGTACATTGGGGTAATATAAAGTGGTCTTAGGTGTATGTACAGTACATTGGGGTAATATAAAGTGGTCTTAGGTGTATGTATAGTACATTGGGGTAATATAAAGTGGTCTTAGGTGTATGTACAGTACATTGGGGTAATATAAAGTGGTCTTAGGTGTATGTACAGTACATTGGGGTAATATAAAGTGGTCTTAGGTGTATGTATAGTACATTGGGGTAATATAAAGTGGTCTTAGGTGTATGTACAGTACATTGGGGTAACATAAAGTGGTCTTAGGTGTATGTACAGTACATTGGGGTAATATAAAGTGGTCTTAGGTGTATGTACAGTACATTGGGGTAACATAAAGTGGTCTTAGGTGTATGTACAGTACATTTTAATTTCAACCATACCAAGCCGTGGCCCTCGTGAACCTCAGTGGGTTCCTCACCATAGGATCGGTGTACATATGCATGCCTAATATACATTGAACATATAGTGCACGTAACTGTACAGTGCCAGTCAAACGTTTGGAGACACCCAGTCATTTAAGGGAATTTCTGTTTATCTGTGGAAGTTATTCCAAATGTGTCCTTTGGTCAGATGAGTCAAAATTAGAGGTTTTTGGTTCCATGTCTTTGTGAGGCCCAGAGTGGGTGTTCTCCATATGTGTGGGTCATTTTGACATGTGCGGTTCCCACTGTGAAGCATTCAGGAGGAGGCGTGATGGTGTGGGGGTTCTTGCTGGTAACACTGTTATTAACTTACAATTTATAGCACACTTAACCAGCATGAACACCACAGCATTCTACAGTTATACGCCATCCCATCTGATTTGCGTTTAGCGGGACAGTCAATTGTTTTATATTAGGACATTGAGCCAATAAGGATAAGTTGTACAGCAGAGTAAAGAAAAGCAGCCAGCTCTGTGTACGTGGAAGCTCCTTCCAGGCTGTGGGGAAAGCATTGCAGGTGACTACACCTTATAAAGCTGGTTGAGTAAAGGCCAAAAGTATCAGAAGCTGTCATGAAGAAAAAGTGTTGCTACTCTGAAGAATCTAAAATATACATTCATTTTCATTTCATTACAGTAATGCAATTTCCATTCACTTGTTTATATATGTGTTTATATTTTTTTATGTCCTTTCCTTCCTTTAACAATGTGGAAAATAGTAAAAATACATAAAAACCCATTAATGCGTAGGTGTGTCCAAATACTTTACTGCTACTTTATATACAGTAAACATGAACATGTCTTAGTATGTATGCGAAGTGAAAATCAAGTGGTCCTAAAGGGGTGTACAGTGAAAATACAGGGCTATCACACTGCATGAGAAACGTGGCCGGTGGCAGACCTGTGATTGTTCACATTAGGTGGGTTTCCAGTCAACCCTGTGTCTTTCTACAGGACTGTAGCGAAGGTAGACAGTCTGGTCGTGGAGCAGTTGGGGTCAGGGGTCACGGTTTAGAGGCGGGGATACACAGGGCTTTACAGTGGCCGCAACCTATTCTCTGTGTGTTGTTGTACTTTATCGGCTCCTCTTTACAGTACACCATTTTGCTGTTTGATTTGACCGAGTGACGGGCTAACTGGCTTTTGACTGACTGTGTTTTTCTGACTTCGTTACAGGCCGCTGAGCGTCGCGTCTGGGGTTTTATTTCTATGGTGACGGAGGCAGTGGTTCTGTTGGATACCGACGATGCACCGGTACGATGCTTGAGTCGGCGACGAGCCCAGTGTCTCCACTCAGCTTTGCAGAGATGAGAGGAATGATCGCCGTGTGGCTGTCAGTCTGCCTCTTCCTCCTCATTCCTCTCTCCGTGTCCACTGCCAGGATACCCACCAGCCTGCCCACAGGTAAATACACAGCTCTTCATCTTTCTCTTCATCTTTCTCTTCTTTCTCTTTCCCATATTCTTTCTTTTCTGTCTTCGGTTCTCCTCTGGGGTATCCCGGTTTGTGTTTTAATTGAAACTTTTACAGTGGATGTTTCAAAAGACGCATACACTGTTTAAGCATTATGACCATTCAGACGTGACGCAAATAACGTTTATCAACTGCTAACAAGGGTATTAGATGGTAAGCAGACAGTCAATTTACATAGACAAGGGACCAGATGTTACGGCTAGACGACTAGGCCAGACCATCTCTGATTGGACGAGTCTTCTGGGATGCTCCCAGTCAGCAGTGGTGAGCACCTATACCGACATTGGTCCGAGGAGCGGCCAATCACAAACCAGTGACAGGGTGCCAGGGCAACAAAGGCAGGACCGACAGAAGGTGTCTACTGTGTAACAACCACAGAATGTTATAGTGATGGCGGCTATGAGGGGAACGTGTCCCAAGCCTCTGGACATCACACCCTGATTTATGTGCGGGCTTCTTCTTCTTAGTGCCCGTACATGTGGCACCATTTAACTGAGACAGTGGCGGCACCAGTATGCACTACGGGAGGACAAAACGCTGGTGGAGGGAGTGTGACGACCTGGGCAAGGTTCTGCTGGAAGAGCCCGTGTCCGGGCATTTATGTTGAAGTCATTTAGGCATGCGCCAATGTTTTGACATACCAAAACATTGTTGCTGGCCAGGTACACTCCTTCATTGAGACGGTGTTCCCTGGTGGCAGTGGCCTCTTTCAGCACGATAATACACCCTGCCACACTGCACACACTGTCCGGGAATGGTTGGAGAGACCTGATGTGTAGTTCAACACAGTTGTCCTGGCCTCCAAATGCGAACTGAGACATCATTGGAACGTGCTGGACCAACAAGTCCGATCCACAGCACCTCTACCTCCCAACTCACAGGACTGCTGCTAATGTCTCGGTGATACCACAGCAGGTCCAACGGTACTGCTGCTAATGTCTCGGTGATACCACAGGAGGTCCAACAGTACTGCTGCTAATGTCTCGGTGATACCACAGGAGGTCCAACAGTACTGCTGCTAATGTCTCGGTGATACCACAGGAGGTCCAACAGGACTGCTGCCAATGTCTCGGTGATACCACAGGAGGTCCAACAGTACTGCTGCTAATGTCTCGGTGATACCACAGGAGGTCCAACGGTACTGCTGCTAATGTCTCGGTGATACCACAGGAGGTCCAACAGGACTGCTGCTAATGTCTCGGTGATACCACAGGAGGTCAAACAGGACTGCTGCTAATGTCTCGGTGATACCACAGGAGGTCCAACAGTACTGCTGCTAATGTCTCGGTGATACCACAGGAGGTCCAACAGGACTGCTGCTAATGTCTCGGTGATACCACAGGAGGTCCAACAGGACTGCTGCTAATGTCTCGGTGATACCAGAGGAGGTACAACAGGACTGCTACTAATGTCTCGGTGATACCACAGGAGTTCCAACAGGACTGCTGCTAATGTCTCGGTCATACCACAGGAGGTCCAACAGGACTGCTGCTAATGTCTCGGTGATACCACAGGAGGTCCAACAGGACTGCTGCTAATGTCTCGGTGATACCACAGGACACCTTCTGGGTTCTTGTAGAGCTCTCGTCTCGGCAGGTCGGCACTTTTTTGGCGGCACGTGGAGAATCAACAGCATATTAGGCATGTGGTCACAATGTTTTGGCTCGTCGGTGTATATATATTTGTCACGGTTAATGCTGGTTTATGTACAGGGCTTGTGTGTCTGTTCTGCTGGCTACGTTTGATCCTCGCAGTGATCTGTTCCCCTGGTTAAAAAACCTCCAACAGGAGATCAGTCCAAAGTAAACGTTTCTGTGTTTGGTTTAATCTTTTCTCGTTGCGCAAAGAAACAACAGACTAAAGTAATCTGTTCTGAGGCAACAAAACACACACACCCCCCACACCCAGCCGTAAACTCCCACAGCTAGTCCCACTTACACCCAGACACACACAACCACAGCCAGGGAAACGTACACTCAGGCTTACGCACACACACACGCCCTCAGCCAGGCACACGCACACTCAAGACTTACACACAAACACACACACACGCCCACAGCCAGGCACACTCAGACTTAGACACACACATCCAGACACACACAGACATCCTCACACTTTCAAAGCCAACCACACATGCACCCAGACACACACACACAGACACACACACAGATACACACACACACCCAGATATACTCACAAACCCATTAATCTGGTCTGAGGCAACAGCCAAAAGCTGTGCGTTTTTTAACTTCCCTTTCACACTTTGCATTAACACACATGCACACTGCTACACAAACACTAGAGATTCCACACACACACACTTATGGTCGCTAAAGTGAAAGACATTGAGTTGGGTGCTATCTGGACGGAGTCCATCTGTCTCACAGGGGGAGTGTGTGTGTGCGTTCTGTCTCAGAGGGGAGTGTGTGTTTTCCGTCTCAGTGTGTGTGCGTGTGTTTCTAAGTAGAAGCAGAGATGAGTTCTAACAAAATGTCACAAGAGCGTCTGTAAAAATGATCAGAAAGTCTGACGTCACAGTTATCTTAAAGGCTGAATTCACAGTTATCTTAAAGGCTGAATTCACAGTTATCTTAAAGGCTGACATCTCAGTTATCTTAAAGGCTGAATTCACAGTTATCTTAAAGGCTGAATTCACAGTTACCAGAAAGTCTGACATCTCAGTTATCTTAAAGGCTGAATTCACAGAAATCAGAAAGGATGAAATTACAGTTATCTTAAAGGCTGACATCACAGTTATCTTAAAGGCTGAATTCACAGTTACCAGAAAGTCTGACATCTCAGTTATCTTAAAGGCTGAATTCACAGAAATCAGAAAGGATGAAATTACAGTTATCTTAAAGGCTGACATTACAAGTATTTTAAAGGCAAAAATTACAGTTATCAGAAAGGCTGTCATTACATTTTTAAAACTTATTTTAAACTCACTTAAGTTGAAGTCATTAAAACTCATTTTAATTACACAGATTATTTCTTTAGTATTATTTAGTATATCACAATTCCTGTAGGTCAGAAGTTTCCATACACTACAGTCACTATGCTGTTAAACAGCTTGGACAATTCACGAAAATGATGTCATGGCTTTAGAAGCTTCTGGAGGTGTATCTGTGAATGTATTTCATGCCAACCTTCAAACGCAGGGCTTCTTTGCTTGATATCATGGGAAAAATCGAAAGTAATCCGCCAAGACTTTAAAAAAAGAAATTCTAGACTTCCTCATGTCTGGTTCATCCTTGGAAGCAATTTTCAAACGCCTGAAGGTACCACCTTCATCTGTGTAAACAATAGTATGCAAGTACCACATAGACATCATACAGCTCAGCAACTGTTCCAAAGCTGCAAAAAAAAGCCAGAGTACAGGTTGCAACTCCACATGGGGACTTTTTAGAGAAATGTCCTCTGGTCTGATGAAACAAATATTGGACTTTTTGGCCAACATGACCATCATTGTATTTGAAGGAAAAAAGGGGAGGCTTCAACCCAAAGACCAACATCCCTATCATGAAGCACAGGGGTGGCAGCTTTATGTTGTGGGGGTGCTTTGCTGCAGGAGACACTTGTGCACAAAATTAATGGATATCAAATTATGTGGATATATTGAAGTAACATCAGCCAGGAGATTTGTCACAAATGAGTCTTTCAGATGGAGAAATTAAAAAGTTGTTGGCAAAATGGCTTAATAAAAACAAAGTCAAGATATTGTAGTGGCCATCACAAAGCCCTGACCATAATACTATAGTAAATGTTAAGGCAGAACTGAAAAGTTTGTGCGAGCAAGGAGGCCTATATAACAGTAACCCTTGTTTTGTCAGGAGGAATAGGCCAAAATACAACCAACCTAGTGTAGAAAGCTTGTGGAAGGGTACCGAACCCAAGGTGAAAAATTTAAAGGCAATGCTACCAGATACAAATTAAGGGTTTGTAAACTTTATCATCATTGACCCACTGAGAATGTGAACAATAAAAGTCAGTTTTTTCAAACATGTAATCACATGTTCAATTGACTAAGTACAATGCACAAAATTACACAATCACTTTTTCACAACACCTAATCAGTGTGTCATCAAAGAAATATCGTTAATTTGAAGTAATTGTCTTTCGCAATGCTATGCTCACAATACTTTTGATATGTTTCTCATCTCATTTGCGTAAATACATTTCACCAACACTTAATCCAACTGATCTTAATGGTTAATCACTGAACCGTTTGGTAAACCAATATATTTTAGTTCCAGCAATAAACAGTATCGATTTTGAGAACTACAGAAATGAAATGTGTTTTTGTACGTTGTACGTTTTGTACGTATTTTACAAACGAAAATGAACCACACATGATGAATACTCGTTATGGCTAATTGATTTCACTGAAATGAGATGTGGATGAGAATCTATGGCCAAATGCTCAAGACAGGCTTGATCCAAATTACATGCAATGTAATGTGTGCACTAAATGTTATGTTTTGTTCTCATTTAGTTACATACGTAATAGAAATTATACGTTACAATTATATCTGAAAAATACATAAAAAATATGCCCAAATGATTGTAGAGGATGTCTTCATTGATCCTTCACTTGATTACACATAGGATGGATATTTTGGAAATTATAGATTATGTAAATGTAAGTAATGTAATGTGTAGTGTGTATCGCCTAATGTGAAACTGTGTAATCTGTCTGTTACAGTATAGTACTGTAGCATATTATTTTCAGCACTTCTAAGGCCCATTTGAAACATGTATCTTGCATTGTTTGCTGTTGGATGAACTGAATGTTAAAAGTACTAAACTGAAAGAAGATCATACTGTTGTGTTTCGGTGATTAAACCAAATGTTCCCATTACATATAAACAATAATCTGGTGTTTGAAACAATGATTATGTGGACTGAAAGCATTCAACCAGGTTTTGAAAGAATGACTAGCTGCGTTACAAGTGTGATCAGTTTGGATCTTTGTACTAAGAGTTTTGAAAATGTACACCTCACTTGTGAAAATAGTACCAAAGCGAATAAAAAAAACTGTAATCTGAATGTGCTGATCCTAAGCCAGGATATATGCACTAGTATTAAATGTTAAGAATTGTGAAAATCTGAGTATAAATGTATTGGCTAAGATGTATATAGACTTCCGACTTCGATTGTATGTGAGTGTGAAAGTTACTAGATCACACACTAAATGACAGAAAACATATACATATGAATGTGTCTTGCAGTGTGTGTGTGTGTGTGTGTGTGTGTGTGTGTGTGTGTGTGTGTGTGTGTGGTGTGTGGTGTGTGGTGTGTGGTGTGTGGTGTGTGGTGTGTGTGTGTATTTTCTGTACAGTGAATCCCATTATAATGCTGTTTGAACCAGACTTCTGGGCTCATTCTCTGAATTATGGATAACAATCAGAATAATCTGTCTGTTCTTCTCTTCTTGTTCACACAACCGCTCCCTTTTGCCCTCTCTCCTCATGTCAAATCGATTGAATAAATCCTTCTTGTCATCCCTTATATAAATGGCCATTTATAGAGTAGAATGTGGGTTATCTAAACATAGATACTCATACCTGGATTATTAATACCTAGTCACTTATACCTGTATTAATGACACATAAATACTCATACATGGATTATTAATACCTAGTCACTTATACCTGAAATAATGACACATAAATACTCATACCTGGATTATTAATACCTAGTCACTTATACCTGAAATAATGACACATAAATACTCATACCTGGATTATTAATACCTAGTCACTTATACCTGAAATAATGACACATAAATACTCATACCTGGATTATTAATACCTAGTCACTTATACCTGAAATAATGACACATAAATACTCATACCTGGATTATTAATACCTAGTCACTTATACCTGAAATAATGACACATAAATACTCATACCTGGATTATTAATACCTAGTCACTTATACCTGAAATAATGACACATAAATACTCATACCTGGATTATTAATACCTAGTCACTTATACCTGTATTAATGACACATAAATACTCATACCTGGATTATTAATACCTAGTCACTTATACCTGTATTAATGACACATAAATACTCATACCTGGATTATTAATACCTAGTCACTTATACCTGTATTAATGACACATAAATACTCATACCTGGATTATTAATACCTAGTCACTTATACCTGTATTAATGACACATAAATACTCATACCTGGATTATTAATACCTAGTCACTTATACCTGTATTAATGACACATACATCCTCATACCTGGATTATTAATACCTAGTCACTTATACCTGTATTAATGACACGTAAATACTCATACCTGGATCATTAATATAGCAGTCCTCCTACCAGGTTAATACATTGATAGTTATTTCTGGATCATAAATACATTGACACTCATACCTGGATTTATTAAATTTAAAGTTTTGCTTGTGAATGGTTTTGTCTCCTATGTCCTCTCTCACTGTTGTAATTCATAATGTCTTTTTATACTTTCCCATTGATTTAGTTATGTAAACAAATGTTGCCGGTGCCAAAAACACCCTTTAAAAAGATATATAATTAAGAGTGAGGTAGAGAGAGGTGTAGATAGAGAGAAGTGAAGAGAGAGTGAGACGGACTGCGCTGTCTATAAATCTGACAGGGGTATTTATGGACAAATGGTTTTTAATTACACTTCTCTCCCTTGAGGAAATTGTTGAGCTTAGTTACAGATAAGAAACATGAAGATGAACAAAGAAGCTCCTTGTATCAGGTGTGGGGGGCAGAGAGGGGGAAGAGGAGAGAGGGAAATCGAGACGGGGGAGAGTGAGAACGAAAGTAGGCGGTAGTTTAGTTAAGACTTCTCTCTTCAGGCTGTCAGACTGAACCGAGCCAGCACAGGAACACCACTAAATATTTGCTCCCTGAGTGACTGCAGACAGAGTTTTTATTATAAGTTACGTGTCTTCATTCTATTTCTCTTGGTCACAATCCAACAACTGTTTATAGGGACGGGAGGAAGTGCACAATATGAAACATATAATATAAATAATGGTTAAAAGTGACATAAAAACTGTCAGAAATGCTCAGTGCATTTTCAATAAACAATATTTATTTGTGCAGTGCTGTAACAGTCTGCAAATAAAGGAGGAATTATGAACAGGTGTTTTACCACTGTGTACTCCTGTTTTAGGGCAAGTCTTTTTTTATTTGACATGAAATGGATGAGGGGACCACTGTTTCTCACTGCATATGCTGTCTCTTGGTGACGTCATCCAGGAACACAATGTGCATTTGTATTGTTATTCAGTTGACACACACAGTTTCACGTTTCAGTGATACACAGTGGAGGTAGTGTTTGCTCCATCACTGTGGAGTAATCTGCTCATTCATGTCAGAGTCTCATCCATTATGTTTGTACCGATGAGACACATCCTTTCATTAGGGTCTGTGGTTAAGGAAGGTTTTGCCCAGGGGCGTGAAAGTCAACGTCAGAGCACTGATTGACAAACGGATCTCACGGTCTCCGTCTGGCGACCTCCTTGTCAACCCTCCCAGATATCGTCTCTCCAGTGCTTGTAAGGCTCACTGCCTCACTCCAGTTGTCCCACTAGTAACAACCTGGCTTCAACCACGTTCGCTTTTGTGAACAAATACCTAAAGATCAGTCCAGTCTATTTCATCCAGCGTTCTATTTCACCCGGCCCTGTCATCCGGCCTATTTCACCCGGCCCTGTCATCCGGCCTATTTCACCCGGCCCTGTCATCCGGCCTATTTCATCCGGCCCTGTCATCCGGCCTATTTCATCCGGCCCTGTCATCCAGCCGGCTTCAACTTCGACAAGTAAAACCAGACTATCCAAGGTTTCCAGTTGGGTCATCTTCTCTCTTCCCTTTCTCCTCCGCTTTTCAATGCCAGATCCAGACTCCACACAGGTTATCAGGGTCCACAGAGACCAACGTAGGGCCCGGGTCCAGACTCCACACAGGTTATCAGAGGCCACAGAGACCAACGTAGGGCCCGGGTCCAGACTCCACACAGGTTATCAGAGGCCACAGAGACCAACGTAGGGCCCGGGTCCAGACTCCACACAGGTTATCAGAGGCCACAGAGACCAACGTAGGGCCCGGGTCCAGACTCCACACAGGTTATCAGAGGCCACAGAGACCAACGTAGGTCCCGGGTCCAGACTCCACACAGGTCATCAGGGGCCACAGAGACCAACGTAGGTCCCGGGTCCAGACTCCACACAGGTTATCAGAGGCCACAGAGACCAACGTAGGGCCCGGGTCCAGACTCCACACAGGTTATCAGAGGCCACAGAGACCAACGTAGGGCCCGGGTCCAGACTCCACACAGGTTATCAGAGGCCACAGAGACCAACGTAGGGCCCGGGTCCAGACTCCACACAGGTTATCAGAGGCCACAGAGACCAACGTAGGGCCCGGGTCCAGACTCCACACAGGTTATCAGAGGCCACAGAGACCAACGTAGGGCCCGGGTCCAGACTCCACACAGGTTATCAGAGGCCACAGAGACCAACGTAGGGCCCGGGTCCAGACTCCACACAGGTTATCAGAGGCCACAGAGACCAACGTAGGGCCCGGGTCCAGACTCCACACAGGTTATCAGTCTGTCAGGAGGACTTTGGTGTCACACCCAATAATCGTATTGGATGAGAATGGATCCAATGTCCTATTACAGACGGGGTCTATCAGCTGATCGTTCCATCCTGGTCATTGACTAACGTCAGGTTTGTCGATTTTTCACAACAGGTACTGGGATGGCAGCAAATGCTTCTACCTCGACGTGATGTCTATTTAAAAAAAGAAATGCTTATTTCTGCCCAGCAAAAAAAACTAAATCTAAAATGGACAGATAAGCGTGGATGATTTGTTGTAAGGAAGTCCCTGTCACACTTCATCAGAGGCTTGTGCATTTAATAGTGACTCATTAATAATGCATTTGACTGTCTGACACTGAATACAACATGGCTGCTAACCAACTAGCTGTGTTGTTGGCACCACATACACACACACACACGCACACACATATACACACATACACACACACACACGCACACACGCACACACACACACACACACACGCACACACACACACACACACGCACACACATACACACACACACACACATACACACACACACGCACACACACACACATACACACACACACACGCACACACACGCACGCACACACACACGCACACACACACACACATACACACACACACACACACACACACACACACACACACACACACACACACACACATATACAGTCACACATTGTGGGCAGCAGTACAGTCTAAGCCTCCGACTAACACTAGTCTCTGAATTGAAACTAGGCCAGTCTGTCTTTGGAATCACAATTACCATGGACTCAACACGGCCCCATTCTATTGGTGGGTGGTGGTGGGTGGTGGTGGGTGTTGGTGGTTGGTGGTGGGTGTGGGGGTGGGGGCTCTGAAAGGAGTGGATCGGCCTCTGCCAAGACACTCTGGAGGAACAGGAGCTTCAGATGCTTGTTAGCAGGCAAGCAGGAGAAGAGAAGGGGGAGGGCACGGGGAGGAGGGAAGGCGTGAGGTTGTGAATCAGTGTCTATCTTTAACGTTGTTTCGGGGGGGGGTGATCGAGCACATCTCAATGCGGCCAAGAAAAGAGGCAACAAGCTGGGGACCCCCTTCTCCCTCCGCCCGCCTTGATCCTTTTACTGCACCTCCTCGGAGCAGAGTGATGGTCCCGGCAGTGTGGGGTTGTCAGGACAGCTCAGATTAGGGACATTGTCCAGGGCTGTTTACATCCGGCCCCACCATATTAAAGACAGATTAGCTGCTGCGGCGGGCCCAGAGAATGAACCAGAGGGAGAAAGAGAGAGACTTTTTTAGCAAGAACAACAGGGTTTACAATCGGCATGGCCGCCGAATGAAGAAAGAGAAATGTGTTATTTTACGGGGTGTAACAGGGGGGTGGGGGTTTGAGGTGGAGGGGTGGGGGGGGATTGTCAGGTCCTGTTTGAAGGTCGTGTGACACAGCCATGTTGGGGGGGTTGGATTACCAAATGTTGGCACTCGGACAAATTTCCGGGAAGACGCAGCCAGACAGCAGACAAAAAAATCCTCTGGCTTCAGCGTTGCCCGGAACTGGGTTTGCTGAGCGTGAAACTGGTGGAGGTTCTCCTATGGAACTGGGTTTGCTGAGCGTGAAACTGGTGGAGGTTCTCCTATGGAACTGGGTTTGCTGAGCGTGAAACTGGTGGAGGTTCTCCTATGGAACTGGGTTTGCTGAGCGTGAAACTGGTGGAGGTTCTCCTATGGAACTGGGTTTGCTGAGCGTGAAACTGGTGGAGGTTCTCCTATGGAACTGGGTTTGCTGAGCGTGAAACTGGTGGAGGTTCTCCTATGGAACTGGGTTTGCTGAGCGTGAAACTGGTGGAGGTTCTCCTATGGAACTGGGTTTACTGAGTGTGAAACTGGTGGAGGTTCTCCTATGGATGGAACTGGGTTTACTGAGTGTGAAACTGGTGGAGGTTCACCTATGGAACTGGGTTTGCTGAGCGTGAAACTGGTGGAGGTTCACCTATGGAACTGGGTTTACTGAGTGTGAAACTGGTGGAGGTTCACCTATGGATGGAACTGGGTTTACTGAGTGTGAAACTGGTGGAGGTTCACCTATGGAACTGGGTTTGCTGAGCGTGAAACTGGTGGAGGTTCACCTATGGAACTGGGTTTACTGAGTGTGAAACTGGTGGAGGTTCACCTATGGAACTGGGTTTACTGAGTGTGAAACTGGTAGAGGTTCTCCTATGGAACTGGGTTTACTGAGTGTGAAACTGGTAGAGGTTCTCCTATGGAACTGGGTGAAACTGGTGGAGGTTCACCTGGAACTGGGTTTACTGTGAAACTGGTAGAGGTTCTCCTATGGATGGAACTGGGTTTACTGAGCGTGAAACTGGTGGAGGTTCTGTTGGACTGGAACTGGGTTTGCTGAGTGTGAAACTGGTGGAGGTGGAACTGGGTTTACTGAGCTGAAACTGGTGGAGGTTCTCCTATGGGGAACTGGGTTGCTGAGCGTGAAACTGGTGGAGGTTCTCCTGGGTTTATGGAACTGGGTTTGGAACTGAGTGTGAAACTGGTGGAGTTTCTCCTATGGATGGAACTGGGTTTGCTGAGCGTGAAACTGGTGGATCCTATGGAACTGGAACTGTTTGCTGAGCTGGTGAAACTGGTGGAGGTTCTCCTATGGAACTGGGTTTGCTGAGCTCCTATGTGAAACTGGTGGAGGTTCTCCTATGGAACTGGGTTTACTGAGTGTGAAACTGGTGGAGGTTCTCCTATGGAACTGGGTTTACTGAGTGTGAAACTGGTGGAGGTTCTCCTATGGAACTGGGTTTGCTGAGCGTGAAACTGGTGGAGGTTCTCCTATGGGAACTGGGTTTGCTGAGTGTGAAACTGGTAGAGGTTCTCCTACTGGAACTGGTTTACTGAGCGTGAAACTGGTGGAGGTTCTCCTATGGAACTGGGTTTGCTGTTTGGTGGAGTTTCTCCTGGAGTGTGAAACTGGTGGAGGTTCTCCTATGGAACTGGGTTTACTGAGGAACTGTGAAACTGGTGGAGGTTCTCCTATGGATGGAACTGGGTTTACTGAGTTTGCTGAGCGTGAAACTGGTGGAGGTTCACCTATGGAACTGGGTTTACTGAGTGGAACTGGGTTTGCTGACTGAAACTGGTGTGAAACTGGTTCTCCTATGGAACTGGGTTTGAGTGTGAAACTGAGTGTGAAACTGGTAGAGGTTCTCCTATGGAACTGGGTTTACTCCTGGTGGATGGAACTGGGTTTGCTGACTGGTGGAGGTTCACCTACTGGGTTTGCTGAGTGAAACTGGTGGAAAACTGGGTTTACTGAGTGTGAAACTGGTAGAGGTTCTCCTATGGATGGAACTGGGTTTGCTGAGCGTGAAACTGGTGGAGGTTCTCCTATGGAACTGGGTTTGCTGAGCGTGAAACTGGTGGAGGTTCTCCTATGGAACTGGGTTTACTGAGTGTGAAACTGGTAGAGGTTCTCCTATGGAACTGGGTTTACTGAGTGTGAAACTGGTGGAGGTTCACCTATGGAACTGGGTTTACTGAGCGTGAAACTGGTGGAGGTTCTCCTATGGATGAAACTGGGTTTACTGAGTGTGAAACTGTTGGACGTTCTCCTATGGATGGAACTGGGTTTACTGAGTGTGAAACTGTTGGACGTTCTCCTATCGATGGAACTGGGTTTGCTGAGTGTGAAACTGGTAGAGGTTCTCCTATGGATGGAACTGGGTTTACTGAGCGTGAAACTGGTGGAGGTTCTCCTATGGATGGAACTGGGTTTACTGAGCGTGAAACTGGTGGAGGTTCTCCTATGGAACTGGGTTTACTGAGTGTGAAACTGGTGGAGTTTCTCCTATGGATGGAACTGGGTTTACTGAGTGTGAAACTGGTGGAGGTTCTCCTATGGATGGAACTGGGTTTACTGAGTGTGAAACTGGTGGAGGTTCTCCTATGAAACTTGGTTTACTGAGTGTGAAACTGGTGGAGGTTCTCCTATGGATGGAACTGTGTTTACTGAGCGTGAAACTGGTGGAGGTTCTCCTATGGATGGAACTGGGTTTATTGAGTGTGAAACTGGTGGAGCGTTGTTGAATAGTCAATAGGCCTTTCTGGGTGAGTTGTACACATTATTAATAGTCACACATTCTGCACTGCACACTGGTACGCTGACAGACACAGAAGACACTAACACAGACACTAACACAGACACTAACACAGACACTAACACAGACACTAACACAGACACTAACACAGACACTAACACAGACACTAACACAGACACTAACACAGACACTAACACAGACACTAACACAGACACTAACACAGACACTAACACAGACACTAACACAGACACTAACACAGACACTAACACAGACACAAACATTCACTATTGACCACGTCTGTTAACAGTCATCATGTTACTGTCCCTATTGACCACGTCTGTTAACAGTCATCATGTTACTGTCCTTATTGACCACGTCTGTTAACAGTCATCATGTTACTGTCCCTATTGACCACGTCTGTTAACAGTCATCATGCCACTGTCCCTATTGACCACGTCTGTTAACAGTCATCATGCCACTGTCCCTATTGACCACGTCTGTTTACAGTCATCATGCCACTGTCCTTATTGACCACGTCTGTTAACAGTCATCATGCCACTGTCCCTATTGACCACGTCTGTTAACAGTCTTTGAAGGAACACATCATTGTCACATCAACAGCAACCATCGTTATAGACTTCTATAGCATTCTCTATATACTTATTTACACAAGTATCTCACTGCTGTGCACACACACACACACACACATATGCACACAGATGAGCTCACACAATATTGTGTACAGAGAATATTGCCTCTGATTTATCCATGAGTTGAGGTGGAAAGTATTTTTCAAGTTCACAGGATGGAAGGGACGTTTCTAAACATATGGAATACATGCTTAATTACCTGCAATAAACAGCTCGTTGATTGTTTACAGCCTGGCTTAGTTTAGAGACTACCTCCATCTATAGCTGTTAGTAGCCTGGTGGTTTATTGTGGTTTAGTGGTTGTATAGTGTGGTTTAGTGGTTGTGTGGTTGTATAGTGTGGTTTAGTGGTTGTGTGGTTGTATGGTGTGTGGTTGTATGGTGTGGTTCAGTGGTTGTGTGGTTGTATAGTGTGGTTGTATAGTGTTTTTGTGTGGTTGTATAGTGTGGTTGTATAGTGTGGTTCAGTGGTTGTGTGGTTGTATATTATGGTTGTGTGATTGTATAGTGTGGTTCAGTGGTTGTGTGGTTGTATATTATGGTTGTGTGGTTGTATATTATGGTTGTGTGGTTGTATATTATGGTTGTGTGGTTGTATAGTGTGGTTCAGTGGTTGTGTGGTTGTATAGTGTGGTTGTATAATGTGGATTATAATGTGTTTATGTAGGAAATACGTTTTAAGACTGGTACAATACACAGACAATTCGCTGTAATTTTTTGTCTGACTGCTGGCTGACTGTGCTGGCTGACTACCTGCCTGGTTGACCATCTTGTTTAAACCTGTTTTACGTCTCTTGCATCACCAGGCAAACTGAGAACAGTCACACATTATTCTGTCAGCCGGGAATCAACAACATATTACAAATCCAGCCACGCTAAAACTAGTTTGAGTGTGTGTGTGTGTGTGTGTGTGTGTGTGTGTGTGTGTGTGTGTGTGTGTGTGTGTGTGTGTGTGTGCGTGCACTCTTGCACAGTGTTTGAACATGTTGGTATTCTTCCCTGCAGCAGTACATGAAACCATCCTGGACAGTAGAACAACTGTTTTACTGTCAGGAGCACACACACCACACAAACACAGTCTCACACTACACACCACACAAACACAGTCTCACACCACACAAACACATGCTCACACTACACACCACACAAACACAGTCTCACACTACACACCACACAAACACATGCTCACCCTACACACCACACAAACACAGTCTCACACCACACAAACACATGCTCACACTACACACCACACAAACACATGCTCACACCACACAAACACATGCTCACACCACACAAACACATTCTCACACCACACAAACACATTCTCACACCACTCAAAAACACAACTACACCTCACACACTGCACAAACACAAATCACACAAACACACACTACACACCACACAAACACATTCTCACACCACTCAAAAACACAACTACACCTCACACACTGCACAAACACAAACACACACTACACACCACACAAACACATGCTCACACCACTCAAACACACAGCTACACCTCACACACTGCACAAACACACATCACACAAATAAAAACTACACACACTGAAAAAACAAACAAGCACCCATTACACACTGGAGAACACACTGACATTTCACAAACACACACACACACACACACACACACACACACACACACACACACACACACACACACACACACACACACACACACACACACACACTAGACATGCACACAAACAATGAACATATCACTCTAGTCAAACACACATACAGTAGATAACACACACTTTGCATATAAACAAACACACACATTACACGAATACACACACACACACACACTTCATGAATAGACACACACACACAGCACATTGTAAATGTTTTTTAACCCAGAATTATTACGGTATTTTGAAATAGGATTCCAACATATGAAATGTTACATTCATCGACAGTCAAATACACAAATAGCAGCATGTTCTCCACACAGCCAGGCTGCCCTTGACCTCCCATGAGTCCACGCTGGGAGGTTATCAGAGGGCTGGACTGTATGTTGTGTGAAAAAACAGTAACTTCTTGATAGACAGTGGGAAGCACAGCAGTCAGTTTCCTCTACAGTCTGAGGTCAGGCCAGAGCAGTCAGTTTCCCCACCAGTGTTCCCCACCAGACTGAGACAGAGCACCCTGCAGACTGAGACAGAGCACCCTGCAGACTGAAACAGAGCACCCTGCAGACTGAAACAGAGCACCCTGCAGACTGAGACAGAGCACCCTGCAGACTGAGACAGAGCACCCTGCAGACTGAGACAGAGCACCCTGCAGACTGAGACAGAGCACCCTGCAGACTGAGACAGAGCACCCTGCAGACTGAGACAGAGCACCCTGCAGACTGAGACAGAGCACCCTGCAGACTGAGACAGGGCACCCTGCAGACTGAGACAGAGGACCCTGCAGACTGAAACAGAGCACCCTGCAGACTGAAACAGAGCACCCTGCAGACTGAGACAGAGCACCCTGCAGACTGAGACAGAGCACCCTGCAGACTGAGACAGAGCACCCTGCAGACTGAGACAGGGCACCCTGCAGACTGAGACAGGGCACCCTGCAGACTGAGACAGAGCACCCTGCAGACTGAGACAGAGCACCCTGCAGACTGAGACGGAGCACCCTGCAGACTGAGACAGAGCACCCTGCAGACTGAGACAGGGCACCCTGCAGACTGAGACAGAGCACCCTGCAGACTGAGACAGAGCACCCTGCAGACTGAGACAGGGCACCCTGCAGACTGAGACAGGGCACCCTGCAGACTGAGACAGGGCACCCTGAACCCATCCTGCCCTGAACCCCCACCCATGTCCTCATAAAACATTTTCTGAAACAGATAGAGATATTCTCACCCAGCGATTAAACTCCAGAGAAAATATAGATTCTGTCTCCAGATATTGTTTTTTTAATGCAATAGAAGACGAATTATTAGTGTATGCCTGAGGCAGAAAAACATGAAAGAATGTAACTGTGTGTGTGTGTGCGTGTGCGTGCGCGTGCGCGTGCGCGTTTGCGTGTTTGCGCTTGTGCATCTGTGTAAGTTTGTGTATCTCTCCGTGTCCATTTGTGTGTGTGAGTGTGTGATAGTGTGTGTGAACATGAAAAAGAGCATGTCCCTACATTATTTTCCCAGAGATCAAAGCTAACAGTAATGTAATCATTTGGTTATTATTTTAATCATTATAGTGCTACGCTCTCTGAACTCATTAACCAGTCCGTCATAGTTCTCCATCTTTTTTTCATTCACCATGTTCCTCCAGGCTCGGCGCTGTAGGGTGGTGCTCGGGCTGACATAATAGTTACTCTTCATTAACCTCATCACTAAGGCAGCACGATTTCGCCGCCTCGTCACCGTGGTAACAGAGTCACGCTGTTTCATGTTCAGTGTTTTTATGTGCGACAGTTTGAATAAGGGCGCAGTACGTCGTAGTTCACCTTCTGTCTTGCTGTTGTTGTTCAGAAGGCCAGTGAAGCTCCGGAGGTGGCTGGACTCCACACGGACCCAACAGTCAGCAATGAACACTGTTTAACCATCTAACACCAACGTTCTTATGTTCTTTCACAAGAGCCTCAAGTAGTAATAGAAAACCAGCGTTAATACACACAGACACACAGACTTACAATATATACACACGCACACACACACACACACAATTACACGCGCACACACACACAGACAAAAGCCAGAGCAGTAATTCATATGGGCTGCTGTAGTTTATTCGACCCAGTGGACGCGTGTTTAAAGCTCCTCAATGGGCTCTCTGTCAAACCAGCGGCAGGAGGGGAAAAGCAAAGATGTTAATCTCAATCCAGCATCTGGCCTTTCTATGAGATTCATTGACATCACGGAGGAACACAGCAGATTAGCAGCACTGTAATTCTATACGTCCAATGTCGCCTTCTGAAAGCAAAAGCACAGTCAAATGTGAGCTGGAGATCTTTTCCACTGGTTTATCTATTGTCAGGCGGGTACCATCACACTGTGACAGGCAGGGGTGAAGTGGTTTATCTATTGTCAGGCGGGTACCATCACACTGACTCTGTCCTCTGACTCTATCCTGAGACTGACTCTGTCCTCAAAATCTCTCGTCTGACTCTGTTATGTGTCATTGTCCTCTGACTCTGCTCTCTGTCCACTGACTCTACGGCCTTTGTTTTTCCTGTCGAAGTCCTCTAACGTCTAACCTTTCATGCTGGGTGTTTGTAAAAGCACTTTGTGACAACTGTTGTTTGTATTTCTGAAATACATTTGATTAATTGATTGTTTGATCGACATCCGTCATTCCAGACTCAGTGTCCAGTGAGACTGTGTTCCTTGAGGACTACGCCGTTGCTACGGGCGACACTCTGGACCTGTCCTGTAACCCCGACGGCCCCGCCCTGCCTGTCATCTGGTTTAAGGATGGCAGCGGCGTGTTGCCAAGCAACAGAACGCGGCTGGGCCAGAGAGTGTTGCGCATCATCAACGTGTCGTATGAGGACTCTGGCATTTACTCCTGTCGCATCACCCACGGCAACAGAGTGCTCAGCAACTACACCATCCGAGTGACAGGTGAGAATTGCGTGATGCCTTGTCTCACCTTCTCGCTCGTTTTCTTTCCCCTCTTTATCTTTTTGGGCCCCACTTGAAATGATGTAATGCTCTTCGACGTTTCATATTGCCTTCATAAACACCACGTACGTACATGTGTTACAAAGCAACGGTTTATTAACACGGCTGTGTGGCTAGGTGTGTGGATGTGGCTAGGTGTGTAGGTTGTGGGTGTAGCTAGGTGTGTGTGGCTAGGTGTGTGGATGTGGCTAGGTGTGTAGGTTGTGGGTGTGGCTAGGTGTGTGTGGCTAGGTGTGTGGGTTTTGGATGTGGCTAGGTGTGTAGGTTGTGGGTGTGGCTAGGTGTGTGGGTGTGGCTAGGTGTGTAGGTTGTGGGTGTGGCTAGGTGTGTGTGGCTAGGTGTGTGGGTTTTGGATGTGGCTAGGTGTGTGGGTTTTGGATGTGGCTAGGTGTGTGTGGCTAGGTGTGTAGGTTGTGGGTGTGGATAGGTGTGTGGGTTTTGGATGTGGCTAGGTGTGTAGGTTGTGGGTGTGGCTAGGTGTGTGGGTTGTAGGTGTGGCTAGGTGTGTGGCTTTTTTTCGGCACGCTCTTAGCCTTGGTATGTTGGCCAAGTACCACAAACCCTGGGAAATTAAATATCCAATCTCAGTAAAATAGTTAAAAGTAATTTTGTATCGTTCTCATACATGGCCGTATTGTACAATATTATCTAATATTTAACGGTGCTAACATAGTGTAATTTAAAAGAATATAGTAATCCTTAACGTACTGCATAGTTTCCCGTCAATATGAGTCTGGTCTAGTGACTCACCGGTCTACATGCCCCAGCTAGATCATTGGTCTGACCAGATTTCCTCTATTTCTGTGGCAATGCTAAACCGTATCTCCTGGATAAAACCATTCACCTGCATGACTAGACACACAGTATCTCCTGGATAAAACCATTCACCTGCGTGACTAGACACACAGTATCTCCTGGATAAAACCATTCACCTGCGTGACTAGACACACAGTATCTCCTGGATAAAACCATTCACCTGTGTGACTAGACACACAGTATCTCCTGGATAAAACCATTCACCTGTGTGACTAGACACACAGTATCTCCTGGATAAAACCATTCACCTGTGTGACTAGACACACAGTATCTCCTGGATAAAACCATTCACCTGCGTGACTAGACACACAGTATCTCCTGGATAAAACCATTCACCTGCGTGACTAGACACACAGTATCTCCTGGATAAAACCATTCACCTGCGTGACTAGACACACAGTATCTCCTGGATAAAACCATTCACCTGCATGACTAGACACACAGTATCTCCTGGATAAAACCATTCACCTGCGTGACTAGACACACAGTATCTCCTGGATAAAACCATTCACCTGCGTGACTAGACACACAGTATCTCCTGGATAAAACCATTCACCTGTGTGACTAGACACACAGTATCTCCTGGATAAAACCATTCACCTGTGTGACTAGACACACAGTATCTCCTGGATAAAACCATTCACCTGCGTGACTAGACACACAGTATCTCCTGGATAAAACCATTCACCTGCGTGACTAGACACACAGTATCTCCTGGATAAAACCATTCACCTGCGTGACTAGACACACAGTATCTCCTGGATAAAACCATTCACCTGTGTGACTAGACACACAGTATCTCCTGGATAAAACCATTCACCTGCGTGACTAGACACACAGTATCTCCTGGATAAAACCATTCACCTGCGTGACTAGACACACAGTATCTCCTGGATAAAACCATTCACCTGCGTGACTAGACACACAGTATCTCCTGGATAAAACCATTCACCTGCGTGACTAGAGACAAACCTCACTACATGTCCACTACATCACTATTCACAGCCCTGGGAAACACTCAATGGCACCTTGTTGTGCCTTATGAAACTAAATCTGATTGGATGGTTATGTGATATAAAGCATTCCTGTAAATCTGATTGGTTGGTCGTGTGATATAAAGCATTCCTGTAAATCTGATTGGATGGTTATGTGATATAAAGCATTCCTGTAAATCTGATTGGATGGTTATGTGATATAAAGCATTCCTGTAAATCTGATTGGATGGTTGTGTGATATAAAGCATTCCTGTAAATCTGATTGGTTGGTCGTGTGATATAAAGCATTAGTGTAAATCTGATTGGATGGTTATGTGATATAAAGCATTCCTGTAAATCTGATTGGATGGTTATGTGATATAAAGCATTCCTGTAAATCTGATTGGATTGTTGTGTGATATAAAGCATTCCTGTAAATCTGATTGGTTGGTCGTGTGATATAAAGCATTCCTGTAAATCTGATTGGATGGTTATGTGATATAAAGCATTCCTGTAAATCTGATTGGATGGTCGTGTGATGTAAAGCATTCCTGTAAATCTGATTGGATGGTCGTGTGATATAAAGCATGACTGTTTACACTGTGTGCGGCGATTGACTGAAGGGGTCACGCTGGGGTCAATGCCACTTGTCATGTGACCTGGAGCCTTAATAAATAAAAGGTCAAGCACAAACGTCTGACGTCTGAGTGTCGTAAGACACGTCTGGTGTTTCACCACAGGTGACCGTTCTGTTGATTTACGTTGTTTCATGTTTCCTGTACATTCTTTCGGGTTTTACACTGGTGTTTATTGCTGTGCAAAACGCGTGCACGTTCTGTGTTGTTAGAGCCTCGGGCGAACAAAAGCCAGGTGTGTAGCCCTTGTGTCAGTGGTCCAGGACTCAAATATAGCCGGTTGGGAACTGTGTGTGTGTGTGTGTGTGTGTTCGAGCGTGTGTCGTCCTGCAGCACAACATGGCCACGCCTGGTGCCTCAGGACAGCCAATAGTGGCGCTGTATTGGCCGCATACGCGCCTCCCCATATCCCCTCACCATATCGCATAAGTGTCGCGTCCAGCAGGTTGGCACTTGTCCAGGGAATTAAAGTGGGTTACACAACCCTTTATAGTGAACAGGTTTATGTCATAATTGACATAGTGGGTTACACAACCCTTTATAGTGAACAGGTTTATGTCATAATTGACATAGTGGGTTACACAACCCTTTATAGTGAACAGGTTTATGTCATAATTGACATAGTGGGTTACACAACCCTTTATAGTGAACAGGTTTATGTCATAATTGACATAGTGGGTTACACAACCCTTTATAGTGAACAGGTTTATGTCATAATTGACATAGTGGGTTACGCAACCCTTTATAGTGAACAGGTTTATGTCATAATTGACATAGTGGGTTACGCAACCCTTTATAGTGAACAGGTTTATGTCATAATTGACATAGTGGGTTACACAACCCTTTATTGTGAACAGGTTTATGTCATAATTGACATAGTGGGTTACACAACCCTTTATAGTGAACAGGTTTATGTCATAATTGACATAGTGGGTTACACAACTCTTTATAGTGAACAGGTTTATGTCATAATTGACATAGTGGGTTACACAACCCTTTATAGTGAACAGGTTTATGTCATTATTGACGTAGTGGGTTACACAACCCTTTATAGTGAACAGGTTTATGTCATAATTGACATAGTGGGTTACACAACCCTTTATAGTGAACAGGTTTATGTCATAATTGACATAGTGGGTTACACAACCCTTTATAGTGAACAGGTTTATGTCATAATTGACATAGTGGGTTACACAACTCTTTATAGTGAACAGGTTTATGTCATAATTGACATAGTGGGTTACACAACCCTTTATAGTGAACAGGTTTATGTCATAATTGACATAGTGGGTTACACAACCCTTTATAGTGAACAGGTTTATGTCATAATTGACATAGTGGGTTACACAACCCTTTATAGTGAACAGGTTTATGTCATAATTGACATAGTGGGTTACGCAACCCTTTATAGTGAACAGGTTTATGTCATAATTGACATAGTGGGTTACGCAACCCTTTATAGTGAACAGGTTTATGTCATAATTGACATAGTGGGTTACGCAACCCTTTATAGTGAACAGGTTTATGTCATAATTGACATAGTGGGTTACGCAACCCTTTATAGTGAACAGGTTTATGTCATAATTGACATAGTGGGTTACGCAACCCTTTATAGTGAACAGGTTTATGTCATAATTGACATAGTGGGTTACACAACCCTTTATAGTGAACAGGTTTATGTCATAATTGACATAGTGGGTTATGCTACCATTTATAGAGTACAAGTTTGGTTCATCAGTGTATTGATCCACGTACTTATAGATGTCAATAGCAGAAATTACTCCAGGGAGGGCTTCAGTCCAGAAGCAGAGAGGTCTTCAGAGGGATCTGAGTTACAACCTCACAACACGATCAGTGTGACAAAGGACTGTTATTGTTGCTGCTGTTCTGGTTCTAGTTTAACAGTCACACACACACACACACACACACACACACACACACACACACAGAGACTCGTAGAGACACACACAGATACACACACACAAAAAAACGCACATACACACACAGACATAGTGAGCGAAAGACACAAACACGTACACAGATTCATGGAGACACACCCACCAACAGAGACACAAACAGATACACACAGAAACAGAGACACACACACACACAGACATAGTGAGAGAATGGCACTCACACGTACACAGATTCATAGAGACACACCCACCAACAGAGACACACACAGATACACACAGAAACAGAGACACACACACACACACACACAGACATAGTGAGAGAAAGACACACACACGTACACAGATTCATAGAGACACACCCGCCAACATAGACACATACAGGTACATACACAGACATTGAGAAAGACACACACCCAGATTCAAAGACAGAGAGATAGAGAGACATAGTGAGAGATAGAGAGAGAGAGAGAGAGAGAGAGAGAGAGAGAGAGAGAGAGAGAGAGAGGGTGACATACACACAGACGCACACAGAGAAGCATGCAGCTTCTTTAAAGACAAGCCAAGGAGAGGTTCAACTCTGCTTCTGCCAAGTTACACACACACACCACACACACACACACTCACACACCAATAAACAGATGTATACACACCGTTCAACACTCACACACATCACACACACTCACCAATAAACACATGTATACACACCGTTCAACACACACACACATCACACACACACTCACCAATAAACACATGTATACACACCGTTCAACACACACACACATCACACACACACTCACCAATAAGCACATGTATACATCATATATCACGCTGACCAACAGACCTACATGCATATGGTAAAATCACCACTGTAGCTCTTCCATGGATTTGCTGAGCTCTTTCTGCCCAATAGCATCCCAGACACCACAATAGCTCTTCCCTGGCTGATCTTTCTCTCCTAGACCCTCCAATAGCTCTTCCCTGGCTGATCTTTCTCTCTTAGACCCCACAATAGCTCTTCCCTGGCTGATCTTTCTCTCTTAGACCCCACAATAGCTCTTCCCTGGCTGATCTTTCTCTCTTAGACCCCACAATAGCTCTTCCCTGGCTGATCTTTCTCTCCTAGACCCTCCAATAGCTCTTCCCTGGCTGATCTTTCTCTCCTAGACTCCAGCTGAGCAGATTATTGACAAGTAATTAGAATCAATTATCCTGAACCGTTTCATCATTGGAACCTGATGGAACATTTAAAAAAGTAATGACAGATGGGAATAGAAAGAGAGTGTTACAGACACAGAAAGACTGAGACAGAGAGAGAGTGAGAGGGAGAGAGAGGGGGGGCGGAGAATGAGAGAGAGGGAGTGGAGAAACAAAGAGAGTTGTCTTTGGCTCTAAGCCACAGGGGGCCTGGATCAGTAGACAGTACTATAGACTCTAATTGGTCTGTTACATCTCACATCACCATCCTATTGGTCATTTAAACCACACAACTCCATCCTATTGGTCATTTACCCACTCAAACACACACGCATACACACAGTACACGCCGCTACACACTACACAAGCATACACACAGTGCACACCGCTACACACTACACAAGCATACACACAGTACACACCGCTACACACTACACACGCATACACACAGTGCACACCGCTACACACTACACACTCATACACACAATACACAACTCTACACACTACACACGCATACACACAGTACACGCTGCTACACACTACACACGCATACACACAGTACACACCGCTACACACTACACAAGCATACACACAGTACACACTGCTACACACTACACAAGCATACACACAGTGCACACCGCTACACAATACACACGCATACACACAATACACACCTCTACACACTACACACGCATACACACAGTACATGCTGCTACACACGCATACACACAGTACACACCGCTACACACTACACAAGCATACACACAGTACACACTGCTACACACTACACAAGCATACACACAGTGCACACCGCTACACAATACACACGCATACACACAATACACACCTCTACACACTACACACGCATACACACAGTACATGCTGCTACACACGCATACACACAGTACACACCGCTACACACTACACATGCATACACACAGTACACACTGCTACACACTACACAAGCATACACACAGTGCACACCGCTACACAATACACACGCATACACACAATACACACCTCTACACACTACACACGCATACACACAGTACACACCGCTACACACTACACAAGCATAAACACTAATATACACACTTAACACTTAATGGAAGAGGTCAGATGTTCGAGTGGTTTCAGAGTCAAGAGTTAAGGGGGAGCTAGTCCGTCAACCAGTCAGTCAGGGTGAGAGAACCAGTCATCCAGCCAGCCAGAGTGAGGGAACTAGCCAGCCAGAAAGACTGTGAGGGACAGTCAGTTTGCCAGAGTGAGAGCCAGCCAGAGTGTGAGAGCCAGTGAGTCAGAGTGTGAGAGCCAGTCAGAAAGAGAGCTGGCCAGCCAGCCAGTAGCTTTGGGAATCATACCACTGGCTAGAATGTGATGTTTATAAAATGTTTAATGTGTGAAACAGAGCCAAATGTTTTAATCTAAATACAGAGGATAGAATAAGAAAACGGAACAGAGAAACGACTGGGGGAGGAGGAGAGAAGAGGGGAACAGAGTGAAAGGGTTAAGAGAGAGGAGTGGAGCGAGAAATAGGGTGAGAAACGGCGTGTGAGGTGACAGGGGGGAGAGAGCGTGTGGTGATGTTTGTGCGGGAGTGGTTATCATGTCAGGAGTTCCAGAAGGAGCCCGGCTCTCAGAGAGGGTAGTGTACAGTTCTCCATGGCTGACTGGCTCCGCTCTCTAGGCAGGCCACTGAGCTGTGCTCCACGGGGCAGTGTGGCTGTTAGGAGGCCGCCTGTCTGGGTGTGGGAGGGAGGGAACATCTGGTTCTCATTAGCTTACTGAACCAGTGGAACTGAACCAGGAGCTGCAAGGTCACACGGCAAATGATTATCCTGCATATCTACACCACCATATACGCCTCTGGAAATACATTAGCCTCATACGGCAGCCTGGATTTACACAGAAGGGCACAGGTGATGTGAATAACGTTGATTGTCTAACAAAAGCACGTGCCAAGGTCTGGGTAGATTAGATGCCATGGTCTGGGTAGATTAGATGCCACGGTCTGGGTAGATTAGATGCCACGGTCTGGGTAGATTAGATGGGAAGCAAACAATCTGTTGTTGTGGTCGTTTGTGGTCATATTTAATGCAGGAGATATAGGCAGCAGAAAAGACCTGAGCACCTATGACATGGGCCAAATTGTTATGGCCAGTTACTGTAACTGGGTCAGAGGATCTCTGAAACAGCAAGGCTTGTGTGGTGCTTCCAGTCAGCGGTGGGGAAAGACAAGCCTGTGGAAGGGAGTGCGATGCTCTGGGCAATGTTCTGCTGGAAGCATTAATGTGAACGTCAACTTGACACGCGCCACCTACCTAAACATTGTTGGAGACCAGGTCAGTCGTTCATGGCGATGGGATTCCAGTCCGGCGGGATAATGTGCACTGCCACACTGCACACATTGTCCAGGAATGGTTTGGGGAGCCGTGATGAAGAGTTCAAGGTGGCCTCCAAATTCCCCAGATGTTAACGTGGTAGAGCATCTGTAAGATGAGCTGGACCAACAAGGATATGTGCTGGACCAACAAGGATATGTGCTGGACCAACAAGGATATGTGCTGGACCAACAAGGATATGTGCTGGACCAACAAGGATATGTGCTGGACCAACTAGGATATGTGCTGGACCAACTAGGATATGTGCTGGACCAACAAGGATATGTGCTGGACCAACTAGGATATGTGCTGGACCAACTAGGATATGTGCTGGACCAACAAGGATATGTGCTGGACCAACTAGGATATGTGCTGGACCAACTAGGATATGTGCTGGACCAACAAGGATATGTGCTGGACCAACTAGGATATGTGCTGGACCAACTAGGATATGTGCTGGACCAACTAGGATATGTGCTGGACCAACTAGGATATGTGCTGGACCAACTAGGATATGTGCTGGACCAACAAGGATATGTGCTGGACCAACTAGGATATGTGCTGGACCAACAAGGATATGTGCTGGACCAACTAGGATATGTGCTGGACCAACAAGGATATGTGCTGGACCAACAAGGATATGTGCTGGACCAACAAGGATATGTGCTGGACCAACAAGGATATGTGCTGGACCAACAAGGATATGTGCTGGACCAACAAGGATATGTGCTGGACCCACAAGGATATGTGCTGGACCAACAAGGATATGTGCTGGACCAACAAGGATATGTGCTGGACCAACTAGGATATGTGCTGGACCAACTAGGATATGTGCTGGACCAACAAGGATATGTGCTGGACCAACTAGGATATGTGCTGGACCAACTAGGATATGTGCTGGACCAACAAGGATATGTGCTGGACCAACAAGGATATGTGCTGGATCAACAAGTCCACTCCATCTCACAACGTACAGGACTTGACAGATCTAGTGCTAATGTCGTGTCTCAGATAGGTCTTGTAGAGTTCGTATCTTGGTGAGTCGGCATCGTTTTTCCGTCAAGTCGAGGACCAATAGCATACTAGACGGGTGGTCATAATGTTTTGGCATCACGCGAAGGACCAATAGCATACCAGACGGGTGGGCTCTGTGTGTGTTTGCATGGGATGTGTGTGTGTGTGTGTGTGTGTGTGTGTGTGTGGGCTCTGTGTGTGTTTGCATGGGCTGTGTGTGTGTTGGGGGGGGGGGCTGTTTATGTGTGTGTATGTTAGTGTGTATGTAGACGTGTGTGTGTGGGGGGGGGGGGCTGTTTATGTGTGTGTATGTTAGTGTGTATGTAGACGTGTGTGTGTGTGCTCACTCCTCCACCGACCCCTAGTAATAAGGCGCTAGTCTGTAATGTCTGTGGAAATGTTTGTGTAACAATTTAAGACCAGCTTCTCAGAGAACTGTAGCCGCATTCATGGACTTTCAATGGCCCTACAATATGAACTGCCTTGTTTGTGTGTGTTTGTGTGTGCGTGTGTGCGTGCGTGCGTGTGTGCGTGTGTGTGTGCGTGCGTGCGTGCATATTTGTGAACATTAACAATTCCCTTTCAAGCATTTCCATCTACTACAATCTTATGGGTGGTAAAACTCTATTCAGATTACGGCTGTTCCTGGCAAACGCAACAATAATCAACTGTCATCCCAACCAAACAATTAGCTGACATTTAAAGCCTTATTGGTTGACATTTTTCTACATAATTAAACTCAACCTATGTTTTAATAAAGTCATCTACATGCACAGAACCTGTCTGACATTTATTAGCACACTGAGTGGTGACATATTAGCAGCTACTCATGATTTTCATTGCAATCGTTAGTATTATTATATATTATTATATATTATTATTATTATATATTAATGTTATAGGATTAACGGCTATAAATCGCCTGTAAAGGCCAACTGACTAGACCAACTTTTATCATCCAAAACATCATCCAAACATTTTTTTGTTTTCTTTTGCCGTTCTTATGAAGTAGGATCCATTATATCATATGGTTCATGAAAATGTTTTCTGTATATGTGTGGCAGGTTGCTCAACCGTGTTTCACGTGCACAATAAGAACATAGGTCTAACCTGATCCAGTCAGGCAGAGAATCAGGTGGAATCTAACCAGCGTTCTGGACGTGCACACCCATGTTGCCATTGACAACTGGTCACGACGCGCAACGTTTTATAAAGTGCATTTATTTGAACAGATTAGTCATTAAAGCTATAGGTGGCCTGTTGTTAACATGGGAATTCTAATGTTTGTTTAATTCGGTCTCACGGTCGCTTGAAGGTGCAGCGTCAGAATGAGTTGAACAAGTGACAAACACATTGGCCGATGATTCATGTCGGGATGACATCACACACTAGGGCGAGTTCCAAATGGCATCCTAAAAAGTTCAGTGCGCTAGTCCCAGTAGTCATTTTGGCTGCGCTACTATAAATAAATCCGGGCCAATTTGACAGACATTGACTTTGTTAGATCAGGGTTTCTGACTGGTTGCCAATCTCAGTCTTCCGGGACCTGCGTTCTACTCACCTTTTTGCAACATCTGCCGGAAGGTCTTTCTCCTGAAATGTGTCGGGTTGTAATCGGAACCTCTTCATGTGTGTTTCCGTGCCGACAGATTCCCTGTCCTCCGGAGATGATGAAGACTATGACGAAGACTCGGACGACGCAGGTAATGAAAATGGTGGGTTCCATCTCTCATTCATTCACTCATACATGTTGTGTGTGTTCATTTACTCATACATGTTGTGTGTGTTCATTTACTCATACATGTTGTGTGTGTTCATTTACTCATACATGTTGTGTGTGTTCATTTACTCATACATGTTGTGTGTGTTCATTTACTCATACAAGTTGTGTGTGTTCATTCATCGTTCTGATTATGTATTACACATCACCAGTCATTTGATGTGCTGTTAGAAACCTCTTCTCCATAAGTAACAGGTTGAATGTTCGATTGTTGTAGTTTGTTGGTTTATCAAGCTGTTGCAGAGTATTGAGCGATGCAGTGGAGTTCCCCTGCCTCTTCCATCACCTGCCTCCTCCATCACCAGCCTCCCACATTACCAGTCTCCCACATTACCAGTCTCCCACATTACCAGTCTCCCACATTACCAGTCTCCCACATTACCAGTCTCCCACATTACCAGTCTCCCACATTACCAGTCTCCCACATTACCAGTCTCCCACATTACCAGTCTCCCACATTACCAGTCTCCCACATTACCAGTCTCCCACATTACCAGTCTCCCACATTACCAGTCTCCCACATCACCAGCCTCCCACATTACCAGTCTCCCACATTACCAGTCTCCCACATTACCAGTCTCCCACATTACCAGTCTCCCACATTACCAGTCTCCCACATTACCAGTCTCCCACATTACCAGTCTCCCACATCACCAGCCTCCCACATTACCAGTCTCCCACATTACCAGTCTCCCACATTACCAGTCTCCCACATTACCAGTCTCCCACATTACCAGTCTCCCACATTACCAGTCTCCCACATTACCAGTCTCCCACATTACCTGCCTCCCACATTACTTGCCTCCCCCATTACCAGTCTCCCACATTACTTGCCTCCCCCATTACCAGTCTCCCACATTACTTGCCTCCCCCATTACCAGCCTCCCCCGCATCACCAGTCTCCCCCAGTCAGTAGTGTGGTAAATACCTCTAACCAGATTTAAATGAGGTTTACTAACAAGGTTCGGGAGGAGGACTTCCAGCTAATTAATTACAGGTGGAAGCCCTCAGCAATTAACAGCTAGAGGGTACATATAGACTCAGCAGTCTTACCTCGCTCCGCTGACAGCTCGCAGCATAATAGTCTCTCTCACGGATACTATGTCGCAGCCAAGCTCTTCCTCTGACGAAGGCGTCAGCACGCAAGTCGCGGGTCCTCCGACCAGTCCGGCCATGCCGGACGCCACTCCCGAACCCAGGACCTCTTCCCGCGGCCGCACTCCGGCCCGACCAGCCGGGCGTTCCCTCAGACGCCGGTACCAGGCTTCGCCGCCCCCAGCAAGACCACCTCCGATTTCCCCGGCCTCCTCCTACCGCTCGACCGTCCCGACGATCCCTCCCATCGGGAAGTGGACCGTAGCCGGGCTGAGACAGGCGCTAGGCTACTCGGACACGCCGGTCTCCAGGAGAATGCACAAGGCGGAGCTGTACGACTTATATGTCTCCCTCCAAGCTCCTCCTAAACCCGCCCGCAGGCAGGGAAAAACCCGCGGGGCCCTAAGCATTTCTGCCCAAGCAACTCCGTCGTCCTCCCGCTCAGGACACCGCTCGCGGCGTTCCGTAAATGCCGCAGCCGCCGCAGCGGCGCGCCCGGACGAGCCCAGCGGCTTCCCTTCCGTAGCGCAACTTTACACCCCCATTAACCCTCTCCCTTCCCAGCAGCCCCGAGCTCTGGCCCCAGGCACTAGCGCGCAGCTCCCGCAGCCAGCAGCTGTACAGGCTATCCCGCGACTCCAGTCCTTCTACCCAGGTGCCAACCCCGCCCACCAGCAGTGGCCCACAGCTAACCCCGCCCACCAGCAGTGGCCCGCAGCTCCAAACAAGCGCGGGCCCGCCCCCGCTCGCAGCGCAAGTTCCCCCTTTTCCCTTCCAGCCTCCTTTCCCCCCGCCCAACTCCCCCCCCCCTGCCGCCGCAGGTCCCCTAGGCGCGTTCCCACCGCCGACGTTCCAAGCTCCGGGGTACACCCTCCCCTGCGCCTCCTAACGCCGTCGCCATGGAACCCCCGCCGGTTTTCCAGCACATCCGCGCCCAGATCCTCTCAGAAATTCAGGACGCTGGCTCCGGAGGCGGACCATATCCCTACTCCGGTACCTCGCTATTCGGAGTTGATATTCCCGTAAACCACCCGCTAAAAACCCTGCTCGACTCATCACTCAACACCATCCTTCACGCAGTCGCCCCCAGGACCCTCCAATCCTACCTTACCGCCTGGAAAAGTTTTAAAACATTCCACGCTTCTTACAACCTACCCTTCCCCGATTTTTCCCTTCTTTCCATAACGTCTTTCACCTCCTATCTTTATACCATAAAGGGCTTACAAGCCGGGTCCATTAGAGGGTACCTGAGCGGCATCCAGTTTTTCCATAAATTGATGCACGGCGCTCCCTCCCCCGGAATAAGCAACGCACAAACCTCCCTCCTGATTAAAGGGATTCAAAGATCCCAGCCCACCCGTACCGACGCCAGGCAACCCTTAACCCTTGATATCTTAACCAAATGCATTTACACCCTCCGCACAGGCTACCAGCCCCTAGGTGCCGCCCGCACACTTGACGCCATGTTTATCCTAGCCTTTTCGGCTTCCTCAGGTGCTCGGAACTCACCACCACTTCCAAATTCGACCCCGAAATCCACCCCACCATCTCAGACCTATCAGTAATAGACGACGAGGCAATTTCATTTCTGATTAAACGAAGCAAGACCGACCAGAACAATAAAGGCCATTTTATCTACATTTTTAACCTAGCCTCGCAAATCCAACCGTACCAGTCAATTCGGGTTTACCTGCAACGGAGAAGATCCCAGGCTAGATCTCCTCTGGAACCCCTGTTCATGGACGAATCCCGGAAACCCGTGTCACGTTTCTGGTTCCAGAAGCACCTCAAATCCGTTCTCCAGCAGTCAGGCATTCCAGCAGAACACTTTTCAGGCCACTCATTCCGCATCGGGGCAGCAACTTCAGCAGCCCAAAAGGCCTCTCCCAACAGCAGATCCAAGCCCTAGGGAGATGGTCCTCCGACGCTTTCCAAAGCTATATCAGGACAAATCGGTCCCATATCAAAATAGCTCACCAAACCCTCGTAAACAAATCAACCAATAGATAAATGGACAATTAAATCAACTAAGTAATAGAACTCCGTTCTAATTAATAGAACCCCCTTGTTCCTTTTCTGTCCTCTCTTTCCGTCCAGCGAGCATTGGCCTCACAGCGGACGGAGTGAGAACCCCCCCGGTAGAGCGCTCCTGTTTTCTCTTTCATCCAATGAGCATTCGGTCTCCAGCAGATGCCGCGTGAGAAAATCTCCCGGGCAGGCACTCACTTTCGCTATTTCCCGTTTCCTTCCGTCCAGCGGGCACTAGTCTCACAGCGGACGGAATGAGAACCTCCCCGGTTGAGTTCGTACGTTTTCTCTTTTCATCCAGTGAGCATTTGGTCTCCAGCAGATGCCGCGTGAGAAAATCTCCCGGGCAAGCACTCATTTTCCCCTTCGCGTTTCCCCTTTCCGTCCAGCGAGCACTAGTCTCACAGCGGACGGAGTGAGAACTTCCCCGGTCGAGCTCCAACGTTTTCTCTTTTCATCCAGTGAGCATTGGTCTCCAGCAGGTGCCGCGTGAGAAAATCTCCCGGGCAAGCACTCATTTTCCCCCTTCGCGTTTCCCCTTTCCGTCCAGCGAGCACTAGTCTCACAGCGGACGGAGCGAGAACTTCCCCGGTCGAGCCCATCGTTCTCTCTTTCATCCAGTGAGCATTGGTCTCCAGCAGATGCCGCGTGAGAACCTCCCGGGCAAGCACTCACTTTCCTGTACGTTCTTCCTTTCCGTCCAGCGAGCATTGGTCTCACAGCGGTCGGAATAAATCTATACCAAACGGGCATTGGTCCCACAGCAAAGCTCCCACGTTTCTCCTTTCCGTCCAGCGAGCATTGGTCTCTCAGCGGTCGGAATAGGAACACCAAGCGGGCCTCAGTCCCACAACAAACGTTCAAACGCCCCACGTCCACAGGCCAGCAGGGCCCGCCTAGTCCAGGCCGTGAACGGCTTCACAGGCCCGCGCGCATACAAAAAAAAAAAAAAAAAACTGACCCTTCCTCGCGATGCCAGTCCGCCAAGCTCGGCTCTCTGGGGGGTTTATAATCCAGCGGCTGTCCTCGGGTCCTTAGCGTTAGGGGGGTACTCTGGGTTCGGGCCAAATTCCGAGCCCGGAGCCCCGGGCCGGATTCCGAGCCCGGAACCCTCCCTCCGGACAGCACGCCAAATACGCATTAAACCTATATCCCTTAATTGGCATGTAAGTGCGAACTCGTGAAATAGTTAATCTGTGGTGAGAGTACATAATGACAGCATGGTGCAGATTATCTAGGATTACAGGAGGAACGTTAAACCCTTTCTCCTCTCCATGGCCCATAATGCACTCCTTCATAAGCGTCATACAGGATCCTGCAAATCATGTGAGCTCTTCACAGTATTAGAATTCTGGGAGAGAGAGAGAAAGACGGAAAGAGAGGGATGAAGAAGAACGAAATTAATCACTTAATGTTAGTCACCAGTTGGTTATAGACAGGGAGTCACAGTAATGTTAGTCACCAGTTGGTTATAGACAGGGAGTCACAGTAATGTTAGTCACCAGTTGGTTATAGACAGGGAGTCACAGTAATGTTAGTCACCAGTTGGTTATAGACAGGGAGTCACAGTAATGTCAGTCACCAGTTGGTTATAGATAGGGAGTCACAGTAATGTTAGTCACCAGTTGGTTATAGACAGGGAGTCACAGTAATGTTAGTCACCAGTTGGTTATAGATAGGGAGTCACAGTAATGTTAGTCACCAGTTGGTTATAGACAGGGAGTCACAGTAATGTCAGTCACCAGTTGGTTATAGATGGATCCCTAAACTCAGAGACATATTCTGTGGGGAACACACTCAACACTATTCCCTACACACTCAGGGGTTGTTGTATACAGAGAAATCCTAACAGTAATGGGGTCCGTGCCGCTGCGCTCCGTTTACCAGGCCAGATCTGAAAGGTAATAGTTAGATCTCTGTGCTGCGGAGCTATGCAGCGCTGTTGACACTGGCAGGAGAGCAGAGGCTGGAGGTGAACCCCGGGGCAGTGCTTCGCCGACTCTGGGCGCCACTGGGCGGTCTGTGTTTGTCTAGGGCAGTGTGCCTTCAAAGAGCCCTCTGTAATCTGCATCAGATCTGCCCTGTTCAACTCCCTCCAGTCTTAGGCGTCAGCGAGGAGCAAATTACACAATTACATAATCCCCCCCACCCGCTCACAACGGCTCACTGTAACGCTCCCCCCGTCCAAGGCCGGCTCCGTCGCATCGTGGCTGGCATCCTGTCCCGTACCAGGCAGTTAATTGCCCCAGTCAAGAACTGATAGGCCTCTGATATACCCCCAGCCCTCAAATCACCCAGGGAAACACAGGGCTGCAGTCAGATGTTTGTGTATACTACACCTTCTATCATATTCACACTGGAACTACAGTTTCTATCATATTCACACTGGAACTACAGTTTCTATCATATTCACACTGGAACTACAGTTTCTATCATATTCACACTGGAACTACAGTTTCTATCATATTCACACTGGAACTACACCTTCTATCATATTCACACTAGAACTACACCTTCTATCATATTCACACTGGAACTACACCTTCTATCATATTCACACTGGAATAACTGCTTCTTCCCCACTGTCACTAGAACTTTATTGATCGTGCACCTTGTATTATCGTATTTACTGTAAGAGGGATTAAAGTAAATTTGCTTTGATTGACTGGTGATTATTCCAAACAGGTTACAGAGGAACTTATGCAACTGTGGGAAGCTAGAATAGTTGTTCTACCTGTCTGTTTCTAACACAAAGAGACAGACTGAGAGAAACATGCACTGACAGAGATACAGACAGAGGGCAAAAGAGAGAACAAATAAAAGATAGATAGAGATAGAATGAGAGAGAGAAAAGAGAGAGAGAAATTTTTGAAGAGAGGTATTTGTAAAGAAGACTGAGAAATATGAGAGTCACGAAGCAGTGAAGAACCAGTGAGGGTTTCCCTTTTAAGGTGGCATGGCCGTGTGTGTGTGTGTGTGTGTGTGTGTGTGTGTGTGTGTGTGTGTGTGTGTGTGTGTGTGTGTGTGTGTGTGTGTGTGTGTGTGTTTGTGTGTGTGTGTGTGTGTGTTGTGTTGTGTGTTGTGTGTTGTGTGTGTGTGTGTGTCTGTCTGTGGGTGTGTATCAGCTGGTTTCTGTTAGCTAGCCGGGGAGTCCCTCTGTGACACCAACGGCGAAGGAGCCAGCATTCAGCTGCTGAAATAGATTTGCTAATGCATGGGTTCCCAATCTAGGGGTTGGGGGCCCACGCTCATATCAGGAGTACGTTTTATTTCAGAGGATGCAGCCGCACTCAGTCAATCAAGTACATTTTTTTTAGCCCTTTTAACATCTGCTGTTAAAAAAAGTGCTTTTACCGATTCAACGGTGGCCTGGAAAAACTACAGGTCAGAGTTTATACAGGGGTTTATACAGAATTTAAATGTTAAAGTGCCCCATTGATCTGAGCTTCTGTCTGTGCTGTGCAATCTCAACAGAGTTTTGGAATAATATATTGCTTTAGGGAACATTATTTGCTTATTTTATTCATCAAAAATGTTAACTTGTAGCACACTGCTTTTTCATTTGCTTTGCAACTGTAACAAATATATTTTATGAGTAGATTTTCTTCTCAATCAGGGTGGACAAGTAGGCTGATCGCGCAGATGGAAAAGATTTCTGTACTGTCTTTTTGCTAGTCGAAATATTTCCCACTTGGTGGAGCAACATTTCCGGAACAATTTTCTGGCGTCTTTCTTTAGGGCTGTGGTATTGTCCTGGTACCAGAGAGAGGTTCTTGTTTCATATTTGTTTAGTTTTTTTTGTGGTACAATTGCATCTAGAGTATTATGCAGGGTTAAGTCCAGATCCTCGTTTAGATTGTTAACAGATTTATTTACTCTGAAATTCTTGGGTGAGTGGAAGGAGTCTGGAGGAGCATCCAAAAATATTCGGTTTGTCCGAGAATTCATAGTGCAGCGTTTAAAAGTCCTTGGTTGGGGTACAGGAAAGTTGTTGGTGTGACCGGGGCGGCAGTGGCTCAGTGAGTTGAGTCGGTTGTCTATCAATCGGAAGGTTGGTGGTTCGATCCCCGGTTCCTCCTGGGAAATTGTTGAGGTGTCCATGAGCAAGACCCCTAACCCCAGCTGCTCCTGGCAAGCCTGCAGTCGCCTTGCATGGTTGACGCGGTCGTCAGTGTATGAATGATTGGGTGAATGTGACGCAGGACCTGTAAAGCGCTTTGGATGAAAGCGCTATATAAAAGCGCAGCCATTACCATTTACCATTACCGTAAAAAGGAATCTGATATTCCAGGATAATGAAGAAAAAGTTAGATCCTAACCCTAATGAGGAAAAAGTTAGATCCACGAGTTCCACTATTCTACAGGGAAAAAATGAAGGCATGATAGTGAAAATGCGTTGGAAAAGAGAGATCATTGGACCTCTCCATATTAATTTTTGAAGACGCAATAATCGAAAAGGTCCAATTCGAATTCTGGGTAGTCTTTGAGGAACACAGTGTTCAGCTCAGGTGGGGTCTGTATACAACATCAAAAGAGCAAAAAATAAAGTTGCTCGAGGGTAAATTGAAATTTGTCGTAGATGTTGGCAACATCTCGCTCTTTGCCGGATGTGACAGAGACATTGACGCTGACAGATCTTTCTAGCTGATACACAAACTGAATCTATACGTGCTGCTTTGTAACCATCTTCCTCACACCTCCCTCACAACTCCCTCCATCTCAGAATCTCCAGCGTGGACGCGACCTGACCGCATGGAGAAGAAACTCCTCGCAATCCCAGCGGCCAACACCGTGAAGTTTCGTTGCCCCGCCACGGGCAACCCAACGCCCACCATCCATTGGCTGAAGAACGGGAAGGAGTTTAAGGGCGAGCAGAGGATGGGAGGGATCAAGGTGAGTCAGACAGCCAATCAGAGTACTGACTACTATACCTCCAGGGTTTGTTAAGTTTGGGTAGTCACCCCAAATACCTCGGGATGCATTTTAATGAGGAACCTTATGAATTGACGTTTTGTTCCGTTTTAATTGACTGGAATTTGAATTTAAGGCCTCCCTGGGCTGTTGGCCTCAGGATTGAATGTAACGACTGGCTGTGTTTAAATGGTTAAACATGTCATCAGGTGGTCATCGTCTATGATTGGCTGATATGGGGTCATTATGTATTCAGACATCCACCAGTGGTCCTCCTCTATGATTGGCTGATATGGGGTCATTCATTATATATTCAGACATCCACCAGTGTTCCTCCTCTATGATTGGCTGATATGGGGTCATTATATATTCAGACATCTACCAGTGGTCCTCCTCTATGATTGGCTAATATGGGGTCATTATATATTCAGACATCTACCAGTGGTCCTCCTCTATGATTGGCTAATATGGGGTCATTATATATTAAGACATCTACCAGTGGTCATCCTCTATGATTGGCTGATATGGGGTCATTATATATTCAGACATCTACCAGTGGTCCTCCTCTATGATTGGCTAATATGGGGTCATTATATATTCAGACATCTACCAGTGGTCCTCCTCTATGATTGGCTAATATGGGGTCATTATATATTCAGACATCTACCAGTGGTCCTCCTCTATGATTGGCTAATATGGGGTCATTATATATTCAGACATCTACCAGTGGTCCTCCTCTATGATTGGCTGATATGGGGTCATTATATATTCAGACATCTACCAGTGGTCCTCCTCTATGATTGGCTAATATGGGGTCATTATATATTAAGACATCTACCAGTGGTCCTCCTCTATGATTGGCTAATATGGGGTCATTATATATTCAGACATCTACCAGTGGTCCTCCTCTATGATTGGCTAATATGGGGTCATTATATATTCAGACATCTACCAGTGGTCCTCCTCTATGATTGGCTAATATGGGGTCATTATATATTCAGACATCTACCAGTGGTCCTCCTCTATGATTGGCTAATATGGGGTCATTATATATTCAGACATCTACCAGATTGGTCCTCCTCTATATATTCAGATTACCAGGCTATTGGCTAATATGGGGTCATTATATATTCAGACATCTACCAGTGGTCCTCCTCTATGATTGGCTAATATGGGGTCATTATATATTCAGACATCTACCAGTGGTCCTCCTCTCTATTATATGGGGTCATTATATATTCAGACATCTACCAGTGGTCCTCCTCTATGATTGGCTAATATGGGGTCATTATATATTCAGACATCTACCAGTGGTCCTCCTCTATGATTGGCTAATATGGGGTCATTATATATTCAGACATCTACCAGTGGTCCTCCTCTATGATTGGCTAATATGGGGTCATTATATATTCAGACATCTACCAGTGGTCCTCCTCTATGATTGGCTAATATGGGGTCATTATATATTCAGACATCTACCAGTGGTCCTCCTCTATGATTGGCTAATATGGGGTCATTATATATTCAGACATCTACCAGTGGTCCTCCTCTATGATTGGCTGATATGGGGTCATTATATATTCAGACATCTACCAGTGGTCCTCCTCTATGATTGGCTAATATGGGGTCATTATATATTCAGACATCTACCAGTGGTCCTCCTCTATGATTGGCTAATATGGGGTCATTATATATTCAGACATCTACCAGTGGTCCTCCTCTATGATTGGCTAATATGGGGTCATTATATATTCAGACATCTACCAGTGGTCCTCCTCTATGATTGGCTGATATGGGGTCATTATATATTAAGACATCTACCAGTGGTCCTCCTCTATGATTGGCTAATATGGGGTCATTATATATTCAGACATCTACCAGTGGTCCTCCTCTATGATTGGCTAATATGGGGTCATTATATATTCAGACATCTACCAGTGGTCCTCCTCTATGATTGGCTAATATGGGGTCATTATATATTCAGACATCTACCAGTGGTCCTCCTCTATGATTGGCTAATATGGGGTCATTATATATTCAGACATCTACCAGTGGTCCTCCTCTATGATTGGCTAATATGGGGTCATTATATATTCAGACATCTACCAGTGGTCCTCCTCTATGATTGGCTAATATGGGGTCATTATATATTCAGACATCTACCAGTGGTCCTCCTCTATGATTGGCTAATATGGGGTCATTATATATTCAGACATCTACCAGTGGTCCTCCTCTATGATTGGCTGATATGGGGTCATTATATATTAAGACATCTACCAGTGGTCCTCCTCTATGATTGGCTAATATGGGGTCATTATATATTCAGACATCTACCAGTGGTCCTCCTCTATGATTGGCTGATATGGGGTCATTATATATTAAGACATCTACCAGTGGTCCTCCTCTATGATTGGCTAATATGGGGTCATTATATATTAAGACATCTACCAGTGGTCCTCCTCTATGATTGGCTAATATGGGGTCATTATATATTCAGACATCTACCAGTGGTCCTCCTCTATGATTGGCTAATATGGGGTCATTATATATTCAGACATCTACCAGTGGTCCTCCTCTATGATTGGCTGATATGGGGTCATTATATATTAAGACATCTACCAGTGGTCCTCCTCTATGATTGGCTAATATGGGGTCATTATATATTCAGACATCTACCAGTGGTCCTCCTCTATGATTGGCTATTATGGGGTCATTATATATTAAGACATCTACCAGTGGTCCTCCTCTATGATTGGCTAATATGGGGTCATTATATATTAAGACATCTACCAGTGGTCCTCCTCTATGATTGGCTAATATGGGGTCATTATATATTAAGACATCTACCAGTGGTCCTCCTCTATGATTGGCTAATATGGGGTCATTATATATTAAGACATCTACCAGTGGTCCTCCTCTATGATTGGCTAATATGGGGTCATTATATATTCAGACATCTACCAGTGGTCCTCCTCTATGATTGGCTAATATGGGGTCATTATATATTCAGACATCTACCAGTGGTCCTCCTCTATGATTGGCTAATATGGGGTCATTATATATTCAGACATCTACCAGTGGTCCTCCTCTATGATTGGCTAATATGGGGTCATTATATATTAAGACATCTACCAGTGGTCCTCCTCTATGATTGGCTAATATGGGGTCATTATATATTAAGACATCTACCAGTGGTCCTCCTCTATGATTGGCTGATATGGGGTCATTATATATTAAGACATCTACCAGTGGTCCTCCTCTATGATTGGCTGATATGGGGTCATTATATATTAAGACATCTACCAGTGGTCCTCCTCTATGATTGGCTAATATGGGGTCATTATATATTCAGACATCTACCAGTGGTCCTCCTCTATGATTGGCTAATATGGGGTCATTATATATTAAGACATCTACCAGTGGTCCTCCTCTATGATTGGCTAATATGGGGTCATTATATATTCAGACATCTACCAGTGGTCCTCCTCTATGATTGGCTAATATGGGGTCATTATATATTCAGACATCTACCAGTGGTCCTCCTCTATGATTGGCTAATATGGGGTCATTATATATTCAGACATCTACCAGTGGTCCTCCTCTATGATTGGCTGATATGGGGTCATTATATATTCAGACATCTACCAGTGGTCCTCCTCTATGATTGGCTAATATGGGGTCATTATATATTCAGACATCTACCAGTGGTCCTCCTCTATGATTGGCTAATATGGGGTCATTATATATTCAGACATCTACCAGTGGTCCTCCTCTATGATTGGCTAATATGGGGTCATTATATATTAAGACATCTACCAGTGGTCCTCCTCTATGAGATGTAAATATAGATTTGTCCCTCTCCCGATGTGCCCGCTGTTGACCATAACCCCTGACCCCTAAGAGCGAGCTGACCTAACCTTTGACACGGCCCGCGATTGTTGTTCAGCAGTCGCTGCATGTACCCCCCAACATCTGATTTCCTGCGTGACAGGAAGGTTGAGGTCAGGGTTGGGGTTGGGGTTGGGGTTGAAGCTCTGAGCACGGTCAGAAAAGTCCTAATCTAATTCAAACTCAATGGTTCTGACAGGCTAACAATGAACCCGTGTGCACACACACACACACACACACACACACACACAAACTCAACCGCTTTTATAAAGTCATTCAAATGACATAGCCTCATCTACGTGTTGGATGTGACAGCTTTGGTGTATGGATCTGAAGATCACAACTTAATCAGGTGTGTCTCACATTACGGATGGTCTATCAGTCAGTAGATGTAGCTGGATAGCTTAATCAGGTGTGTCTCACATTACGGATGGTCTATCAGTCAGTAGATGTAGCTGGATAGCTTAATCAGGTGTGTCTCACATTACGGATGGTCTATCAGTCAGATGTAGCTGGATAGCTTAATCAGGTGTGTCTCACATTACGGATGGTCTATCAGTCAGTAGATGTAGCTGGATAGCTTAATCAGGTGTGTCTCACATTACGGATGGTCTATCAGTCAGTAGATGTAGCCGGATAACTTAATCAGGTGTGTCTCACATTACGGATGGTCTATCAGTCAGATGTAGCTGGATAACTTAATCAGGTGTGTCTCACATTACGGATGGTCTATCAGTCAGTAGCTGGATAACTTAATCAGGTGTGTCTCACATTACGGATGGTCTATCAGTCAGTAGATGTAGCTGGATAGCTTAATCAGGTGTGTCTCACATTACGGATGGTCTATCAGTCAGATGTAGCTGGATAACTTAATCAGGTGTGTCTCACATTACGGATGGTCTATCAGTCAGATGTAGCTGGATAACTTAATCAGGTGTGTCTCACATTACGGATGGTCTATCAGTCAGTAGATGTAGCTGGATAACTTAATCAAGTGTGTCTCACATTACGGATGGTCTATCAGTCAGTAGATGTAGCTGGATAACTTAATCAAGTGTGTCTCACATTACGGATGGTCTATCAGTCAGTAGATGTAGCTGGATAACTTAATCAGGTGTGTCTCACATTACGGATGGTCTATCAGTCAGTAGATGTAGCTGGATAACTTAATCAGGTGTGTCTCACATTACGGATGGTCTATCAGTCAGATGTAGCTGGATAACTTAATCAGGTGTGTCTCACATTACGGATGGTCTATCAGTCAGTAGATGTAGCTGGATAACTTAATCAGGTGTGTCTCACATTACGGATGGTCTATCAGTCAGTAGCTGGATAACTTAATCAGGTGTGTCTCACATTACGGATGGTCTATCAGTCAGATTTAGCTGGATAACTTAATCAGGTGTGTCTCATCGGATGGTCTATCAGTCAGTAGCTGGATAACTTAATCAGGTGTGTCTCACATTACGGATGGTCTATCAGTCAGATTTAGCTGGATAACTTAATCAGGTGTGTCTCATCGGATGGTCATCTTGCCATTCATGCCAACCATCTACCCAAATCGAATGATTCCATGTTCTGTTTTTAGAAGATTTTGGCTACGACCGGTTCCCCAGTGAGCGCCACCTGTTGTCGAGTGAACAGACACCGAAATGCGTTCCATCGGCTCCGGCCTTGATTTCCACATCCGCAGTCTAGACGGCGTGAACCCAGTCGTGGAATCCTGCTGTGCGTTTTAACTTCAGATTCCTCCACACTGGCCAGCTGGGCTTGTGGGCATTTGGGACACATTTCTCTACGGTGGCAATAAGAGGGCTGAAGGCCTGGGATCGAGGTCGAAGGTCACTTCCCCATTGAGCCATCAGCGGAAGAATGAGACGTCGGGGCGTAGCCTAGCCTATTGAAGAGAGATAATGGCGGGGTAATGGACCATTCAGGAAAGCGAGGGGCGTGGCCAAGCCTATAGAGGAGAGATAAGGGAGGAGCCTTGGATTAATCTGGAGAACGAGGGGCGTGATTGTAATTGGGTGTTTGACAGCTTGCCATTGCGGTAGTAATTTACCACATATGGCGTCGGAGCTTTGTTGTGCAATTATCCAACCGTGACCCTCTCAACTGACGGTTCAATCTGTGCCAAGACAGCTCTCCAAGTCAACTGGTTTCGAAGTTGTTGATGTCCATGTGAAGAATTCAGGCGCTTCGAATCTGTCGTCCTCGAAAGAATTCCCGCTGGATAAACGTCGGGGCGAATATGCGCGTAAAACTTTCAGATGAGGATTTGTTTGTGTGTCCGTTTGTCTTTTACGCTTTTAAAATGTTCATATTGTAGAACGCATCATGCGTCCGGTTCCATGCACCGCAGAACCAGAACCCATTTCATGTAACGTCTATTCCGCAGATCTACAGGCTGTTTGTTTGATTTCAGAGGATTTATTTTTCTATATTGCTAGAGACAGTGGGGAAAATTGAGAGGAGAACATTTTTGCCTAAAGGTCTTTCGGGTGGAATTGAACCTGTGCTTCAGCAGTATGTGTGGACCACAGCCCTTTATACCACTAGCCCACCTCAGGTTACTCCACAGATTGTTTTAATGACCAGGCTGTATAAATTAGTCGCTACATGGCTGTTTCTTCTCTCACCCTCTCTTTCTCTTTTTCTCTGTCTCTCTCCCCCTCTCTTTATCTCTCTCCCTCTCTCCCCCCCTCTCTTTGTCTCTCTCCCTCTCTCCCCCCCTCTCTCCCTCTCTCCCCCTCTCTTTGTCTCTCTGTCTCTCTGTCTTTTTGTCTACATTTGTTGCTCTTTCTTTCTCTCATCCCATTATCTCTCTTTCTCTCCTTCTGTCTCTCTCTCTCTCCCTCTGTCACCAGTCTCTCTCCCCTTTTTCATACCCTCTCTCTCATTGTCTCTCTCTCCCTCCGTCTCTGTCTCGCCCTCTCTTCCTCTCTGCCTCCATCCTTGTCTACATTTCTTGCCCTCTCTCTGTCCATCCCGATCTCGCTCCCTGGTTCCATGGGTCATGTTAGCTGATGTCGTAGATCTGTTCTGTTGACACGTCTCTGCACTGACACAGCCATCCATCCTGGTTACTTGCCTCAGGTATGACTGAACGAACAACCGGAGTTCACAACTATAGATGAATAGCACGACCGGCTGGTTCTGACAGGACAGACATTTAGTCAGGCACAGACTGTTTCTGTTTCTATTCAGAGAGCAGAACTTTCTGTAGTTTTGCCCGAACTTGAAGTCTTTCCATTCCCACCGGAGGCAGGTCAGACAACTCAGAATTAAGCGGCTTAATCACTTAATGCTGTGTGGAATCTGGATGCTGATTGGCTAAATGAATAATCACTTCGGGGACTTAAAGAGCGTTGAGCCTCGTGAATCACTATTAAGTCATCGGTCTCACATTGCAGAACTAATTTATATAGACTCGGCCGGAGTGGAGGGAATATCTAAATTATCTAAACAGTGTGTTTGTTAGTTGTAGCAGGTCTTGCAACTGATCGCTTCTACAAAGGGCTTCTGAGCTGAACAGCTAAATGCCTTCTATCCTCTCCTCTGCGATGTCAACAAGACAGATTATTACGGAGAAATTGTACTGCTTCTTCTCTCAGGTCACAAGACTTAAGTAAGGGTTAACAAATGTCTCTTTAACATACTATTGGGTATTGACATGATATGATATACACACAGAATAGACCCTCACCTCAGACACTAACAAGTATATACAGTCTATGAACTCAGCCATTTATATATAAGATATATCACACACTAACACACACACACACACACACATACACTGTTTCATACATAACATGAACACACAAACACTGGTTCATACATAACGTGGACACACACACACACACACACAGGTTCGTACATTCCATGAACACATACACAACCTACCGGAGTAGTGACAGGACACACACAGAATCTTGGGGGAGGGGAGGTTTAGGGTACGAAAACATTTGCCAGCCTATGATGTTCCTGCTCAATGTTACCACGCAACCATTCAAAAAACATTCCGGAGTAATAATATTTACACTGGTCGTTATTTATCCAATTCAGCCTCCAAGAGTAAGAGAGGAGAGGTGGGAGAGGAGGAGAGGGGGGGGTTGAGAGGAGAGGTGGGAGAGATGGGAGAGGAGGAGAGGGGGTTGAGAGGAGAGGTGGGAGGGATGGGAGAGGGCGAGCGGGGGGGGTTGAGAGGAGAGGTGGGAGAGATGGGAGAGGAGGAGAGGGGGTTGAGAGGAGAGGTGGGAGAGATGGGAGAGGAGGAGAGGGGGGTTGAGAGGAGAGGTGGGAGAGATGGGAGAGGAGGAGAGGGGGTTGAGAGGAGAGGTGGGAGAGATGGGAGAGGAGGAGAGGGGGGTTGAGAGGAGAGGTGGGAGAGGAGCAGAGGAGGAGAGGGGGGTTGAGAGGAGAGGTGGGAGAGATGGGAGAGGAGGAGAGGGGGGGGGTTGAGAGGAGAGGTGGGAGAGGAGGAGAGGAGGAGAGGGGGGGGTTGAGAGGAGAGGTGGGAGAGATGGGAGAGGAGGAGAGGGGGGGGTTGAGAGGAGACGGGGGAGGTGTGAGAAAGGGTTAAATGTTCTTACAGTATTAACCTGTGGTAATGGTTAAATGTTCTTACAGTATTAACCTGTGATAATGGATAAATGTTCTTACAGTATTAACCTGTGGTAATGGTTAAATGATCTTACAGTATTAACCTGTGGTAATGGTTAAATGATCTTACAGTATTAGCCTGCAGTAATGGATAAATGTTCTTACAGTATTAACCTGTAGTAATGGATACATGATCTTACAGTATTAACCTGTGATAATGGTTAAATGATCTTACAGTATTAGCCTGTGATAATGGTTAAATGTTCTTACAGTATTAACCTGTGATAATGGTTAAATGTTCTTACAGTATTAACCTGTGGTAATGGTTAAATGATCTTACAGTATTAGCCTGTGATAATGGTTAAATGTTCTTACAGTATTAACCTGTGGTAATGGTTAAATGTTCTTACAGTATTAACCTGTGGTAATGGTTAAATGATCTTACAGTATTAGCCTGTGATAATGGTTAAATGTTCTTACAGTATTAACCTGTGGTAATGGTTAAATGATCTTACAGTATTAACCTGTGGTAATGGTTAAATGATCTTACAGTATTAGCCTGTAGTAATGGATAAATGTTCTTACAGTATTAACCTGTAGTAATGGATAAATGTTCTTACAGTATTAACCTGTAGTAATGGACACAGACAGGTGATGTAAAGTGTTCCACCAGTGAAATCACTTAATAAGAGTTTGTTGCAAAGTTCATCCCTGGGTTACGTGGTTTACTTTACTTTTCCATGGCAGGGTTACAGTATTGCAGTATTACTACGGTTACAGTATCCTAGGGTTGCTAAGAATGACAGACTGGGCAGCGAACAGATGTTGTTCTGGGGTTAAGCGTGTTCTGAGTACAAGTATGGATCCTCTGTATCTGTGAAGTATGGATCCTCTGTATCTGTGAAGTATGGATCCTATGTATCTGTGAAGTATGGATCCTCTGTATCTGTGAAGTATGGATCCTATGTATCTGTGAAGTATGGATCCTCTGTATCTGTGAAGTATGGATCCTCTGTATCTGTGAAGTATGGATCCTCTGTATCTGTGAAGTATGGATCCTATGTATCTGTGAAGTATGGATCCTATGTATCTGTGAAGTATGGATCCTCTGTATCTGTGAAGTATGGATCCTATGTATCTGTGAAGTTTGGATCCTCTGTATCTGTGAAGTATGGATCCTATGTATCTGTGAAGTATGGATCCTCTGTATCTGTGAAGTATGGATCCTCTGTATCTGTGAAGTATGGATCCTCTGTATCTGTGAAGTATGGATCCTCTGTTTCTGTGAAGTATGGATCCTATGTATCTGTGAAGTATGGATCCTATGTATCTGTGAAGTATGGATCCTCTGTATCTGTGAAGTTTGGATCCTCTGTATCTGTGCAGTATGGATCCTATGTATCTGTGAAGTATGGATCCTCTGTATCTGTGAAGTATGGATCCTATGTATCTGTGAAGTATGGATCCTCTGTATCTGTGAAGTTTGGATCCTCTGTATCTGTGAAGTATGGATCCTCTGTATCTGTGAAGTATGGATCCTATGTATCTGTGAAGTATGGATCCTCTGTATCTGTGAAGTATGGATCCTCTGTATCTGTGAAGTATGGATCCTCTGTATCTGTGAAGTATGGATCCTCTGTATCTGTGAAGTTTGGATCCTCTGTATCTGTGAAGTATGGATCCTCTGTATCTGTGAAGTTTGGATCCTCTGTATCTGTGAAGTATGGATCCTCTGTATCTGTGAAGTATGGATCCTCTGTATCTGTGAAGTATGGATCCTCTGTATCTGTGAAGTTTGGATCCTCTGTATCTGTGAAGTTTGGATCCTCTGTATCTGTGAAGTTTGGATCCTCTGTATCTGTGAAGTATGGATCCTATGTATCTGTGAAGTATGGATCCTCTGTATCTGTGAAGTATGGATCCTCTGTATCTGTGAAGTATGGATCCTCTGTATCTGTGAAGTATGGATCCTCTGTATCTGTGAAGTATGGATCCTCTGTATCTGTGAAGTATGGATCCTCTGTATCTGTGAAGTTTGGATCCTCTGTATCTGTGCAGTATGGATCCTATGTATCTGTGAAGTATGGATCCTATGTATCTGTGAAGTATGGATCCTATGTATCTGTGAAGTATGGATCCTCTGTATCTGTGAAGTATGGATCCTATGTATCTGTGAAGTTTGGATCCTCTGTATCTGTGAAGTATGGATCCTATGTATCTGTGAAGTATGGATCCTCTGTATCTGTGAAGTATGGATCCTCTGTATCTGTGAAGTATGGATCCTCTGTATCTGTGAAGTATGGATCCTCTGTTTCTGTGAAGTATGGATCCTATGTATCTGTGAAGTATGGATCCTCTGTATCTGTGAAGTATGGATCCTCTGTATCTGTGAAGTTTGGATCCTCTGTATCTGTGAAGTTTGGATCCTCTGTATCTGTGAAGTTTGGATCCTCTGTATCTGTGAAGTATGGATCCTATGTATCTGTGAAGTATGGATCCTCTGTATCTGTGAAGTATGGATCCTCTGTATCTGTGAAGTATGGATCCTCTGTATCTGTGAAGTATGGATCCTCTGTATCTGTGAAGTATGGATCCTCTGTATCTGTGAAGTTTGGATCCTCTGTATCTGTGCAGTATGGATCCTATGTATCTGTGAAGTATGGATCCTCTGTATCTGTGAAGTATGGATCCTATGTATCTGTGAAGTTTGGATCCTCTGTATCTGTGAAGTATGGATCCTCTGTATCTGTGAAGTATGGATCCTCTGTATATGTGAAGTATGGATCCTATGTATCTGTGAAGTATGGATCCTCTGTATCTGTGAAGTATGGATCCTCTGTATCTGTGAAGTATGGATCCTCTGTATCTGTGAAGTATGGATCCTCTGTATCTGTGAAGTTTGGATCCTCTGTATCTGTGAAGTATGGATCCTCTGTATCTGTGAAGTTTGGATCCTCTGTATCTGTGAAGTATGGATCCTCTGTATCTGTGAAGTATGGATCCTCTGTATCTGTGAAGTATGGATCCTCTGTATCTGTGAAGTTTGGATCCTCTGTATCTGTGAAGTTTGGATCCTCTGTATCTGTGAAGTATGCGTTCTCTGTATATGTGAAGCATGGATTCTAGTGTAAACATCCTGTTTTAATCTAGTACACACCTTTTCTCTCCTTCTCCTCTCTCTCCTCATCTCTCCCTTCCTCTCCTCTCTCCTCCTCCTCTCCTTTTCTCTCCTGTTCTCTCTTTCTTCTCCCTCCTCTCTTCTCTACTCCTCTCCTTTCCTATCTCTCCTCTCCTTTTCTCCTCTTCTCCTCTCCCTTCCTCTCCTCCTCCTCTCCTCTTCTCTTTCCTCTGTCTCATTGCTGCCTCTCCTCCCCAGTCATATGTTGAACTCCCATGCTAACCCAGATTCTCCCCACCTCCCTCCTCTCCTTGTCTCTTCCTCCCCTCACCCTCTACCTCCTGTCCCCCTCCGTCCTCTGCCCATCCCTGTGTGCCTGCCCCCAACCCCCCTACCTCCCTCCCTACCCGCTCCCCCCTCAGCTGAGACACCAGCAGTGGAGTCTTGTGATGGAGAGTGCGGTTCCTTCAGACCGTGGAAACTACACATGCGTGGTACAGAACAAATACGGAACCCTGACTCACACCTATCAGCTGGACGTGCTCGGTAAGACAACTGTCGATCAACCTGACACGAAGCAAAATGTCACCGAACAGGACGAGTTGTTTAACCGCCGTGTGACACTTGAATGCACCCGTTATCTTTATCAGAAGTGTTGTGTGTCTAAGGGATATACTAATAAACCTCTGGCCCCTTTGCCCCAATCAGAACGCTCTCCTCACAGGCCCATCCTTCAGGCTGGCCTGCCAGCCAATCAGACGGTGGTGTTGGGCAGTGACGTGGAGTTCCATTGCAAGGTGTACAGTGATGCCCAGCCTCACATCCAGTGGCTGAAACACATTGAGGTGAATGGGTCCAGATACGGCCCAGACGGAGTCCCATACGTCAACATACTCAAGGTGGGTGGGGCTTAGGAATCTGCTGCACCAATGTCTTCCTGGCTGCAAGAACCAATCAGTCCTATATCCTGGTTGAGCTCAAGCAATAAGTTCAGAGAGAGAGAGCTCACACATCCCAGAGTCACTTTGTCACAGTTAACATTCAGACTGGTGTTTTGTGGTACACATTTATAAAGCTCTCGTCAGTTGAAGACCTATGAGGTCCGCATTTTCAGAACAAGAGTTTTGAAATAAAGTTATTCGTTTCGGGCCATTTTGAGCCTGTAATTAAACCCACAATTGCTAAAGCTCCAGATACATAACTCCTCCTGTGCTAACTTAATTGCAGAAATGTTTTCTAATTATCTGTTAGCCTTTTCAAATCATAAACTTTGATTATCAGAGCATTTGAGAGGTGTTTTAAAGCAAAGCATTTGTAATGTGTTTGAAACAGAGCATTATTAAGGTGTTTAAACACAGCATTAATAGGGTGTTTAAAACACAGCATTAATAGGGTGTTTAAAACACAGCATTAATAGGGTGTTTAAAACAGAGCATTAATAAGGTGTTTAAAACACAGCATTAATAGGGTGTTTAAAACAGAGCATTAATAAGGTGTTTAAACACAGCATTAATAGGGTGTTTAAAACACAGCATTAATAAGGTGTTTAAAACAGAGCATTAATAGGGTGTTTAAAACAGAGCATTATTAAGGTGTTTAAAACACAGCATTAATAGGGTGTTTAAAACAGAGCATTAATAAGGTGTTTAAACACAGCATTAATAGGGTGTTTAAAACACAGCATTAATAGGGAGTTTAAAACACAGCATTAATAGGGTGTTTAAAACAGAGCATTAATGAGGTGTTTAAAACAGAGCATTAATGTGGTGTTTAAAACAGAGCATTAATAAGGTGTTTAAAACAGAGAATTAATGAGGTGTTCAAAACAGAGCATTAATAGGGTGTTTAAAACAGAGCATTAATGAGGTGTTTAAAACAGAGCATTAATAGGGTGTTTAAAACAGAGCATTAATAAGGTGTTTGAAACAGAGCATTAATGAGGTGTTTAAAACAGAGCATTAATGAGGTGTTTAAAACAGAGCATTAATGAGGTGTTTACACATTTTTCAATACATTTTTCTAAAACTGAGTGGCCAATCCTGCATTCCTCTCAAGGGAAAACACCCTTCCTAAACATCTTAAAAACTCTTTTATTTAAGGTCAGAGACATGTTGGTCTTTTTCTGCATCGAGGGAATAAAATAAACATCTGGTTTGGACTAAAGTTTACTGGTGTGGTGGCAGCACACAAACAGGGAGAGAGTGACAGAGGAGAAGACAGGGAAATGAGAGGGAGGTAGAGAAGAGACAGAGAGGAGAAGAGAGGGAGGTAGAGAAGAGACAGAGAGAAGAGAGGGAAATGAGAGGGAGGTAGAGAAGAGACAGAGAGGGTTAGAAAGAGTGGAAAGAGGGAGATTGAAAGGTAAAACGAAACGAGACAGGAGTGAAAAGAGTAGAGACAGAAAAGGAAGAGAGAGAGAGTGAATCTGAGGAGTGTGGAGACTTAAATGATGTGGTGACGACAGGGAGACATAACCACCCAGACTCTGATCTGCTGCGTTGCCTCATCTGAGGAGGCGAAGAGGAGGAGGATGTGAAGGAGGCAAGAGGCACCCGAAAGCCACCATGGAAAAACTGAGTGAAGGAACAACGGGAAGGGCAGAGTCAGCGAAGGGAGTGGAGGGGAGGAGAAGGGAGGGATGGAGAGGGAGAGAGAGGAGAGAGAAGGAGGGAGGGAGGGAGGGAGAGAGAGAGAAGGAGCGAGGGAGGGAGAGGGTGAGAGAGAAGGAGCGAGGGAGGGAGAGGGTGAGAGAGAGGGAGAAAGAGAGAGAGAGAGAGGAGGGAGAAAGAGAGAGAGGAGGGAGGGAGAGTAGAGAGAAGGAGGGAGAGAGAGCGTCAGCCACCCAGACCACAGTTCCACACTCTATTTTCAACTCCACATAATTGAACCAGTCTATATTGCGACTGGGACCGGCCCCACCAACCACACCACAGCTCCACTGACGGAGCCTGTGTGGCGGGGGCGGGGGCGAGGGCGGGGGCGAGGGCTGCGGTCTCCTGCTCCGCTCTGGAGGAGCGCGTTTGGTTGGGGGCCGGGGGGATTTGTTGAAAATGAATAACATTTTGATGAATAGAAACTATTATGTGAATTGCTATCTATGTGAAAAGCCCGAATGCTGATGTTTGGTCGCGGAATATGCTGGCTGGAGTCCGGGTTCACCGATATGAGGTTTATCATGTCCTTACTGAACAAGGAAATAAGCACATGTATGGGACCGGCACGGTGGCTGGATTCTACAGGAATACCATTCAAACGTGGTTTCTGAAATCAATCTGTAAAAAAATGTCTGTAGATTAATAGTACGATCGTGGTCTGATTTAATGGTGGGACAGCAAAGCAGGATTTACACTGTGTAGTTTAGCGGACAATCGCTAACATCTGTTTTCTACGGTAGCATAACCCTTATAATTTCTCTGCCCGTCACAACACAAGGAGAAGCGGGTCCCTGGTGCATGGAGTTAAATATCAATCCCTATTGTCTTAATCGCTTGTGGTTGGACGTAGCCAGGATGTTATAAAGCACAGACATATTTATATGTGGAGGTATGATATACATTTAAGCAAACTAGATATTCTCCCGCCCTGGCGGTTTATGGTCCAGGAGAAACTGTAATCATGGTTCCGTACATACTTCAGCTAATTTTAGCCACCGTTTGCAACTGAAGCGTTGGGGAAAGGTTGGCAGCATTTAATGGTCAAATGTCAGTAAGGATATATACAAAATACTGTGTTCAGTTAAGGAAATACATAGTAAATAAATAAACACAACCGTGCTAATCGTTGTACGTCACGATTTAAAGTATCTCCCGGTCTTTAGACTGTTTTCTAAGTAAGGAACCTTCTCACCTTGAGAACTTGTTTTCCGATGTTGATATTATTAATACACGATGTGTTTGCTTCCTGATGTGTTAAATTATTCATGAGTTCTGTTCGCATGTTGTGTTCTTTCATTGGTGTGTGTGTGTGTGTGTTTTTGCATGGGGGGGATTGTGTGCCAGCGTGCTTTCTCAAGTGTGTGTGCGTGTGTGTGTTTGTGCATGCGTGGAGTTGGTCAAAATGTTTAGGCCCATAGGCAGTGATGTGACATTGCCCTGCTTAGGCTACCGTCTGTGGGACGTGATGTTCACCGGCTGTCCTGACCGTGTGGTCACTAGAGATATCATCAGCCCTCGTCTTGATCTTCGCATTATCACGGTCACCTATCAACCCCAGCTTTTAACCGTGTAGTTTCCCCCCTCCACTATTACAAACATTTTGAGTAAAATACTATGAGGTACTAAAGTCATCCGTAATGTACATTATGTGCATTACAAACTGACTAAGGGCTCGTTTACGTTACGAGACAGAGAACAAAACGCTCGATCGACATTTCTCTCGGTTCGCGCCCCTCGAAACTTCCACGATTCGTTCCGGGAGAACAGAGCGTAATGTAAACAAGCCCTGAGATGTCACATTGCCAGTGTTGTTTACCTCGTTATTCTACCCCCGCTCCATCCAGAGTCTAATCAGCCAGAGAACGGAGGCTCATGTTAAACTGCTAGTGTTGAATGTGACAGAAGCGGACGCTGGGAAGTACTGGTGTCGGGCGACAAACTTTGTAGGCAAGTCAGAGAACGCCTTCTGGCTAAACATACACAGAGCAGGTAAACCTCTACTACGGCCACCGGGACCACCCGACTGTCTGCTTGTTAAATACCCCCCCGCCTCCCCCCACACACACCCCGCCCTCCCCCGCTTTCACCCTTAAACCCCCTCACCTCTTGACTGTACCTACCTCACTCTGTACCTACCTCACTCTGTACCTACCTCACTCTGTATCTACCTCACTCTGTACCTACCTCACTCTCTATACCTATCTCACTCTGTACCTACCTCACTCTGTACCTACCTCACTCTCTACCTATCTCACTCTCTACCTATCTCACTCTCTACCTATCTCACTCTGTACCTACCTCACTCTGTACCTACCTCACTCTCTACCTATCTCACTCTCTACCTATCTCACTCTGTACCTACCTCACTCTGTACATACCTCACTCTCTACCTATCTCACTCTGTACCTACCTCACTCTGTACCTACCTCACTCTCTACCTATCTCACTCTGTACCTACCTCACTCTGTACCTACCTCACTCTGTACCTACCTCACTCTCTACCTACCTCACTCTCTACCTATCTCACTCTCACACCATCTCCTCTACCTTTACCTTCTCATGGTTAAAGGTCCCCTCCTCATCTAACTTCCTCTCTTACCCGTAACCCCCCCCTTGATTTTATTTCTCCCTTCCCCTCTCTCTCTCTCTTCTCTCTCTCCCTCTCCACTTCTCTCTCTCTCTCTCCCCTCTGTTTCTCTCTCTCTTCACTTCTCTCTCCCTCTTCTCTCTCTTTCTCCTCTTCCCTCTCTCCCCTATGTTTCTCTCTCTCTCCCTCTCCACTTCTCTCTCTCTCTCTCCCCTCTGTTTCTCTCTCTCCACTTCTCTCTCCCTCTCCTCTTCCCTCTCTCCCCTATGTTTCTCTCTCTCTCCCTCTCTACTTCTCTCTCTCTCTCTCCCCTCTGTTTCTCTCTCTCCACTTCTCTCTCCCTCTCCTCTTCCCTCTCTCCATCCCTCTACCTCCATCAGTTTTTCTATTCCTCTTACTGGCTAGGGGGTCTGCTGATTGACTGGTGGATGAGCAGACCCCCTCCCTCCTCTCTGCTGATTGGCTGGTGGATGAGCAGACCCCCTCCCTCCTCTCTGCTGATTGGCTGGCTGTTTGCGAGCATGGCTCCACACTGAGTTAGTTTATTAGCATGTCTCATCCTTTAAACATCTGCTTCAGATCAATACAAACACAATATCACACCATTCATTACGGCTAGGAGTTCAGCTGCCATCTTCTCCTCCCCCGTCGCACACACACACACGCACGCACACACACAAACACACACACACACCTTATCAGAAGTATTGATCTGCAGCCATATTAGTGGGACCGCAGCAGAACCACTTGATTCATGACCCTGGCTAAATGTCAGACCTCGTTACTCAGAAGTAAACACACAAACAAAATGTTCCGCTCTCCGAAAAACACTGCAGTGATTCTTACTGTGCCGTCACACGCCCGGCTTCAAAGATACCACACGGGCCGTCTCTCTCTCTCTTCCTTCCCTGCTCTCATTGGCCACAGTGGTCACGTGTGCTCCGCCCTCCCTCTCCCTCCCCCCTGCTTGCTAGCAGTACGTGGTGTGGTCGGCTGTGGTGGTAGATCTCAGTGGCATTTTGGTGACGGTTTCTTTACTGTGGCTGTCCGTTGTGTTTTCAGGTGGCAGAGAAGACTGTCTGAGTAATGTTACGTCCCTTCATTTCTTTAGTCTTCAACCCTGCTTCCTGTGAACCCTGACCTCTAACCCTGAATTCTGGTGGCGACTGATCTGGTGTAAAATCCTCCTCTGGGTGCTCAGATGTTCTCTCAGGTGTTTTGGTGTCGGTGCATTTTCTCCTGGAGCTTCTGGTTTATGAAATGTCTGTCTCTCGTTCTCCTTTTTCTTCTCCTGTCGCCTCCTCATCCAGACGGCCGGTATAAACACTACGGATAAGGAGTTAGAGATTCTCCTCCTCACCAATGTGTCTTATGAGGATGCTGGAGAGTACACCTGTCTAGCGGGGAACTCTATTGGGTACGCTTATCATTCTGCCTGGCTGACCGTCCTACCAGGTATAACCACCTCCTCCTGCCCTCTGTCTCCTCCTCCTACCCTCTGTCTCCTCCTCTTACCCTCTGTCTCCTCCTCCTACACTCTGTCTCCTCCTACCCTCTGTCTCCTCCTCCTAAACTCTGTCTCCTCCTCCTACACTCAGTCTTCTCCTACCCACTGTCCCCCTCCTCCTACCATCTGTCTCCTCTTCCTCCCCACTACCTCCTCCTCCTACCATCTGTCTCCTCTTTCTCCCCACTACCTCCTCCTGTTACCCTCTGTCTCCTCCTCTTACCCTCTGTCTCCTCCTCTTACCCTCTGTCCCCCTCCTCCTACCCTCTGTCTCCTCCTCTTACCCTCTGTCCCCTCCTCTTACCCTCTGTCTCCTCCTCTTACCCTCTGTCCCCCTCCTCTTACCCTCTGTCCCCCTCCTCCTACCCTCTGTCTCCTCCTCTTACCCTCTGTCCCCTCCTCTTACCCTCTGTCTCCCTCCTCCTACCCTCTGTCTTCTCCTCTTACCCTCTGAACCCCTTTTACCTCTCCCAGATGTATCCTCTCTCCCCACCCCTCTCCCCACCCCTCTCCCAGATATAACGCCTCCTCTCTTTCTCTCTGCCTACATCGTCCTGTCCTTCCTCACACCACCTCCACTGTTCTCCAAGTACACATCATTCTTATCTCAGGAATGATACCTGTGTAATGGGTGATAGTGTTTCGAAATGTCATTTTCCAATTATGATGTCAGTGTCTGTTCAGCGTGACCACTTAACGTTAATACGTTAGCCATGTAGAATGTGAACTATGACCCCCAGCGTCTCACAGATTAAACCCTGATCCCCTGGCCTCCAACAGACTGACCTTTGAAGCTTTCGAAATGTTCTCCAGATAACTCAATGTGAATAGGTTCTTATTAGAGCGTTGGGATCCCTGCAATAGTGTGTGTGCTAAAGAGTTAAGACATTTTTAGAATATCTCATACTGTGTGGTTGGGAGTGTATTCCAGTGTTAACCTTTAACCCCTGATCTCTAAACCCTGGCCTGAACTAGCACTCGATGAAGATCACAAGGAGGATGACAATGCTGACATTCTGATCTATGTGACGGGCTGCGTGCTCTTCATCCTGGCTGTGGTCATCATCATCCTCTGTCGGATGAGAATGTCTACCCAGAAGACTTTGCCCTCCCCGCCCATCCAGAAACTGTCCAAGTTTCCCTTGAAGAGACAGGTAACAGGATGTAGATACAAGATTTCCATCAAACCTTTGAAACTCTGTGTGTGTGTGTGTGTGTGTGTGTGTGTGTGTGTGTGTGTGTGTGTGTGTGTGTGTGTGACTGGCTCCTCCAGTATTAGATCTCTGTGTGTGTGTGTGTGCTTCTTGGATGTCTCAAATGGACTGTTACACGGAGATGGAAAAATGGAAAGTGGAGCAGCTCAATAGTCTCAAAACCGTGTGTGTGTGCACAGCGCAATTTCCCAGTTCGCTAACCCTGCAAATGTTACGCTAGTTTAGAGGGAACGCTGGATTTCAAATGCTTTCAATGCAATTGCTGCTTTATTTTTCGACGACTACCCTCAAGATGACATTACGGTCACTGAATCACATTAAAGCCAATAGCGTTCCTCATCCTGTCGTTTGGAACAGAGGGACGGTCTCCTCTCTCCTGGACGAGCTGAGGGGAGAAGATGGTCGTGGTGGACGTGTTTGTTTCAGCTGCCACCAGGAATGGGCTGGGGGGGACTGGGTGATAAAACGGAAGGGGAGGAAGAGGAAGAGGGAGAGTTAAGAATAGGAAGGGAGGGAGGCGCAAGAAGAGAGAGGGAGGGAGGGGACACTAATAAAGAGACACCAGGCTCAGAGGAACTATAGAGCCCTGCAGACAGACCAGTGATGGATATATGGATTGACAGACTGCTCGTTACAGCAACAGTACAGCATATATGTATCAATACCTGCCGTGCACAAATCTGCCTCTGTTAAGATCCTCTTCCTCTCGTACCCTTTCCATCAACCTCGTATTCCGCTCCACCTCCTCATCTTCCTCTCTACCTCTTCATCTTCCTCCCTACCTCACTTTCCCCTCTACCTCTAATTGTTCTTCTCTACCTCCCCCTGCACATCTGTCTCCTGCTCCTCTCTACCTCCCCCTGCACATCTGTCTCCTGCTCCTCTCTACCTCCCCCTGCACATCTGTCTCCTGCTCCTCTCTACCTCCCCCTGCACATCTGTCTCCTGCTCCTCTCTACCTCCCCCTGCACATCTGTCTCCTGCTCCTCTCTACCTCCACCTGCTCCTCTATTTCCTGCTCCTCTCTACCTCCACCTGCACCTCTAATTCCTGCTCCTCTCTACCTCCCCCTGCACATCTGTCTCCTGCTCCTCTCTACCTCCCCCTGCACATCTACCTCCTGCTCCTCTCTACCTCCCCCTGCACATCTGTCTCCTGCTCCTCTCTACCTCCACCTGCTCCTCTATTTCCTGCTCCTCTCTACCTCCACCTGCACCTCTAATTCCTGCTCCTCTCTAACTCCTTCTCCTCTTTTATCTCCTCCTCTCCACCTCCCCATGGTCTTCTATCCCATACTCATCTCCTGCTCTTAGCTACAAACCTGTCGCTGTGGATGTCTCGGAAAATGTGTCCATTAATCAAATGAATAACCAGAAGAAGTGACCCGTGTTGGAGCAGCCTGCAACTATTATGCTTCACTCGTTCTCTCTCATCCCTCTCATTCTCTTTCTTCCGTCTCTCTCTCTCATCCCTCTCTTTCTCATTTCTCTCTTCTCTTCAGAGACTATAACAGTTTTTCTGTATCACCCAGCAGGTGTCCTTGGAGTCAAACTCATCCATGAATTCCAACACGCCATTGGTCAGGATTGCCCGCCTGTCATCCAGCGATGGACCAATGCTCGCCAACGTATCTGAGTTGGAACTGCCCTCCGACCCCAAATGGGAGTACTCCAGGACCAGGTGAAATCGTGTTTCAGGCTCAATAGTTTTGGGATTATATTCCCTAACCCTTCTTTTTACGCATTCTTACTACGGCAGGGAGAAATAATCCTAATTTAAGGAAAAAGTTAACATGCCGTGGTGTCTCAGGTTAACCTGCCGTGGTGATTCAGGTTAACATGCCGTGTTGTTTCAGGTTAACCTGCCATGGTGTTGCATGTTAACCTCTCGTGGTGTTTCAGGTTAACCTGCCGTGTTGTTTCAGGTTAACCTGCCGTGGTGTTTCATGTTAACCTGCCGCTGTGTTTCAGGTTAACCTGCCGTGGTGTTTCAGGTTAACCTGCCGTGGTGTCTCAGGTTAACCTGCCGTGGTGTTTCAGGTTAACCTGCCGTGTTGTTTCAGGTTAACCTGCCGTGTTGTTTCAGGTTAACCTGCCGTGGTGTTTCAGGTTAACCTGCCGTGTTGTTTCAGGTTAACCTGCCGTGGTGTTTCATGTTAACCTGCCGTGGTGTTTCAGGTTAACCTGCCGTGGTGTTTCATGTTAACCTGCCGTGGTGTTTCATGTTAACATGACGTGGTGTTTTATGATGACCTGCCGTGGTGTTTCGGCTTAACCTGCCGTGGTTTTCATGTTAACATGACGTGGTGTTTTATGATGACCTGCCGTGGTGTTTCGGCTTAACCTGCCGTGGTTTTTCATGTTAATCTACCGTGGTATTTCAGGTTAACCTGCCGTGGTGTTTCGGCTTAACCTGCCGTGGTGTTTCATGTTAACCTGCCATGGTGTTTCATGTTAACCTGCAGTGGTGTTTCAGGTTAACCTGCAGTGGTGTTTCAGGTTAACCTGCCGTGGTGTTTCAGGTTAACCTGCAGTGGTGTTTTATGTTAACCTGCCGTGGTGTTTTAGGTTTATCTGCCGTGGTGTTTCATGTTAACCTGCCGTGGTGTTTCATGTTAACCTGCCGTGGTGTTTCAGGTTAACATGCCGTGGTTGTGTTTAAGACTAACTAGTTGTGGGTGTGTTTCAGGTTAACGTTGGGTAAACCACTGGGAGAAGGCTGCTTCGGTCAGGTGGTGATGGCGGAGGCCATCGGAATTGACAAGGAAAAACCCAACAAACCTCTCGATGTTGCTGTGAAGATGCTCAAAGGTTGGTGTGAGTACAAAACTACTGTCCTTACTTTCCACCACACAGACCAGTAGGACCCCTTTATGGGAAGAAAATACCCTCTTAGAGGCTTACCTTTCTTATTAAGAATGAATTCATTATTTGATTATCATTTTCCTCAGAGAGCCTGTCTATCTCTAACTATCTGTGTCTCATTCCCCTCAGAAAGGATGGATATTTATAACTCTCAGTCTCATTCTCCTCAGATAGGCTGGTTATCTTTAACTATCTGTGTCTTATTCCCCTCAGATAGGCTGGTTATCTCTAACTATCTCATTCTCCTCAGATAGGCTGGTTATCTCTAACTATCTCATTCTCCTCAGATAGGCTGGTTATCTCTAAATATCTCATTCTCCTCAGATAGGCAGGTTATCTTTAACTATCTGTGTTTTATTCCCCTCAGATAGGCTGGTTATCTCTAACTATCTCATTCTCCTCAGATAGGCTGGTTATCTCTAACTGTCAGTCTCATTCTTCTCAGAGAGTGGCTTTCTCCGACTGTCTGTATCATCCTAGAAATGACAACTCAACCTTTAATTTAAACTTTGATTTATCTCTCTCCCTCCACCTGTCTTTCCACTTCCTTCTCTCCCTGCATTAGATGATGCCACAGACAAGGACCTGTCTGACCTCGTCTCAGAGATGGAGATGATGAAGATGATTGGAAAGCACAAAAACATCATCAATCTCCTGGGGGCATGCACACAGGATGGTGAGTTCAAACAGATCCTGTTTTTATGCTTTATATAGCATAACTCCACATAGTAATACTGTTACGTTTTCTACAGCATTAATACACATCCTACTGTTACGTTTTCTGTTACATTGATACACATCCTACTGTTATATTTATATTGTTTATACACATCCTACTGTTATATTTATATTGTTTATACACATCCTATTGTTATATTTATATTGTTTATACACATCCTACTGTTATATTACTATTGTTTATACACATCCTATTGTTATATTTCTATTGTTTATACACATCCTATTGTTATATTTATATTGTTTATACACATCCTACTGTTATATTACTATTGTTTATACACATCCTACTGTTATATTACTATTGTTTATACACATCCTATTGTTATATTTATATTGTTTATACACATCCTACTGTTATATTTATATTGTTTATACACATCCTACTGTTATATTTATATTGTTTATACACATCCTACTGTTATATTTATATTGTTTATACACATCCTATTGTTATATTTATATTGTTTATACACATCCTACTGTTATATTTATATTGTTTATACACATCCTACTGTTATATGTATATTGTTTATACACATCCTATTGTTATATTTATATTGTTTATACACATCCTGCTGTTATATTTATATTGCTTATACACATCCTATTGTTATATTTATATTGTTTATACACATCCTATTATATTTATATTGTTTATACACATCCTATTGTTATATTTATATTGTTTATACACATCCTATTGTTATATTTATATTGTTTATACACATCCTATTGTTATATTTATATTGTTTATACACATCCTATTGTTATATTTATATTGTTTATACACATCCTATTGTTATATTTATATTGTTTATACACATCCTATTGTTATATTTATATTGTTTATACACATCCTATTGTTATATTTATATTGTTTATACACATCCTATTGTTATATTTATATTGTTTATACACATCCTATTGTTATATTTATATTGTTTATACACATCCTATTGTTATATTTATATTGTTTATACACATCCTATTGTTATATTTATATTGTTTATACACATCATATTGTTATATTTATATTGTTTATACACATCCTATTGTTATATTTATATTGTTTATACACATCATATTGTTATATTTATATTGTTTATACACATCCTACTAGATTCTAACATCCTCATCTCTTAACCTCTCCAAAAATGTTAATGTTGATTAACACCGATTATGTCAATAACAGGAACCTGAGGATTTGTTTGAGGTGTTGGAGTTAACAGTACCATAACTGTTTCAGGTCCCCTGTATGTACTGGTGGAGTACGCCTCTAAGGGGAACCTGAGAGAGTACCTGAGAGCCCGGCGACCACCTGGGATGGACTACTCATTTGACACCTGTAAGATACCTGACGAGCAGCTGACCTTTAAAGACCTGGTGTCCTGTGCCTTCCAGGTGGCCCGTGGAATGGAATACCTGGCCTCACAGAAGGTAGGAGGAAGAGTGGAGACGCGGTTATGGTTGGTCGCGTTTAAGTTTACAGGACGATGAGGTGGAGACTGTTTACAGGACGATGAGGTGGAGACTTAGTTTACAGGACGATGAGGTGGAGTCTTAGTTTACAGGACATTAAGGTGGAGTCTTAGTTTACAGGACAATGAGGTGGAGTCTTAGTTTACAGGACAATGAGGTGGAGTCTTAGTTAACAGGATGTTGAGGTGGAGTCTTAGTTTACAGGATGTTGAGGTGGAGTCTTAGTTAACAGGATGTTGAGGTGGAGTCTTAGTTTACAGGACGATGAGGTGGAGACTTAGTTTACAGGATGTTTAGGTGGAGTCTTAGTTTACAGGACGATGAGGTGGAGACTTAGTTTACAGGACGATGAGGTGGAGTCTTAGTTTACAGGACATTTAGGTGGAGTCTTAGTTTACAGGATGTTTAGGTGGAGTCTTAGTTTACAGGATGTTTAGGTGGAGTCTTAGTTTACAGAATGTTTAGGTGGAGTCTTAGTTTACAGGAGTTGAGCTGGAGTGTTACTCTACTGGACGTTGAGCTGGTTGTGATGTGTGATTTCCGTTTCAGTGTATACACAGAGACCTGGCGGCCAGGAACGTCCTGGTAACCGAGGACAATGTGATGAAGATAGCCGACTTCGGTCTAGCCAGAGATGTGCACAACATAGACTACTACAAGAAGACCTCTAACGTAAGACAACTAAATACTAAAACGAAGTGTACCCGAAGATGCCCGGTCGTGGTTCGTCTGTGGGTGGGGTCTGTGGGCGGGTCTGTGGGTGGGGTCTGTGGTCGGGGTCTGTGGGCACAGTCTGTGGGTGGGGTCTGTGAGCAGGGTCTGTGGATGGGGTCTGAGGGTCGAATCGGTTCGTCCTCTCTGGGCAGCCGATGTTTTTATCCGTTGTGCTAACTCTGCGATGCTGTTGTCTGGGTTATTTCTGCAGGGTCGTCTGCCCGTGAAATGGATGGCACCTGAGGCTCTGTTCGACCGCGTCTACACCCACCAGAGTGACGTGTGAGTTGACACAGCCAGCCGCTCGGCATGTCTCCGCGGCAACCATGTGGAGAACTATGCAGGCCCGGCATCTGGGCCCGAATATCATGACTCAGTGAATCAGCATCAAACATAACGTCCTGCGTGTGAATATGGATTTAATAGCTTTCCCCTGCGACTTTACCTCCCTCTCTCGCTCCATCCCTCTTTTCATCTCTCCCTACTTCCCTCTCTCTCCATCCCCCCCTCTCTTATACTCTCTCTCTTCCTGTCATCTGTGCCGTGTGATAATCCAGCTCCATTGTGTATCTGATCGCCACATTCCATCCAGCGTTTGTTCTTTTATCTCTGGAGCAACCCTGTGTCAGATTATGTCAGGCCGAACCTCTCATGGAACGTCGTCGCTTTCAGTCATTAACAGCCGACTGCACCGAGGTCTGGCCATCCTGGGGTTAAAGGGTCAAGCAGTCACACCAGTAGAGTGTCTGTTGAGCTCAGCCATGCCCCCCCCCAAACTCACCCGTACCCTGCCAAACGAACTGTGCCACCCTAACCCTGTCTGAGGGGCAATCATAACTTAAATACTAAATCGCTCTGTGCCCATGTCTGCCTAGCCAAACACAGCCCAGTCTGCCTAGCCAAACACAGCCCAGTCTGCCTAGCCAAGCACACAGCCCTATCTGCCTAGCCAAACACAGCCCAGTCTGCCTAGCCAAACACAGCCCTGTCTTCCTAGCTAAACACAGCCCAGTCTGCCTAGCCAAACACAGCCCTGTCTTCCTAGCCAAACACAGCCCTGTCTGCCTAGCCAAACACAGCCCAGTCTGCCTAGCCAAACACAGCCCAGTCTGCCTAGCCAAACACAGCCCAGTCTGCCTAGCCAAACACAGCCCAGTCTGCCTAGCCAAACACAGCCCAGTCTGCCTAGCCAAACACAGCCCAGTCTGCCTAGCCAAACACAGCCCAGTCTGCCTAGCCAAACACAGCCCAGTCTGCCTAGTGAGCTTCCTTCATTGTGAGCTTCAGATCATACTGTACTGCCCTGGCTGCTGTTAGAACCGAGAGTGAAAATAGCACCACCTCTGGTGTGTCATGGGGGTGCGGTTATAGCCTTTATTTGTATCTGTCCAGGTGGTCTTACGGGGTGCTGTTCTAACCTGTATTTGTATCTGTCCAGGTGGTCTTACGGGGTGCTGTTATAACCTGTATTTGTATCTGTCCAGGTGGTCTTACGGGGTGCTGTTGTGGGAGATCTTTACCCTCGGGGGCTCTCCCTACCCTGGCATCCCTGTAGAGGAGCTCTTCAAACTACTAAAGGAGGGACATCGCATGGACAAACCAGCCAACTGCACACATGAGCTGTATGTCCTGTCTTCACACTATTAGAAATGGGAAACAAACGGGTGCTTCACTTCATTAAAGTGACGTTTGGATCATATAGAGGAAGCACAGTGTGATGTACTATGTCAAATTAAGTGTTTTTAAAATTAAGATTAAGAATTTTAAATGACATTTATTATTATTAGGTACAGTTGTATTCAAAATGCTCTACCTGTACCTCCAGATATATACGATCATGAGGGAGTGTGCTATTCTAAATGCTCTACCTGTATCTCCAGATATATACGATCATGAGGGAGTGTGCTATTCTAAATGCTCTACCTGTATCTCCAGATATATACGATCATGAGGGAGTGTGCTATTCTAAATGCTCTACCTGTATCTCCAGATATATACGATCATGAGGGAGTGTGCTATTCTAAATGCTCTACCTGTATCTCCAGATATATACGATCATGAGGGAGTGTGCTATTCTAAATGCTCTACCTGTATCTCCAGATATATGATTATGAGGGAGTGTGCTACTCTAAATGCTCTACCTGTACCTCCAGATATATGATCACAAGGGAGTGTGCTACTCTAAATACTCTACCTGTACCTCCAGATATATGATCACAAGGGAGTGTGCTACTCTAAATACTCTACCTGTACCTCCAGATATATGATCACGAGGGAGTGTGCTACTCTAAATGCTATACCTGTACCTCCAGATATATGATCACGAGAGAGTGTGCTATTCTAAATGCTCTACCTGTACCTCCAGATATATGATCATGAGGGAGTGTTGGCACGCTGTCCCCTCTCAGAGACCCACCTTCAGGCAGCTGGTGGAGGATCACGACAGGGTTCTATCCATGACCTCCACTGACGTAAGTAACCAGAACCCCAGATGGGCTCTCAGAGAAACTTCTTGTGGTTATTTATTTTGGCTAATACTGTGTGTGTGTTTTACAGGAGTATTTGGACTTGTCTGTTCCATTTGAACAATACTCTCCAACCTGCCAGGACTCCAACAGCACCTGTTCCTCAGGAGACGACTCCGTGTTTGCCCACGACCCCCTCCCAGAGGAACTCTGCCTCCCCAAACTTCCCAATCTAATCCAGGGGGTGGACCCCTGTCTTTCCACCCCTGTTAAACTGCTGCAGACTAATGGGGGGATCAGGACGTAGACCAAAATGGTTAGCCCCTCCCCCAGGACATACACCTAAACAGTTAGCCCCCCCTCCTAGGACATAGCTCTTAAGGGTTAGATCCTCCCCCTGGAAGTAGCTCTAAAGAGTTAGCCCTCCCACAGAAAGTAGACCTAAAAGGTTAGCCCCTCCTCCAGGACGTAGATTTACAGGGTAAACCCCTACTTCCGGGGCGGAGAACTAACAGGTTTGCCCATCCTCCCCGTACGTGAACTTAAAGGGTTCAATCCCTCCTCCCAGGACATACACCTAAAAGGTTAGCCCCTCCTCTAAGGACGTAGACTTAAAAGGTTAGCCCCTCCTACAAGGACTTGGACTTAAAAGGTTTGCTCCTCCTTCCAGGAGGACTGGTGAGGGAGCTAGAAGGGGATTTTCCCTCTGATTGACATAATTGATCTTCCTTCTCATGTGGGACAGAAGAACGCATGCAATACTTCCTGGTGTCGGAATGAACCCGGAACGATTTTCATTGAAGGATGGATTCTTTTCTCTTTTTTTCTTCAAAATGAAAATGTCTATTTTTGTACTTGGCCAGTCTTTTATTGTTGTTTATCAGATGGGTCACTATGACTCACACAGGTCACATCCTTCCGAGGGGTCACACCCTTTTGAGGGGTCACACCCCTCCGAGGGGTCACACCATTCCGAGGGGTCACACCATTCCGTGCCTACAGGAACTGTAACTCCAGCCCGTAAAATTGGAAGGAGAGGTCTAGGAGGCTGGGTGTCATTCACACCATTGGTCTAGGAGGCTGGGTGTCATTCACACCATTGGTCTAGGAGGCTGGGTGTCATTCACACCATTGGCCACAGAGGCTGGGTGTCATTCACACCATTGGCCACAGAGGCTGGGTGTCATTCACACCATTGGCCACAGAGGCTGGGTGTCATTCACACCATTGGCCACAGAGGCTGGGTGTCATTCACACCATTGGTCTAGGAGGCTGGGTGTCATTCACACCATTGGTCTAGGAGGCTGGGTGTCATTCACACCATTGGTCTAAGAGGCTGGGTGTCATTCACACCATTGGTCACAGAGGCTGGGTGTCATTCACACCATTGGTCACAGAGTCTGGGTGTCATTCACACCATTGGTCACAGAGGCTGGGTGTCATTCACACCATTGGTCACAGAGGCTGGGTGTCATTCACACCATTGGTCACAGAGGCTGGGTGTCATTCACACCATTGGTCACAGAGGCTGGGTGTCATTCACACCATTGGCCACAGAGGCTGGGTGTCATTCACACCATTGGTCACAGAGGCTGGGTGTCATTCACACCATTGGCCTAGGAGGCTGGGTGTCATTCACACCATTGGTCACAGAGGCTGGGTGTCATTCACACCATTGGTCTAGGAGGCCGGGTGTCATTCACACCATTGGTCACAGAGGCTGGGTGTCATTCACACCATTGGCCACAGAGGCTGGGTGTCATTCACACCATTGGTCACAGAGGCTGGGTGTCATTCACACCATTGGCCTAGGAGGCTGGGTGTCATTCACACCATTGGTCACAGAGGCTGGGTGTCATTCACACCATTGGTCTAGGAGGCTGGGTGTCATTCACACCATTGGTCACAGGGGCTGGGTGTCATTCACACCATTGGCCACAGAGGCTGGGTGTCATTCACACCATTGGCCACAGAGGCTGGGTGTCATTCACACCATTGGCCTAGGAGGCTGGGTGTCATTCACACCATTGGTCACAGAGGCTGGGTGTCATTCACACCATTGGTCACAGAGGCTGGGTGTCATTCACACCATTGGTCACAGAGGCTGGGTGTCATTCACACCATTGGTCTAGGAGGCTGGGTGTCATTCACACCATTGGCCACAGAGGCTGGGTGTCATTCACACCATTGGCCACAGAGGCTGGGTGTCATTCACACCATTGGTCACAGAGGCTGGGTGTCATTCACACCATTGGTCACAGAGGCTGGGTGTCATTCACACCATTGGTCACAGAGGCTGGGTGTCATTCACACCATTGGTCACAGAGGCTGGGTGTCATTCACACCATTGGTCTAGGAGGCTGGGTGTCATTCACACCATTGGTCTAGGAGGCTGGGTGTCATTCACACCATTGGCCACAGAGGCTGGGTGTCATTCACACCATTGGCCTAGGAGGCTGGGTGTCATTCACACCATTGGTCACAGAGGCTGGGTGTCATTCACACCATTGGTCGCAGAGGCTGGGTGTCATTCACACCATTGGTCGCAGAGGCTGGGGGCAGGGGGGGGTTGTGTAGGCCAGTGGCCAGAGTTTTTATTGTAAATATATAAATTGTAATATGTATCATATTGCTGTCAACAGCCATGTACTTAAAAGAAACAAAAATACATTTTCTAAAATATTGTTTTAGAATCAAAGCATTGCAATCTAGAATACACTGTCATGATCATGTAATCATTTAAAGTGATACAAAAGGTTTATTTGAATAATTAACATGTATATTTGTAAAGATATTTATAGACTTAACATGCGGTTCATACTTTTGAGAAATCTAGTTTAGGATTTTAGTACTTTTAGCAAATATTTTTTGGATAACTTATTTTACAACAGAACAACATTATTTTCACAACTGGCAGATTGTATTTCTCTGTTTTTTTATCCATCTTTTTTGTTTACAAAAAAGGAATGTATGAAATATTTTAAGCAATTGTTATGAGCAGAGCAAGACAAGGAAGCACACATTTAGCGAGTGAAACATGGGCGAGTGGTGGGTCTTCCTTGTCTGCAAAGTTGCTTTTCCAAAATTAGAGCAACGATGAACTCTTGCTGGGCAAGAAGAAGCACAGTCATTGCTTCACTAAAACTCACCTGAGAGTTTCAGTAACATTTTAGCCAAATGTCAAATTGACCAAACAAATTATAAATTACTTTCAAGTACTTTGGTTTCACAATGACAGTTTTATAAGTAACACTCTTTATCCAGTATGTTATTTAAGCTCTTATACTTTAATAGAGACTAGTAATATATTTTATTGAAATTTGTTTTTACAATGACCAGCTTTTTCTTTTTTTCTGAGATATTTTAGCTTATGAGACATTATTTTAGAGTGTTACTGAAACATATTTCGGAACGTTGCAAAACCATGTTCTTGAATATTACTTAAATATTACCTAGATGCAGAATCGTGTTAACCAATGTTACGGAAACATTGAGATTCTTGCTGAAATTGGTTCTAGAATGTTCCTGAAACATGTTCTAGAGTGTTACTGTAACATCTGCCCAAGTCCTCCAGGCTTCCTTGCTGCTCTACAGTGTTATTAACGTAGAATATAATATAGAATCTAAATATAGAATATGAAGGCCTGCTTTGTGGCATTAGAATCACAAGACAGATTTGTTAACAATACTCTGAATCATGTATGTGTTTGTTTGTTTGTTATACATGTGCCAATGTAGTGGAAGATAACAAGAGATTCTTTTATGAAAAACAAAATGTGCAACAAGATGGTCAAGTGCAACCATAAAACTTGGCTATCAAGAAAGAAAGTGCCAATTAAGTCTTAATTATTTTTCCCTCTTATAAAATATCCTGAAACAAAATCTGCACTGTGAATGTGAGCAAATGTGTGACTCGTTCTATCAATATGCAGTAAGAGCGGACCCTTTATGCAGTGGTCTTCCTGATAGGCCATTGGCTATCTAAATGTTATAGTATATAAAGAGCAACTAAAAGAAAATGATTTTTCCATCATGATCCAGCTGTAAACAAAAGTTGTTAGATTCGATCTAGTCTATTTGTGCTTCCTGTTAATACGCGGTACAATTAATTGGCCCGTTTTCAATGAAGTGCCTGGAATTCAATGATAAATTAATTCATTACATACATTTAATTGCATTTTATTGTATGAATGATACATTATTGTTTCTTTTTGTGGAATCGGGTAGTTATAATATGAATTTGACCTGTATGAAAGTAAACAAAAGGGCACTTCGTCTGTACTCTAGTTGTACCCAGTTGTACTGATAATGCTTTGTCTATTTATTCTTCCCGGCGAGGTAACTGATAGCTCTCCCTATGGTGAGAGGACTAGAGACGCTACGCTGTTTATGTTGTAGTTGCTGTGAAGAGCAGACAGACCTAGATGCACAGGTATCCTACTACCAGGCAGTTTGTGTTCTTATTTCTTTTTCTAAAGGGCAGCCAATTCCTGTTTCAGTTTGTTTTTGAAGGGCCGCTAGTTTCTGTTTCAGATTGTTTCTGAAGGGCAGTTAGTTCCTGTTTCAGTTTGTTTCTGAGAGGATGCTAAATCCTTTTTCAGTTCATTTCTGAGGGCCGTTAGTTCCTGTTTCAGTTTGTTTCTGAGAGGATGCTAAATCCTATTTCAGTTTGTTTCTAAGGGCCCGTTAGTTCCTGTTTCAGTTTGTTTCTGAGGGGCTGCTAAAATCTTTTTATTTTAATTTCTGTGGGTCTGCTAGTTCTTGTTTCAGTTTTTCTCTGTAGGGTCGTTAGTTTCGGGTGTTTTGTGAAGGGCCTGTAATTCCAGTTTTAGTTCATTAGTCACCTCTGCCTCTTCATTTATTTTATTGTTTTGGTATGAAAAGATAAATCACAAAGCAAACATTTCCTGTGCTTCAGATTTCAAATTAGGCTTCAGTCTTGTTGCTTAAAAAAATGACTTGGTTTTGACAATCCACAATGATTGATTAGTTATCAGATTGGTCTGTAATTGATTGACTTGATTGATTCGTTGGTCATTGAATGGTTGAGTAATTATCTGATTGGTTATTAGTCAGGATGAAGCTGGCTGGTCATTGATTAGTTATCAGGTTGGTTGTTTTTTTATTGATTAGTTATCAGGTCTGTCTTCCTCTCTGTTTCATGGATCTGTCTCTGTCTGTTTTAATCTCGTTATTTGTGCAGGGCGGTTTAATTCTAAGTTAAATGATAGTTTGAATTTCACGTCATTACTTGTTCATAAGGTAGATTTTATGTAGCAGTGTGATTTTGTTTTATAAAAACCTTAGGAAGAAAAGCGTTAATCAGATGTTTCGCATTCCATTAAGGATTCTGTGCCGTGTTAAGATATTAGCAGCACTTGGCACTGTATGTGTGGAAACATTTGTCAGAAATTGAAATATTTTTGCACCCCAGATCATTTATTTTCACTTTTCTATTTTAACTGAAATATAGTATGTTGGAACTAACTGTTGGGTAAAACATTTTATATCTGTTTTTTTTCTTTTCTGTTATTTCCTAACTTTCATTTCAATGTTCTAATCCGTCTCTAACATAGTTTCATGTCGAACCCCCGACTGTGGATAAATCCAACTGCCTCCACACCAGAAAAAAAACCTCTGTATTTTCATATCTCTCTGTGCCTGACAACCTACGCTGTCAAAGGTTTTCAATAAACACATTACAAAAGCATACTCTCTGCCTTCCCTTTGATTTTCGACCTAGAAATGTAGCAAATGCTTTCAATGTGTGAACTAATAAAAAACATAACTAGTTATTCAAAAAAGCACTTCCCGCAGATCCCGACCAATACACAGGGTTCTTCTGAGCTCTGATGCTGGTATTGCACTCCTGCTGGGTGGGGCTGAAGAGACTCTGCTAAAGGTAAGAGTGGAGGAGCAGATAAGTGGAGGGGTCAAATGGTGGAGAGATGTCAAGACAGAGAGGTGGAGAGTTTATTGATTAGCTGATGACTGTTAAAGCTGTTGACTGCTGGTCTGTACTGAAGCTGTTGACTGCTGGTCTGTACTGAAGCTGTTGACTGCTGGTCTGTGCAGAAGTTGTTGACTGCTGGTATGTGCTGAAGCTGTTGACTGCTGGTCTGTACTGAAGCTGTTTACTGCTGGTCTGTACTGAAGCTGTTGACTGCTGGTCTGTACTGAAGCTGTTGACTGCTGGTCTGTACTGAAGCTGTTGACTGCTGGTCTGTGCAGAAGTTGTTGACTGCTGGTATGTGCTGAAGCTGTTGACTGCTGGTCTGTACTGAAGCTGTTTACTGCTGGTCTGTACTGAAGCTGTTGACTGCTGGTCTGTACTGAAGCTGTTGACTGCTGGTCTGTACTGAAGCTGTTTACTGCTGGTCTGTACTGAAGCTGTTGACTGCTGGTATGTGCTGAAGCTGTTGACTGCTGGTCTGTGCTGAAGCTGTTGACTGCTGGTCTGTACTGAAGCTGTTGACTGCTGGGCTGTACTGAAGCTGTTTACTGCTGGTCTGTACTGAAGCTGTTGACTGCTGGTCTGTACTGAAGCTGTTGACTGCTGGTCTGTGCTGAAGCTGTTGACTGCTGGTCTGTGCTGAAGCTGTTGACTGCTGGTCTGTGCTGAAGCTGTTGACTGCTGGTCTGTACTGAAGCTGTTTACTGCTGGTCTGTACTGAAGCTGTTGACTGCTGGTATGTGCTGAAGCTGTTGACTGCTGGTCTGTGCTGAAGCTGTTGACTGCTGGTCTGTACTGAAGCTGTTGACTGCTGGTCTGTACTGAAGCTGTTGACTGCTGGTCTGTACTGAAGCTGTTGACTGCTGGTCTGTACTGAAGCTGTTGACTGCTGGTCTGTAATGAAGCTGTTTACTGCTGGTCTGTACTGAAGCTGTTGACTGCTGGTCTGTGCTGAAGCTGTTGACTGCTGGTCTGTGCTGAAGCTGTTGACTGCTGGTCTGTGCTGAAGCTGTTGACTGCTGGTCTGTGCTGAAGCTGTTGACTGCTGGTCTGTACTGAAGCTGTTGACTGCTGGTCTGTGCTGAAGCTGTTGACTGCTGGTCTGTGCTGAAGCTGTTGACTGCTGGTCTGTGCTGAAGCTGTTGACTGCTGGTATGTGCTGAAGCTGTTGACTGCTGGTCTGTGCTGAAGCTGTTGACTGCTGGTCTGTACTGAAGCTGTTGACTGCTGGTCTGTACTGAAGCTGTTGACTGCTGGTCTGTACTGAAGCTGTTGACTGCTGGTGTGTACTGAAGCTGTTGACTGCTGGTCTGTACTGAAGCTGTTGACTGCTGGTCTGTACTGAAGCTGTTGACTGCTGGTCTGTACTGAAGCTGTTTACTGCTGGTCTGTACTGAAGCTGTTGACTGCTGGTCTGTGCTGAAGCTGTTGACTGCTGGTCTGTGCTGAAGCTGTTGACTGCTGGTCTGTGCTGAAGCTGTTGACTGCTGGTCTGTGCTGAAGCTGTTGACTGCTGGTCTGTACTGAAGCTGTTGACTGCTGGTCTGTACTGAAGCTGTTGACTGCTGGTCTGTACTGAAGCTGTTGACTGCTGGTCTGTACTGAAGCTGTTGACTGCTGGTCGATCTGTACTGAAGCTGTTGACTGCTGGTCGATCTGTACTGAAGCTGTTGACTGCTGGTCGGTCTGTACTGAAGCTGTTGACTGGTTATTGATTAGCTGTTGACTGTTGAAACGATTGGCTGCTTCCCCATCCTACTGCGGGTCTCTATGCTGATGTTGACCGGCTCTTAGCAGTTGGCCTTGGGCCTTTCTCCTCTGAAGTGGGTTCTAAAGGGAACATCCTGGCACTCAGAGGAACTTCCTGCTCCAGCTGAGGACTTCTATGGTTCTATTCAGGGAGGTCTACTGAGGAGGCTTGTTCACTGTTCAATGGACGGTTCTGTTTTCACCCTGTTACTCCTCTTCTCGTTCAGACTCTCGCTCTTTCTACAACGTTCTCCTTCTCCTCTCGCACCCTCTCACCCCCTCACCACCCCCTACCGCTTAATGCTCTTCCTGCCCAGTCTGTACATCTCTGAAATCCAAATTGATTGGATGTGAATTATTGCACGCAAACGCAACATCAGTCTACCTCGAGGAGGAAGAGGAAGAAGATGAGAAGAAGGAAGAGATCAGTCATCAGTCAGATCTGTCATTGGCAAAAATAGATGGCCACCGTTTGAAGTCTTTGCCGTTAAATTGTTGTATGCAACATATTGAAGTGAATTTGCAGCACATATTGAACTGAATGTGCAGCACATATTGAACTGAATGTGCAGCACATATTGAACTGAATGTGCAGCACATATTGAACTGAATGTGCAGCACATATTGAACTGAATGTGCAGCACATATTGTACTGAATGTGCAGCACATATTGAACTGAATGTGCAGCACATATTGAACTGAATGTGCAGCACATATTGAACTGAATGTGCAGCACATATTGAACTGAATGTGCAGCACATATTGAACTGAATATGTAGCACATATTGAACTGAATGTGCAGCACATATTGAACTGAATGTGCAGCACATATTGAACTGAATGTGTAGCACATATTGAACTGAATGTGCAGCACATATTGAACTGAATGTGCAGCACATATTGAACTGAATGTGCAGCACATATTGAACTGAATGTGCAGCACATATTGAACTGAATGTGCAGCACATATTGAACTGAATGTGCAGCACATATTGAACTGAATGTGTAGCACATATTGAACTGAATGTGCAGCACATATTGAACTGAATGTGTAGCACATATTGAACTGAATGTGCAGCACAACTGAATGTGCAGCACATATTGAACTGAATGTGCAGCACATATTGAACTGAATGTGCAGCACATATTGAACTGAATGTGCAGCACATATTGAACTGAATGTGTAGCACATACTGAACTGAATGTGCAGCACATATTGAACTGAATGTGCAGCACATATTGAACTGAATGTGCAGCACATATTGAACTGAATGTGCAGCACATATTGAACTGAATGTGAAGCACATCAAAGGGAAACCACAATAATTCCATTCATTCAATAGAAATAGACATCAGTGGAAAAACCAAATGTAGCAGAAATACTCCTGTCGGCTCAAATTAAATGTAAGTACAAAATAGCTATGAATTAACTAGCGGACAAAAATGTAGTTCTGCCAGAGTGTTCCGGAAACCCTGCGCCAATGTGCCCATGGTTACAGGTTACGGCCCAGGTTACGGGTCCTCATAAATTGGCCAGGAACAATAACTTCTAATAAAGCATTGGTTCCAGAAAAGTCTGGAACTCACCATTCTCCTCGAAATAGTTCTGCACTGCGGAGGTGTTGTCACATCTGAGGACACAAGATTTGTACAAGTAGTGTTTTGCAAATGATAAAATACTGAAAACATCAGATAGTCTCCTATTTACCAAAAGTGGTGGAGTTCAGGCACTGTAGAGGCGACATAACACTACACCAGAAATATAACTGTAATCAAGTAAATATGGACCACAAAGTGTTTTCTGCTGAATGCGTATGTGAATACCTGTGAAAACTTCAGCTTTTCCAAGCGATTCCATCCATCCGTGACCAAGCGGAAGTGGTCTTTCTGTAATTCTATAAAACGATTCAAAAGTTAAGAGCAAAAACTGTACCGCCACTATTTTAAATATCCTTTGTGTTGGTGCCAATTATTTTTTATCTTGATAGGCTAGAAAATCTGATCTGGCACACTCTATGCCTCTCACAGATTTCACACACTTACTCACACCTCACACAGGGCAGGCGGTGAATTAGGAGATCCAGCCGAATCTGGGAGTGGGCAACCATATGTCAGAAGAGAGCAACTATAGGTCAGAAGTGGACAACCATGTGTCAGAAGAAAGCAACCATAGGTCAGAAGAGAGCAACTATAGGTCAGAAGAGAGCAACTATAGGTCAGAAGAGGGCAACCATAGGTCAGAAGAGGGCAACCATAGGTCAGAAGAGGGAAACCATAGGTCAGAAGAGAGCAACTATAGGTCAGAAGAAAGCAACTATAGGTCAGAAGTGGGCAACCATGTGTCAGAAGAAAGCAACCATAGGTCAGAAGAGAGCAACTATAGGTCAGAAGAGGGCAACCATAGGTCAGAAGAGGGCAACCATAGGTCAGAAGAGGGCAACCATAGGTCAGAAGAGGGCAACCATATGTCAGAAGAGGGCAACCATATGTCAGAAGAGGGCAACTATAGGTCAGAAGAGAGCAACTATAGGTCAGAAGAGGGCAACTATAGGTCAGAAGAGGGCAACCATAGGTCAGAAGAGGGCAACCATATGTCAGAAGAGGGCAACCATAGGTCAGAAGAGGGCAACCATAGGTCAGAAGAGAGCAACTATAGGTCAGAAGAGGGTAACTATAGGTCAGAAGAGGGCAACCATAGGTCAGAAGAGGGCAACCATAGGTCAGAAGAGGGCAACCATATGTCAGAAGAGGGCAACTATAGGTCAGAAGAGGGCAACTATTGGTCAGAAGTGGGCAACCATAGGTCAGAAGAGGGCAACCATAGGTCAGAAGAGACCAACTATAGGTCAGAAGAGGGCAACCATATGTCAGAAGTGGGCAACCATAGGACAGAAGAGGGCAACCATAGGTCAGAAGAGGGCAGCCATAATTGAGAACCTATGCAGATATGATAACATCAGAATTTCTTTATGTTCTTCTCTTTCAGTAACTACAGCTATGACTGCTTATTTTAGTCCATACCAGTCGAGACCATTGTCTGCCCAGAAAAGACAGAGAAATGCCACAGAAATGTCAGCTAGCCTCAAAGAGGACAAGGCTACAGCGGTCCAGATGTAGAAAGAGGTCTCCTCCACCCAGTGTTGAAACGCATTCTGATCAGATCTTTGTCTTCATGTCCTGCCAAGCTGCACCACAAAATGCTTCTGGTTGTCTCTAATCTAGACCGAACACACAAACACACACGTACACACACACGCACGTACACACACAAACACGCACGTACACACACAAACACGCACGTACACACACAAACAAACACGCACGTACACACACAAACAAGCACGTCCACTCTCAAACACGCACGTACACACACAAACACGCACGTACACACACAAACACGCACGTACACACACAAACACGCACGTACACACACAAACACGCACGTACACACACACACAAACACGCACTTACACACACAAACACGCACTTACACACACACACAAACACGCACTTACACACACAAACACGCACGTACACACACACACAAACACGCACGTACACACACAAACACGCACGTACACACACAAACACGCACGTACACACACAAACACGCACGTACACACACAAACACGCACGTACACACACAAACACGCACGTACACACACAAACACGCACGTACACACACAAACACCCACGTACACACACAAACACGCACGTACACACACAAACACGCACGTACACACACAAACACGCATGTACACACACAAACACGCACGTACACACACAAACACGCACGTACACACACAAACACGGACGTACACACACAAACACGCACGTACACACACACACGCACGTACACACACAAACACGCATGTACACACACAAACACGCACGTACACACACAAACACGCACGTACACACACAAACACGCACGTACACACACAAACACGCACGTACACACACAAACACGCACGTACACACACAAACACGCACGTACACACACAATGGGAATAATGAATGGTTTTGACCAGACTATTGAACGCTTGTCTTTGGTCTCAGACTAGATTCTGTTTAGATTAACATATAAATATATATAACATTTCTAGACAAAAGACTGAATGATCTGATGTCAGTCTACACATCACACACATTAAAGACTGAGTGATCTGATGTCAGTCTACACATCACACACATTAAAGACTGAGTGATCTGATGTCAGTCTACACATCAAACACATTAAAGACTGAGTGATCTGATGTCAGTCTACACATCACACACATTAAAGACTGAGTGATCTGATGTCAATCTACACATCACACACATTAAAGACTGAGTGATCTGATGTCAGTCTACACATCACACACATCAAAGACTAAATGATCTGATGTCAGTCTACACATCACACACATTAAAGACTGAATGATCTGATGTCTGTCTACACATCACACACATTAAAGTATAAATGATATGATGTCTGTCTACACATCAAACACATTAAAGACTGAATGATCTGATGTCAGTCTACACTGCTGACCCGGCACAGATTAAAGACTGATCGATCTGATGTCAGTCTACACATCAAACACATTAAAGACTGACGATCTGATGTCAGTCTACACATCACACAAATTAAAGACTGAACGATCTGATGTCAGTCTACACATCACACAAATTATAGACTGAACGATCTGATGTCAGTCTACACTGTTGACCCGGCACACATTATAGACTGAAGGATCGGATGTCAGTCTACACTGCTGACCCGGAACACATTATAGACTGAACGAACTGATGTCAGTCTACACTGCTGACCCGGCACACATTATAGACTGAACAAACTGATGTCAGTCTACACTGCTGACCCGGCACACATTATAGACTAAACGATCTGATGTCAGTCTACACTGCTAACCCGGCACACATTATAGACTGAAAGAACTGATGTCAGTCTACACTGATGACCCGGCACACATTATAGACTGAACGATCTGATGTCAGTCTACACTGCTAACCCGGCACACATTATAGACTGAAAGAACTGATGTCAGTCTACACTGGTGACCCGGCACACATTATAGACTGAACGATCTGATGTCAGTCTACCCTGCTGACCCGGCAAACATTATAGACTGAACGATCTGATGTCAGTCTACCCTGCTGACCTGGCACACATTATAGACTGAACGATCTGATGTCAGTCTACACTGCTGACCCGGCACACATTATAGACTGAACGATCTGATGTCAGTCTACACTGCTGACCCGGCACACATTATAGACTGAACGATCTGATGTCAGTCTACACTGCTGACCTGGCACACATTTAAGACTGAAGACAGTGGGCTGTCAGAACATCTGCTCCTCATGCTGGATCAGTCAGGACAAGATCATACTGGCGCTCCTTTAGGGTATTCATTGACTCCTTGTCTTCCGTCATATTCGTTGCCTACAATACCAGCCATCGTCTAAGAAACCTTGACATGATGAAAAAGGTTCACACCTGCACAACTGAAGAAAAATGTAAGGCTAATTTTTGACCTCTTTGAGGTTTCAATTGAGAACTTGCTTTGCAAAATCAGTGGAGTTCACTGTAAAAGATCTGTAGTATGAACACTCTTCCATTAAACACAGCTTGGAATCCTGTTTAAAACCCTCTGTTTAATATCCATTGTCTGCTTAGAGATTGCTTTTTAAAACAATCTGTTTAGAACACTCTTGTGGATTATCTACTTTAGAACTCTCTGTTTAGAATCTCATGTGTAGAATCCTCTGTTTAGAATCTCTTGTGTAGAACTCTCTGTTTAGAATCTCATGTGTAGAACCCTCTGTTTAGGATCTCTTGTGTAGAACCCTCTGTTAAGAATCTCTTGTGTAGAACCCTCTTTTGAATCATCTTGTTTAGAACTCTCTGTTTAGAATCTCTTGTGTAGAACCCTCTGTTTAGAATCTCTTGTGTAGAACCCTCTGTTTAAAACCCCCTGTTTTAAATCTCTATTTAAACTGCTTAGAGACCGCTTTTAAAATCTGTTTAGAATCCTCTGTTTAGATCATCTTGTTTAGATCTCTCTGCTCAGAACCCTCAACATCCTTTGTTTCAAATGTTGTTGAAAACCCTTGGACTGTCTCTTGCAGGAATATAGAAATATTATGTGGTTCAGGTCTGAGTCAGACATTTGTATACTGTCATCTCCCTGTGAGAATTTTTGTTTTTCCACTTGCGATGTTAGCATTCACGTGAGAGACAGAGTCCCTTCAGGTGTGTGTGTGTCTGTGTGTGTGTCTCTGTCTGTCTGTCTGTGTGTGTGTCTGTGTGTGTGTGTGTGTCTGTGTGTGTGTGTGTCTGTGTGTGTGTGTCTGTGTGTGTGTTTCTGTGTCTGTGTGTGTGTCTGTGTGTGTGTCTGTGTGTGTGTCTGTGTGTGTGTCTGTGTGTGTGTCTGTGTGTGTGTCTGTGTGTGTGTCTGTGTGTGTGTCTGTGTGTGTTAGGCGCATGCACTTGTTTGTGTATGTGAGGCACATGCATGTTTAAACCTTCTGAAACTGGAGTGTGGAATGTTGCCAGTGTAAGTGCGTCAAATCAGAGATTAAGGAAGTGAAGGCAGGACAGGCATGGAGCAGAGTGAGGACTGGGAACAGCTGCCAGTAAAACGATCCCATATACTGGACAATCGCGCTAACTAACCCTGAAGACAAACAGCTAACTAACAAACACTAACCCGCACAGCTAACTAACAAACACTAACCCGCACAGCTAAATAACAAACACTAACCCACACAGCTAAATAACAAACACTAACCCTCACAGCTAAATAACAAACACTAACCCACACAGCTAAATAACAAACACTAACCCACACAGCTAAATAACAAACACTAACCCACACAGCTAAATAACAAACACTAACCCACACAGCTAAATAACAAACACTAGCTTGCCAGATAATCAGCACAACACAGGAGGAATGGGGACTGGAGGAATGGGGACTGGAGGAATGGGGACTGGAGGAATGGGGACAGGAGGAATGGGGACAGGAGGACTGGAGGAATGGGGACTGGAGGAATGGGGACTGGAGGAATGAGGACTGGAGGAATGGGGACAGGAGGACTGGAGGAATGGGGACTGGAGGAATGGGGACTGGAGGAATGGGGACTGGGGGACTGGAGGAATGGGGACTGGTGGACTGGAGGAATGGGGACTGGAGGAATGGGGACTGGAGGAATGGGGACTGGAGGAATGGGGACTGGTGGACTGGAGGAATGGGGACTGGTGGACTGGAGGAATGGGGACTGGTGGACTGGAGGAATGGGGACTGGAGGAATGGGGACTGGAGGAATGGGGACAGGAGGACTGGAGGAATGGGGGACTGGTGGACTGGAGGAATGGGGACTGGTGGACTGGAGGAATGGGGACAGGAGGACTGGAGGAATGGGGACTGGAGGAATGGGGACTGGTGGACTGGAGGAATGGGGACTGGTGGACTGGAGGAATGGGGACTGGAGGAATGGGGACAGGCACAAACTGTAATAGTCTACACAGTCCACATGAATGGGATTTATGATGAAAGCCACAGAACATAGAGGCACAAAGGTTGGAACGCACGCAGTCAGTTAAACAGGGGTGATACGTGTTGATAAATATTCCTACTGTAGTATGATCATGATGTTATATACCTGAAGCAGCTCATTGACGTCCTGTCGCCCGGAAGAGAAGTCAGTACACTACAGGAATACATTCCGAGCCAGAACAACAGTTCACCTCTTAAGGAAATAAACAAACAGCACAGAGTTCCTCCAGGTCAACGGTAATGACAGAGATAGGACAGACAGCTCAGCGTCAGGTGGCAATGGGCCGGAACAGAATGGAGGTTATTCAGCAGCAGACTGAGATTCAAAGGTATCGCTGTTTACTTTATATGCTGTGAAATTAGACATCATTAGGGAAGGAAAATGGTTCCACATGGGACCCAGTGTCCTGTAGTTAGAGCTTGGAAAACAGGTCTCTCTCTCCTCTCTTCCTCACCCCAAATCCAAAACTCTCTCTCTCCCTCCCCCATCTCCTCTCTCCCTCCTCCATCTTACTCTCTCACTCCTCTCTCCCTCCTCCGTCTCCTCCTTCACTGTCACCCTTTCTCTTGTAGTTGCAACTGGCTACATACAAATAAATGGAAACAGACAGACAGACAGACAAGCAGATTACTTCTGCAGACAGATTAAGTGATTCATTCAAACAGAAACTGTGAAGCGTTGCTCCAGGCGTCGGGACAGAACTCAGGCAGCCATTTGAATGTGTCCTCAGCTCGGTGAGAGCGATGATGTGAAACACGGCATCCTGATCTGTCAGGAGAAGCTAAACCTGACCTCGGTCACACCAGCTGGCCCCGTTTACTGGGCTCCTCTGCTGGTCTAATATGCTGCATTAGAGTCGCCTGTGTTGGCGTCAATTTTGTTGTGATACTTTAAAGAGGCTTTTTAAAGCATTTCCAGCATGTCCGAACAGCTCTAAATAACTTACATGCTGGCTAGTAACAGGTATTATATACATGGAATATAATTCAAGAATCACAACCGACAGATGAGCAACAGATGAGATTAGGGGGCGGCAGTGGCTCAGTGTGTTTGGTCGGTTGTCTATCAATCGGAAGGTTGGTAGTTCGAAAGCGCAGCATTTACCATTTATTTACCATATTAGATTACATTTTGGATGTTCCCAAGAATTAGCTGGAGCAATTTGGACATCAAGAAAGAGCTGTCCATTGACTGAGACACGTTGTTATGAATCATCTCACACTGCTTGCTGTATGTCTCCAGGCTAAAGACCAGTCTGGAATCTTATTACTGCTGGAACAAGTGCTACTTTGTAAATTTAGCAAAAAGGGTTTTATTAATGACTCTTAACCCGGTCCAATAACTGTTTGGGTGCATTTTTGGGGGGGACTTAAATAGACACAGTCGGTTGGTTTAGACATTTTTTTTTTGAATAATCTGTGTCTGCTTCTCAACCGTGACCAACCCATGAAAACAAACACTTCCTGTCAACACTTCACCCAAACAGAGCAGGAGTTCTGCCAGGCCAGACAGAGGGTGTTACCGGTTTTGATAGGCTAGCCTGAGGGTGTTCTGTGTTCTGATAGGCTAGCCTGAGGGTGTTCTGTGTTCTGATAGGCTAGCCTGAGGGTGTTCTGTGTTCTGAAGGGCCAGCCAGAGCATGTTCTGTGTTCTGATAGGCTAGGCAGGGGGTGTTCTGTGTTCTGATAGGCTAGCCTGAGGGTGATCTGTGTTCTGATAGGCCAGCCAGAGCATGTTCTGTCTTCTGATAGGCCAGCCAGAGCATGTTCTGTGTTCTGATAGGCCAGCCAGAGCATGTTCTGTGTTCTGATAGGCTAGGCAGGGGGTGTTCTGTGTTCTGATAGGCCAGCCAGAGCATGTTCTGTCTTCTGATAGGCCAGCCAGAGCATGTTCTGTGTTCTGATAGGCCAGCCAGAGCATGTTCTGTGTTCTGATAGGCTAGGCAGGGGGTGTTCCAGAGGGTGCTCTGTGTTCTGATAGAACACCTAACACCATCTAACTGACCTAACGTGCCATCAAGAGAGATTTAATAGTTTTAAGGCGAGGCAGCAGCCAGGCTCAATGCTGGCTAATAAGCCAAACCCACTGGGCCAGCTTGGCCCAGACCCTCTGCTAGGTTACTGGTTCTGGTTCCAAACCCTGCACCCGGCTGCCGGGTCAGTCAATGAGCCGCAGCAGGAGGATTTCCGTCTCTGGTTACTCTTGTCCCTCTCCTCGACAACCAGTGACGGGTCCGGTGATGGGCCAAATAGTTTTCTATTCAGACCAACTTCCTGGAGGCTGGACAGACCGACGGCCAGATGAAGAGGGTCCAAGAGTTACAGCGTTCTGGGAGTTACAGGGGTCTGGGAGTTACAGGGGTCTGGGAGATACAGGGGTCCGAGAGTTACAGGGGTCCGAGAGTTACAGGGGTCCGGGAGTTACAGGGGTCCGGGAGTTACAGGGGTCTGGGAGATGCAGGGGTCCAAGAGTTACAGCGTTCTGGGAGTTACAGGGGTCTGGGAGTTACAGGGGTCCGGGAGTTACAGGGGTCTGGGAGATACAGGGGTCTGGGAGATACAGGGGTCTGGGAGATACAGGGGTCCGAGAGTTACAGGGGTCCGGGAGTTACAGGGGTCCGGGAGTTACAGGGGTCCGGGAGTTACAGGGGTCCGGGAGTTACAGGGGTCCGGGAGTTACAGGGGTCCGGGAGTTACAGGGGTCTAGGAGATGCAGGGGTCCAAGAGTTACAGGGGTCTGGGAGTTACAGGGGTCCGGGAGTTACAGGGGTCTGGGAGTTACAGGGGTCCGGGAGTTAGAGGGGTCTGGGAGTTACAGGGGTCCGGGAGTTACAGGGGTCTGGGAGTTACAGGGGTCTGGGAGTTACAGGGGTCCGGGAGTTACAGGGGTCTGGGAGTTACAGGGGTCCGGGAGTTACAGGGGTCCGGGAGTTACAGGGGTCTGGGAGTTACAGGGGTCCGGGAGTTACAGGGGTCTGGGAGTTACAGGGGTCCGGGAGTTACAGGGGTCTGGGAGTTACAGGGGTCCGGGAGTTACAGGGGTCTGGGAGATACAGGGGTCTGGGAGATACAGGGGTCTGGGAGATACAGGGGTCTGGGAGATACAGGGGTCCGAGAGTTACAGGGGTCCGGGAGTTACAGGGGTCCGGGAGTTACAGGGGTCCGGGAGTTACAGGGGTCCGGGAGTTACAGGGGTCCGGGAGTTACAGGGGTCCGGGAGTTACAGGGGTCTAGGAGATGCAGGGGTCCAAGAGTTACAGGGGTCTGGGAGTTACAGGGGTCCGGGAGTTACAGGGGTCTGGGAGTTACAGGGGTCCGGGAGTTAGAGGGGTCTGGGAGTTACAGGGGTCCGGGAGTTACAGGGGTCTGGGAGTTACAGGGGTCTGGGAGTTACAGGGGTCCGGGAGTTAGAGGGGTCTGGGAGTTACAGGGGTCCGGGAGTTACAGGGGTCCGGGAGTTACAGGGGTCTGGGAGTTACAGGGGTCCGGGAGTTACAGGGGTCCGGGAGTTACAGGGGTCTGGGAGTTACAGGGGTCCGGGAGTTACAGGGGTCTGGGAGTTACAGGGGTCTGGGCGTTACGGGGGTCTGGGAGTGATAAGAGCTTTGGTAGGCCAACAGTACAAAACAGTTCTGTCCTTTCATTCTCTGTGTCTCAAACCTGACACCTGTCAATAACTACATGTAATCAGAGCTGTTTTACTGCTACTGTCCCCAACTCATTAATTTTCCTCCGTCTTGCAGTACTTTTTCAAATTGCCTGAGTTTACACAGCACTTGGAAAATTTGCTGATTTTCTCTGGCTATTAATTCCCTTCTTGTGTGTTCATCTTCAGCCCAGTTAGACCCAGCTGTCAGCCTGTCAGCACCACAGGACTAACACACACCAACACAGGACTAACACACACCAACACAGGACTAACACACACCAACACAGGTCTAACACACACCAACACCGGACTATCACACACCAACACAGGGCTAACACACACCAACACAGGGCTAACACACACCAACACAGGACTAACACACACCAACACAGGACTATTACACACCAACACAGGACTAACAGGACTAACAGACACCAACACAGGACTAACAGACACCAACACAGGACAAACACACACCAACACAGGACTAACACACACCAACACAGGACTAACACACACCAACACAGACCCCACACACACCAACACAGGACTAACACACACCAACACAGGACTAACACACACCAACACAGACCCCACACACACCAACACAGGACTAACAGACACCAACACAGGACTAACAGACACCAACACAGGACTAACACACACCAACACAGGACCAACACACACCAACACAGGACTAACACACACCAACACAGGACTAACACACACCAACACAGGACCAACACACACCAACACAGGACTAACACACACCAACACAGGACTAACACACACCAACACAGGACCAACACACACCAACACAGGACTAACACACACCAACACAGGACTAACACACACCAACACAGGACTAACACACACCAACACAGGACTAACACACACCAACACAGGACTAACACACACCAACACAGGACTAACACACACCAACACAGGACTAACACACACCAACACAGGACTAACACACACCAACACAGGACCAACACACACCAACACAGGACCAACACACACCAACACAGGACTATTACACACCAACACAGGACTAACACACACCAACACAGGACTAACAGACACCAACACAGGACTAACAGACACCAACACAGGACAAACACACACCAACACAGGACTAACACACACCAACACAGGACTAACACACACCAACACAGGACTAACACACACCAACACAGGACTAACACACACCAACACAGACCCCACACACACCAACACAGGACTAACACACACCAACACAGGACTAACACACACCAACACAGACCCCACACACACCAACACAGGACTAACAGACAACAACACAGGACTAACAGACACCAACACAGGACTAACACACACCAACACAGGGCTAACACACACCAACACAGGACCAACACACACCAACACAGGACTAACACACACCAACACAGGACTAACACACACCAACACAGGACCAACAGACACCAACACAGGACCAACACACACCAACACAGGACCAACACACACCAACACAGACCCCACACACACCAACACACACCAACACATACCAACACTCACCAACACAGGACCCAACACAGGACTAACACACACCAACACAGGACCCAACACAGGACTAACACACACCAACACGTTTCCTTTTTTACTTGACAAAAAGGGAACATAGAAAGAATGCTCCGTTTTATTGCTAAGACATTTCACGTATTGTGTTAATGAATGTTTTTTCCGTTTCATTTTTCTCCTACATTTGGTTACAAGTCTGTTTAGTCATTATAACAGTAAACATGTACCGTAAATCTCCTTCTTATATACTTTCGTTTAAAGTAAGAGTAGGTCTAACATGACAGCACGCTACATTCACTTCCCTATCTCCAGTAGTTTTTCTGAATGTCTGTGCAAATAGTCGCCGTAGCTAGCTGCTGGCAGCATAATCCCTCAGCCACTAAAATAACAGGAGCCGGTATCCATAACAGCTCTCTAATTGCTACGGCCGTTAACTAAGATAGGTTCCGTTTAAATATAACCCGGGAACTGTGTACTGCATTGCTCCAGGCCGTGGGGACACTTTTAATGGGGCTCCTCTACATTCCTCTCTTCTCTCTCCCTCACCTCCGGCACTCTCCCTTCTCCCATCTCGCCTGTCAGCTCTTCCATTTCTTCTTCACGGGATTAGCAGACCATAATGGGATGATAGCACTCAGTCAAACTCAAAGGTGCATTATTGGCATGGAAATTTCAGGCTTGGAATGAAACAATGTTCCTGTCACCCAATGTGGAGGAAGAAGTTGACAAGCAGGGGAAGGGTTGTTTGAAGGGATGATTTTCAGGTGCGGAGTGGAAAACCGAACAGAAGCCTTGAGGTCGCCCTGACTGCCAAGACAAGACACACTCTCCTTTCATCTAGCTGCTCCTGCCCCGGGAAAATTAGACGGAGAAATTGAAAAAGCAAGACGGAGGGGAAAGAGTGAGATGGTGAAAAATTGAAAGGGAAAGCTACGAGAGGTAAGACAGAGGAACGACAGAAGACGAAAAGCGAGCAAAAGATAAAAAATGTCTTTCTAATGTGCCGGTTGACTTTTCACCCTGCAATGAAGATGGAATATATTAGCACATTCTATATTAGCATCACCTAAATCCTGAAGGAAAACAGCCAGGGAAATGTCGACAAGGCAGGATGTTTGTGGATAAACCTTGTGTGAGTGATAACGAGACAAATGACAGGAACGGGATGTGTTCATTACGGTGAAAACCTGGAAACACGGGGTGAAAACATAGTGCCTTCAGCCTACCGTGACATCCCTCCAATCACAATATAGGATACAGTGGTGGTAAAAGTACTCAAAAGTTGTACTTGAGTAAAAGTACATATACCTAAATAAGAAATTACTCCAGTAAAAGTAGAAAGTCCTAAATAAAAACGCCACTTGAGTAAAAGTACAAAAGTATTCGATTTAAAATGTACTTAAGTACTTAAGTAAAAAGTAAATACTTAAATTAACTGTGAAAATCAATAAGTAAGCCGATCAAATGTTTTGGGAGTGATATGCAATATTTAATTGAAACAATGAAGCACCTTATAGCAGTACAGGGGTGGAACTTGCAACATTACCTGCTTCTCTCCTGCATCCAGCTTACAGTGTTAATCACACATACCCAAGTCTGCCACCGTTAGCAATCAATATCCGTTAGCTAACCTGACTAACGTTAACTAGCTGTTTATAATGAGTTTAAATATGAAATCACCTCACTTGACTTACAATAGTAACAATATTCAAGTCAACTCACCTCAATATGTTTTCTCAGATTTGAGGGTGAAGTTTTGAATGCTGAAATTTAATTCACCCGTGTTAGTCAAAGAAGCCATTTCATCCGAAACGAATGTCCCTTGACTTCCGTAAATTAAAAAAAAAATCTTACGATATGGCCATGGGTGACCCCTGTGATCCGTCATGAACGTCGGGATCATTGCTAGCACCTATTTCTGGGGTGAGTGCGCTCATCTCACACTTTGAAATGACGAACTGGTTGATATACGTGAGCGTTTGCTGGCAAAGAGGTTGCGCATTATTTTTTACTAAAGAAAACCAAGTTTTTCATTGTTTTGGAAAGCCAGTGTAATAAATACTTGCAGGGATCTTGCGGAAAATGTATCGGAGTAAAAAGTTAACTTTGTCTTTAATATTGTAGTGGAGTAAGAGTGAAAGTAAATGTAAGTAAAACTTACTCAAGTAAAGTACAGATCCCCGAAAAAAGTACTTAAGTAAAGTAGCGAAGTATTTTTACTTCCTTACTTACCACCCCTGATAGGATATTACGCTTTAATCGTCAATTTACTCACTCAGTCTGTTATGTTAATTGCTTGCATGCAGGTGTGCATTTTGGCAGTCCTCTTTGGGGATTTGTTTTCTTGTATTCCTTGTGAAGCTTTCCATTATCCGCCCAGCAGATCCCATTTGAGATCGGCCAAGTAGGTCTGGCTTGTTGTTTCCCAACTGGCGATTTCATCAGGCTACTTTAATACATTGATGGGCCAGAACATTATGACCACCTGCTTACTATGCTGTCGGACCCCTGTGTGTCTCCGAAAAAGCGGCGGCCCGTAAAGTGTTTGAACTCTAGAAGACCACGGCCCTCCGTGTGAGGTCAAATAAAACGGGACTCGTCGGACCAGGCAAACTTCCACCGCTCTAATGTCCCATTCTGACGTTACCTGCAGTGGTAGGCGCTTATGGTGACGGTCAGTGGTCAGTTATGGTGGGTGACTGTGGACAATCTGAACGGTCAGCGGCGACGCAGCCCCTGTGTGTATGTCACAGGAAACAACTCTAACAACTGCCAAATATCTGACCCAGGGGGAAAACAACTGCAATCATCCGACCAACAAAGCCGTATTCTTCCTGCCAGGTACAGAGTCATGGCAACTGATGTTACACTTATGGGATTGTCGCCTTCCTGCCAAATACAGAACCTGATAATCCAGTGGAATACCAGCACCTTGTTTCCATACGTAACGTGTTTGGGGACAACAGCTCCTGACAGGTATTCCCACAGGACACCCTGGTAGAAGAAAGGCTGGACGAGGAGAGGACACACAAGATGGACCGAGGAGGAAAAAGCTGAAGCTGACAGATTTAGGAAGAAAGAAGAAGAAATAGAAGTAGAAATTATTAACGATGTTGTATGGGTCCTTGTGTAACTCCATATGACCATTTAACTCAAATGTGTCATTAATGTGATCTCAGAACTTGACTGTACCATGTCATGAAGAGCTGGAGGGAGCAGGATTGTACCATGTCATGAACAGGTGGAGGGAGCAGGAATGTACCATGTCATGAACAGCAGAAGGGAGCAGGAATGTACCATGTCCTGACCAGCTGGGAGAGCAGGAATGTACCATGTCCTGACCAGCTGGGTGAGCAGGAATGTACCATGTCCTGACCAGCTGGGAGAGCAGGAATGTACCATGTCCTGACCAGCTGGGAGAGCAGGAATGTACCATGTCCTGACCAGCTGGGAGAGCAGGAATGTACCTTGTCCTGACCAGCTGGGAGAGCAGGAATGTACCATGTCCTGACCAGCTGGGAGAGCAGGAATGTACCATGTCCTGACCAGCTGGGAGAGCAGGAATGTACCATGTCCTGACCAGCTGGGTGAGCAGGAATGTACCATGTCTCAACAGGAGAAACATATGCTCATTGGGAGATTTTTACTGAACCGATTATAATCCTTGTTTTACTCTGAAGAGGTGTTCCTGGAGAGGTGTACCTAAAGAGGTGAACCTGAAGAAGTGTACGTGAAGAGGTGAACCTGAAGAGGTGTTAATGAAGAAGTGTACCTGAAGAGGTGTACATGAAGAGGTGAACATGAAGAGGTGTACGTGAAGAGGTGTACCTGAAGAGGTGTACATGAAGAGGTGTACATGAAGAGGTGAACCTGAAAAGGTGTACATGAAGAGGTGAACCTGAAGAGGTGTACATGAAGAGGTGAACATGAAGAGGTGTACGTGAAGAGGTGTACCTGAAGAGGTGTACATGAAGAGGTGAACCTGAAGAGGTGTTCATGAAGAGGTGAACCTGAAGAGGTGTACATGAAGAGGTGTAAGTGAAGAGGTGTACGTGAAGAGGTGTACGTGAAGAGGTGTACGTGAAGAGGTGTACGTGAAGAGGTGTACGTGAAGAGGTGTACGTGAAGAGGTGTACGTGAAGAGGTGTACGTGAAGAGGTGTAGATGGAGAGGTGGAGATGACAAGGTCTTAATAATGACATCTACATAATGAGGTCCCCATCATTAAGTCCACACAGAACATTAATCTACACATTACCTCTGAAAACACTCTTACTGTTCCTTTGTTTAAAAAATTAATAACAGACACATTAGACAATTAAATCATAGATATACGGTTATTGCACATACAGTAGACAGTTATAACATATAGAGATTATAAAACAGTAATGAGAGATACATTAGACATGTACAAAATAGATTTTATCTCTCCATCCTTTTCCCCAGCTCCCATCAGGCTGTCTGTCTAATGACATATATTTATTTCACACTCACATAGCTAATGTGGCTCGGGATTTCTTTATGCTAAATAGGAGGGGGGGGGGGCAATAATGGAGCAGGTTGTGTGGGACCAATGTGGTGTAGTGCATTAAAGAGTTAATATGGGAATAGTATGGGATTACTATGGGGTTAGTATGGGTACCTTATTGGGTTAATATGGGAATAATATGGGATTACTATGGGGTTAGTATGGGTACCTTATTGGGTTAATATGGGAATAATATGGGATTACTATGGGGTTAGTATGGGTACCTATTGGGTTAATATGGGAATAGTACTGGGATTACTATGGGGTTATGTATGGGATTACTATGGGGTTAGTATGGGTACTTATTGGGTTAATATGGGAATAGTATATGGGATTACTATGGGGTTAGTATGGGTACCTTATTGGGTTAATATGGGAATAATATGGGATTACTATGGGGTTAGTATGGGGGAATAATATGTTAGTATGGGTACCTGTATAAATATGGGAATAATATGGGATTACTATGGGGTTAGTATGGGTACCGTATTTATTGGGTTAATATGGGAATAGTATGGGATTACTATGGGGTTAGTATGGGTACTGTATTGGGTTAATATGGGAATAGTATGGGATTACTATGGGGTTAGTATGGGTACCGTATTGGGTTAATATGGGAATAATATGGGATTACTATGGGGTTAGTATGGGTACCGTATTGGGTTAATATGGGAATAGTATGGGATTACTATGGGGTTAGTATGGGTACCTTATTGGGGAATAATATGGGATTACTATGGGGTTAATGGGTACCTTATTGGGTTAATATGGGAATAATATGGGATTACTATGGGGTTAGTATGGGTACCTTATTGGGTTAATATGGGAATAGTATGGGATTACTATGGGGTTAGTATGGGTACCTATTGGGTTAATTGGGAATAGTATGGGATTACTATGGGGTTAGTATTATTGGGTTAATATGGGAATAGTATGGGATTACTATGGGGTTAGTATGGGTACCTTATTGGGTTAATATGGGAATAGTATGGGATTACTATGGGGTTAGTATGGGTACCGTATTGGGTTAATATGGGAATAGTATGGGATTACTATGGGGTTAGTATGGGTACCGTATTGGGTTAATATGGGAATAGTATGGGATTACTATGGGGTTAGTATGGGTACCGTATTGGGTTAATATGGGAATAGTATGGGATTACTATGGGGTTAGTATGGGTACCGTATTGGGTTAATATGGGAATAGAATGGGATTACTATGGGGTTAGTATGGGTACTGTATTGGGTTAATATGGGAATAATATGGGATTACTATGGGGTTAGTATGGGTACCGTATTGGGTTAATATGGGAATAGTATGGGATTACTATGGGGTTATGTACTGGGTTAGTATGGGTGCCTTATTGGGTTAATTGGGTTAATATGGGAATAGTATGGGATTACTATGGGGTTAGTATGGGTACCTTATTGGGTTAATATGGGAATAGTATGGGATTACTATGGGGTTAGTATGGGTACCTTATTGGGTCAATATGGGAATAGTATGGGATTACTATGGGATAAGTATGGGAATAATATGGGATTACTATGGGATAAGTATGGGAATAATATGGGATTACTATGGGATAAGTATGGGAATAATATGGGATTACTATGGGATAAGTATGGGTGCCGTATGGATTAATATGGGAATACTATGGGATTACTAAACTCCTACCCACCTCTGGTCTCCTGGCTGTCCCACCACTCTGCTTACTCTACTCAGGGCTCCTCTGTCCTGGCACGCCAGTGGTGGAACCGTCTAGCCGCTCCACTCTCTCAAATCTCGTCTGTTCCTTTGCCAGGTGGCAGCTGGTTGTCAAGGAGATCTTTGCCAGACCTGACGCTTCATGCTGCCTGCTCCCAACACACACACACACATCCATAATACACACAGGGCAGCCCAAACCCAATTTGGAATACTAAGGCATTAAACGGTTCATCTCTGCTCTGAAAAATGTTTTGGTTTTATAACATTTTATTCTCTAAATACCAGAACACCAATGCCTGTATGGAATAAGCTACGTTGATGGATTAGCATTCAGATCATGTAAATCCTACTAATGTGGTGTCAACAAATGGCATATCTGCTTCCACGGTACATCTTCATCGGCATGGAAACCATCCGGAAATAAACAGCACTTAGCAACGGCTGTGGAGGGGAAAGTGTTGCCCAAAGAATGTTTCAACAGATACAACATAAGTCTGTAAACACTGAACGAGACTCTGGGCCCACCCAAGTACTACACTATATCTGACCCAAGTACTGCACTATAACTGACCCAAGTACTACACTATATCTGACCCAAGTACTACACTATATCTGACCCAAGTACTACACTATATCTGACCCAAGTACTACACTATATCTGACATAAGTACTACACTACATCTGACATAAGTACTACACTATATCTGACATAAGTACTACACTATATCTGACCCAAGTACTACACTATATCTGACCCAAGTACTACACTATATCTGACCCAAGTACTACACTATATCTGACCCAAGTACTACACTATATCTGACCCAAGTACTTCACTATATCTGACCCAAGTACTACACTATATCTGACATAAGTACAACACTATATTCCCTCCTACCCCGTTCTCTCTTTCTCCCTCACTCTCTCACTCTGTCACTCTTATCTCCTACCCCGTTCTCTCTTTCTCTTGCTCCCTCTCACTCTCTCACTCTGTCACTCTCTTATCTCCTACCCCGTTCTCTCTTTCTCTTTCTCCCTCTCACGCTCACTCTGTCACTCTCTTATCTCCTACCCCGTTCTCTCTCATCCTTTAAACCACTTTCGCGGCATCCCATTAAGTCCCCTCATTTTCCTCATCAGACCACATCTGTAGCGAGGGGTGACAGACGGTGGGAGGTAAAGAGGAAGAAGAGGGAGGGAGACAGCGAGAGAGAGAGAGGGGGGGGGGAGACAGATGTAGAGTGGGAGAGAGAGGGAGGGAGGGGGAGACAGATGTAGGGAGGAAGAGAGAAACAGATGAAAAGAAAATGGTACAGAGATGCAGAGAGAAAATATATTTATAGATGTATATATACCGGACGTATATCCAGATGGAGAGATTGCCACCTCTCCTTTCCTAGTAGGGTCACAATGCAGTGAAAAAGAAGCACCTCCAATTGCAGACAGGAACCTCAAGCCGTTTCTGTGCACTAACCGCATGACCTGTATCGCCATAACTGTCTACTAATGTGGAACCGGAAAATTGTTTAGAACTGCAAAATGCCGTTTGACATCGTATGTTCTATCGATTGTATAGTTTCTTTCATTTAAACCCGGGAGAACACATCCCCTCTGAAAAGACCGTATGATTCTCGGCTGTGCTCTGAATCAAAGATGAAAGTCAGTAACGGCAGCAGTCACAGCTGCTGACCGTATAGTGATGTATTTCACCGCTCCGACTTGCCGTCTGTAGAACTCTGATCCCACGGACCCTTCATCTGATCATTAAATCACAGCAGTCATTACTGGGAAGCACCACAGGGGGGCTTTTGTTATTCAGACGGAGTTCTGCTCCGTCCACAGTTAACATTACGCTCATTAAGGATAATGCGCTTTGCCTTTTCACTGCAAACCTCTCCAGAGGAATCGGATATGATGATGGTGGAGTTATTATAAGGGGTCTCATGGGGTTTCAGATAAAACTGAGTTTAATGGTTTGTTCCTTGGCGTCAGGTTACGGTTACAGTTGTGAGGTATAGGGCCTACAGCACTTGAATGGTCAGAAAGGCTTCAGTGTTTAGTGGTCAGGAGGGCCACCTGTATTTCTGAAAGGGCTACTGCCACGGGCAAATGACATGCAAAATACAAAAATAGCTCCCTGAGTTAAACAGAAATCCATGTGGCGTGCAAATACGTGTACCAGGGCAGCAAGAGGAACTGGTCTGCGCTTGGCGGTGGGAGCGAGTGACCCCGTTAAACACAGACCACGCATTATTTCTGCCGTTCGGGGTTGTCTTGACCTCCTGCAACATAATGTTTTGACCAGGTCCTCTTTGAGAACGACAATAAGTTGTCATTTGACTTAGCCGTTTATACAAAGGAGATAAAAAAAACAACAATAAAAAGCACTTTGAAAAGGTGACATGAGATCCACTGGGAGTCTGGGATAATCGATGGAGTGCAGGTGTCGGTTGTTGGAACAATCCCGTATTATGTCAAACCTAAACCTCGCTCACAGCAGTATAACGTTTAGCAT
>CM055757.1:4067792-4195275 GCA_029465975.1 Dallia pectoralis | reverse complement strand
TTGCATGTATCGTAACAGAGAGTAAATGTGGAGCTGCATGCATCGTAACAGACAGTAAATGTGGAGCTGCATGTATAGTAACAGACAGTAAATGTGGAGCTGCATGTATAGTAACAGACAGTAAATGTGGAGCTGCATGTATCGTGACAGTAAATGTGGAGCTGCATGTATCGTAACAGACAGTAAATGTGGAGCTGTATCCATCATAACAGATAGGAAATGTGGAGCTGTATCCATCGTAACAGACAGTAAATGTGGAGCTGCATGTATCGTAACAGACAGTAAATGTGGAGCTGTATCCATCATAACAGACAGGAAATGTGGAGCTGCATGTATCGTGACAGTAAATGTGGAGCTGCATGTATCGTAACAGACAGTAAATGTGGAGCTGTATCCATCGTAACAGACAGTAAATGTGGAGCTGCATGTATCGTAACAGACAGTAAATGTGGAGCTGTATCCATCGTAACAGACAGGAAATGTGGAGCTGCATGTATCGTAACAGACAGTAAATGTAGAGCTGCATGTATCGTAACAGACAGTAAATGTGAAGCTGCATGCATCGTAACAGATAGTAAATGTGGAGATTCATGCATCGTAACAGATAGTAAATGTGGAGATTCATGCATCGTAACAGACAGTAAATGTGGAGCTGCATGTATCGTAACAGACAGTAAATGTGGAGTTGCATGTATCGTAACAGACAGTAAATGTGGAGTTGCATGTATCGTAACAGACAGTAAATGTGGAGTTGCATGTATCGTAACAGACAGTAAATGTGGAGTTGCATGTATCGTAACAGACAGTAAATGTGGAGTTGCATGTATCGTAACAGACAGTAAATGTTGAGTTGCATGTATCGTAACAGACAGTAAATGTGGAGTTGCATGTATCGTAACAGACAGTAAATGTGGAGCTGTATCCATCATAACAGACAGTAAATGTGGAGCTGTATCCATCATAACAGACAGGAAATGTGGAGCTGCATGTATCGTAACAGACAGTAAATGTGGAGCTGTATCCATCGTAACAGACAGGAAATGTGGAGCTGTATCCATCGTAACAGACAGTAAATGTGGAGCTGCATGTATCGTAACAGACAGTAAATGTGGAGCTGTATCCATCATAACAGACAGGAAATGTGGAGCTGCATGTATCGTAACAGACAGTAAATGTGAAGCTGCATGCATCGTAACAGATAGTAAATGTGGAGATTCATGCATCGTAACAGACAGTAAATGTGGAGCTGCATGTATCGTAACAGACAGTAAATGTGGAGCTGCATGTATCGTAACAGACAGTAAATGTGGAGCTGCATGTATCGTAACAGACAGTAAATGTGGAGCTGTATCCATAACAGACAGTAAATGTGGAGCTGCATGTATCGTGACAGTAAATGTGGAGCTGCATGTATCGTAACAGACAGTAAATGTGGAGCTGTTTGCATCGTAACAGAGAGTAAATGTGGAGTTGCATGTATCGTAACAGACAGTAAATGTGGGGTTGCATGTATCGTAACAGACAGTAAATGTGGAGCTGTATCCATAACAGACAGTAAATGTGGAGCTGCATGTATCGTGACAGTAAATGTGGAGCAGCATGTATCGTAACAGACAGTAAATGTGGAGCTGTATCCATCGTAACAGACAGTAAATGTGGAGTTGCATGTATCGTAACAGACAGTAAATGTGGGGTTGCATGTATCGTAACAGACAGTAAATGTGGAGCTGCATGTATAGTAACAGACAGTAAATGTGGAGTTGCATGTATCGTAACAGACAGGAAATGTGGAGCTGCATGCATCGTAACAGACAGTAAATGTGGAGCTGCATGTATAGTAACAGACAGTAAATGTGGAGTTGTATCCATCACAACAGACAGTAAATGTGGAGCTGCATGTATCGTGACAGTAAATGTGGAGCTGCATGTATCGTAACAGACAGTAAATGTGGAGCTGTATCCATCATAACAGACAGGAAATGTGGAGCTGTATCCATCGTAACAGACAGTAAATGTGGAGCTGCATGTATCGTAACAGACAGTAAATGTGGAGCTGTATCCATCGTAACAGACAGTAAATGTGGAGCTGCATGTATCGTAACAGACAGTAAATGTGGAGCTGTATCCATCATAACAGACAGGAAATGTGGAGCTGCATGTATCGTGACAGTAAATGTGGAGCTGCATGTATCGTAACAGACAGTAAATGTGGAGCTGTATCCATCGTAACAGACAGTAAATGTGGAGCTGCATGTATCGTAACAGACAGTAAATGTGGAGCTGTATCCATCGTAACAGACAGGAAATGTGGAGCTGCATGTATCGTAACAGACAGTAAATGTGGAGCTGCATGTATCGTAACAGACAGTAAATGTGAAGCTGCATGCATCGTAACAGATAGTAAATGTGGAGATTCATGCATCGTAACAGACAGTAAATGTGGAGCTGCATGTATCGTAACAGACAGTAAATGTGGAGCTGCATGTATCGTAACAGACAGTAAATGTGGAGCTGCATGTATCGTAACAGACAGTACATGTGGAGTTGCATGTATCGTAACAGACAGTAAATGTGGAGTTGCATGTATCGTAACAGACAGTAAATGTGGAGTTGCATGTATCGTAACAGACAGTAAATGTGGAGTTGCATGTATCGTAACAGACAGTAAATGTGGAGCTGTATCCATCATAACAGACAGTAAATGTGGAGCTGTATCCATCATAACAGACAGGAAATGTGGAGCTGCATGTATCGTAACAGACAGTAAATGTGGAGCTGTATCCATCGTAACAGACAGGAAATGTGGAGCTGTATCCATCGTAACAGACAGTAAATGTGGAGCTGCATGTATCGTAACAGACAGTAAATGTGAAGCTGCATGCATCGTAACAGATAGTAAATGTGGAGATTCATGCATCGTAACAGACAGTAAATGTGGAGCTGCATGTATCGTAACAGACAGTAAATGTGGAGCTGCATGTATCGTAACAGACAGTAAATGTGAAGCTGCATGCATCGTAACAGATAGTAAATGTGAAGCTGCATGCATCGTAACAGATAGTAAATGTGGAGCTGCATGTATCGTAACAGACAGTAAATGTGGAGCTGCATGTATCGTAACAGACAGTAAATGTGGAGCTGCATGTATCGTAACAGACAGTACATGTGGAGTTGCATGTATCGTAACAGACAGTAAATGTGGAGTTGCATGTATCGTAACAGACAGTAAATGTGGAGTTGCATGTATCGTAACAGACAGTAAATGTGGAGCTGTATCCATCGTAACAGACAGGAAATGTGGAGCTGCATGTATCGTAACAGACAGTAAATGTGGAGCTGCATGTATCGTAACAGACAGTAAATGTGAAGCTGCATGCATCGTAACAGATAGTAAATGTGGAGATTCATGCATCGTAACAGACAGTAAATGTGGAGCTGTATCCATCACAATAGACAGTAAATGTGGAGCTGCATGTATCGTAACAGACAGTAAATGTGGAGCTGCATGTATCGTAACAGACAGTACATGTGGAGTTGCATGTATCGTAACAGACAGTAAATGTGGAGTTGCATGTATCGTAACAGACAGTAAATGTGGAGTTGCATGTATCGTAACAGACAGTAAATGTGGAGTTGCATGTATCGTAACAGACAGTAAATGTGGAGCTGTATCCATCATAACAGACAGTAAATGTGGAGCTGTATCCATCATAACAGACAGGAAATGTGGAGCTGCATGTATCGTAACAGACAGTAAATGTGGAGCTGTATCCATCGTAACAGACAGGAAATGTGGAGCTGTATCCATCGTAACAGACAGTAAATGTGGAGCTGCATGTATCGTAACAGACAGTAAATGTGAAGCTGCATGCATCGTAACAGATAGTAAATGTGGAGATTCATGCATCGTAACAGACAGTAAATGTGGAGCTGCATGTATCGTAACAGACAGTAAATGTGGAGCTGCATGTATCGTAACAGACAGTAAATGTGAAGCTGCATGCATCGTAACAGATAGTAAATGTGGAGATTCATGCATCGTAACAGACAGTAAATGTGGAGTTGCATGTATCGTAACAGACAGTAAATGTGGAGCTGCATGTATCGTAACAGACAGTAAATGTGGAGCTGCATGTATCGTAACAGACAGTACATGTGGAGTTGCATGTATCGTAACAGACAGTAAATGTGGAGTTGCATGTATCGTAACAGACAGTAAATGTGGAGTTGCATGTATCGTAACAGACAGTAAATGTGGAGCTGTATCCATCATAACAGACAGGAAATGTGGAGCTGCATGTATCGTGACAGTAAATGTGGAGCTGCATGTATCGTAACAGACAGTAAATGTGGAGCTGTATCCATCGTAACAGACAGGAAATGTGGAGCTGTATCCATCGTAACAGACAGTAAATGTGGAGCTGCATGTATCGTAACAGACAGTAAATGTGGAGCTGTATCCATCATAACAGACAGGAAATGTGGAGCTGCATGTATCGTAACAGACAGTAAATGTGAAGCTGCATGCATCGTAACAGATAGTAAATGTGGAGATTCATGCATCGTAACAGACAGTAAATGTGGAGCTGCATGTATCGTAACAGACAGTAAATGTGGAGCTGCATGTATCGTAAAAGACAGTAAATGTGGAGCTGCATGTATCGTAACAGACAGTACATGTGGAGTTGCATGTATCGTAACAGACAGTAAATGTGGAGTTGCATGTATCGTAACAGACAGTAAATGTGGAGTTGCATGTATCGTAACAGACAGTAAATGTGGAGCTGCATGTATCGTAACAGACAGTAAATGTGGAGCTGTATGCATCGTAACAGAGAGTAAATGTGGAGTTGCATGTATCGTAACAGAGTAAATGTGGAGCTGCATGCATCGTAACAGAGTAAATGTGGAGCTGCATGCATCGTAACAGACAGTAAATGTGGCGCTGCATGTATCGTAACAGACAGTAAATGTGGGGTTGCATGTATCGTAACAGACAGTAAATGTGGAGCTGAAGGCACTGAGTACAGAACTGACTGAAACCATTCTATTATTGCTGTCTGATGAAACCATTATTATTATATGCACTTTTATATTCTCCATTAACTGTCAGCATTAGTAGCAGCACAGGCCTATAAAGCCACCTGTCTTCACAGTACAGATACATCTCTATGTAGCTTCATAGAACATATACATCTCTATGTAGCTTCACAGAACATATACATCTCTATGTAGCTTCACAGAACATATACATCTCTATGTAGCTTCACAGAACATATACATCTCTATGTAGCTTCACAGAACATATACATCTCTATGTAGCTTCACAGAACATATACATCTCTATGTAGCTTCATAGAACAGATCCATCTATATGTAGCTTCACAGTACAGATCCATCTCTATGTAGCTTCACAGTACAGATACATCTCTATGTAGCTTCACAGTACAGATACATCTCTATGTAGCTTCACAGTACAGATACATCTCTATGTAGCTTCACAGTACAGATACATCTCTATGTAGCTTCACAGTACAGATACATCTCTATGTAGCTTCACAGTACAGATACATCTCTATGTAGCTTCACAGTACAGATACATCTCTATGTAGCTTCACAGTACAGATACATCTCTATGTAGCTTCACAGTACAGATACATCTCTATGTAGCTTCACAGTACAGATGAACACTATTAACACTACTAGAGGTAAGGGCAGCCAGCTTTCATTATTCCCACATTTTATTGTAATGCCTTTACACTCCAGAGGCCTTATTCAGGCACATTTACATGGGCCTCAATTACAGCAAACCCGTATTGCAGCAATTTCGCAGTAACTATTTTGAGGGACAAGGAATGAATGTTTTCAATAAATGGACAGCGTAACATTGCAATAAAGGGATTTCTAATGTAAACAAAGTCACTGAGTAACAATTACGTAGGTTTTGAATGAATCCGTTAGGGGCGGGGCAAAAAAATTGTGAAATGGCATAGAAAAAAAGTGTAATGGGGTTAGGTATTCCGCTGGCGTGTAGTCAGTTTTAGGAAGGTGGTTGATGGGTGTGGCTGGGGTTAAGAGTGTGGTTACACAGGTGGTTAATGGGCGTGGCTATGGTTAGGGGTGGGGTTAATGGCCATGGCTGGGGTTAAGGGAGTGATTAGGGGTGGGGTTAAGGGTGTGGTTAGGAGTGGGGCTAATGCCCATGGCTGGGGTTAAGGGTGTGGTTAGGGGTGGGTTTAATAGCCATGGCTGGGGTAAAGGGTGTGGTTAGGGGTGGGTTTAATAGCCATGGTTGGGGTTAAGGGTGTGGTTAATGGCCATGGTTAGGGGTGGGGTTAAGAATAGTGAATGATCATGATATGAAGACAAAAATCTAATTAAAACAATGAACAAAATTATTCGGGCTCAACCACATTTTATTTAACACAGATGTGCCATTTTATGTAAGTTAATTCTTTACATAAATATTTCATTCATGACAAAAAAGCAAAAGGATTTTAACTCATCAAATGTTAAATAAACTAAAAGCAGTCTCTAAACTCTGTCTACTTAATATGCACCATGTTTAAAATGATTCAATGTGGAATATTTTATACATTTTCACTACCGTTAAAAACATGTTACTGCTTTTAGAAATAAATAACAGTGTCTAATTTTTTTACTGTTAAATACTTTGGTATTTCATAAACATTTAAAGTAGTGAATTTCCGTATACTGCAACACATTTAAACATAAAGCAATAGCAGGGTGTTGAACTGAGTGAATAATATAAAGCGTGAAAATCAACTCACACTTAATAAGGATGTGACCACACTCCTCGTCTACATTACGATATGTAACTCTTCAGATATTTATTCAGAATGGTTCAGTCAAAGGTCCTTTACATTCTCTGTTGTTTTTTAATCAATGAGTTAAATCGAAGGGCTGCAACGTTCTCCGTCATGTCACTAAAACAGACACATGTGGGACGATAAAAGGAAAACCCTACGCAACTTTGTGCAATGTGATTTTTGTCTTAGCTGCAAGACGTTTTCAGAGCATTTAGCTTAGAGTTGGAGGTTACTCTGGTCTGAACTAATGATGACATCTGCTAACAGCCTGACATTGAATGTCAGAATTGATTTAATTGATCACCAAGCCTAACCCCAGCCTCTAACTGATTACAACCCTAACCCCAGCCTCTAACTGGTCACTAACCCTAACCCCAGCCTCTAACTGATCACCAAGCCTGACCCCAGCCTCTAACTGATCACCAAGCCTAACCCCAGCCTCTAACTGATCACCAACCCTAACCCCAGCCTCTAACTGGTCACTAACCCTAACCCCAGCCTCTAACTGATCACCAAGCCTAATTCCACTGACCGTTTCTGATTGCCAATCCTAACAGCAAACCTCTAATCCTGCTGCCAGTCTTCAGATGTGCAGTTGACATTACCATTCCACATTAGCTACCGTTTAACAAAAGCACATTTGGAACACTATTGAATTAACATACATTGTCAGAGACCGCTATTACAATGTACTACATAAAAAATAAAATAACATCTTACACTTCATGTCAAAAAAATGTATACCGATATCAAACTTAACCCAAATATTTTACTGCAAATTACATATTGCTTTAAATACTGAATTCTCTATTAGCTAGTATCCAGTGTACACGGTCATGTTTTAACAGATCTTAAATTCACCCTGTAAATAATATCTATCAGATTATTAGACTATAGTGCAAAAACATTCAAAACTTTACAGCCCTGCTATAAACTTGTTCAGCTCGAGACCAAAGGGAGAAAAGCTTCTGATGGCCATAACTAAAAATAAACATTGTGTGAACATAGATGTGCTGTCATAGCTCAACACCCTCCTCTTACCTGCCCCAGGCGTTTCTTCTCAGGCCTTCTGCTAAGAAACAGGAAAGGTTGTGGATCAGCGTGATATGCTCCCAGGCTTGAAGACACAGACTCATGTCCAATACAGCTCAACAACACTGTCTACCAGTGGAAGCAGACCTCCTCTGACAGCTTGCAGCATGGAGTATTCCACATGTTATACTGTATATTTCCATGTCGCCTGGAAATGTGCTTCACTTCAAGGCCATGATGTTGATTGGTCGAGACTTTCCCTGTTGTAAACTCTGTGCAGGTTAATACAACTGATTGACGATTTACTAAATGTCATCGCTTCTTCATTCAGAATGTCTTTTAGAATTATAAAACAAAAATACAGAGACAATTTTACATGTCAGGTTCACACACCAGATATTTGCAGAGGAACTGTAGCCTATCAGAGTGACACGGCGGTCCCAGGGCCCCGCGGACCCTATAGATAGTCCCAGGGCCCCGCGGACCCTATAGGTAGTCCCAGGGCCCCGCGGACCCTATAGGTAGTCCCAGGGCCCCGCGGACCCTATAGGTAGTCCCAGGGCCCCGCGGACCCTATAGGTAGTCCCAGGGCCCCGCGGACCCTATAGGTAGCGAAGATACCACAAATGGATGACAGACAAGGTCGCGAAACACCAGAAAACATTAAAAAAAATAACTTCATGCTACATTCAACACAATAAATAGTCAATTATTATGAGCTTTTGTGAAGAAAAAAATTTAAAGTTAAAACAAAATTAAAACAAAAGCAATATTGGCCTGAGTGGAATGAATGAGCAAACGGCAATGCGTGACAAATTAATGTGTTTTAACGACGGATTTCATTCTGTGTGAATAGTCAATTAGTTGTCCTGAAGACCTCATCATTCTGTGAGATGATTTGAGGACTGATTTGAATGAATGAGTCGAATGAAAGGGAACTTGGTTAATCTCAAACAGCATTAGAGCCGTCATCATACGGCTTATATATAAGAATTAACAATCAACTGTGATAAGAAATTATATTAACTGGTTCGAATTCCAATGGCTGTCATATGAGATGAATATTGTTATTATATCTGTTAATGTTTACAGGCATAGATATACCATATCCGGTCAAGATGTACTTGCTATAAGCATCTATAAACCATATCCGGTCAAGATGTACTTTTAAAACAATCTAGACAAATACATATCCAGAACATAAGTTCCTTAAAATTCATTGCTTTCGGAAACAATTTTCAGTATACATTTTAAGCAACCTTGGGATCAGTTTAACTAATGTTCTTTATGGGCACATTGTGGAGGAAGAAACTGTTCAGAGATGGCAGCTGGTAGTTCAGAGAGTTGCTTTGGTCTTCTTGTCAGGGGTCGGGCGAAGGGTCGGGATCAGAGAAAAGTCTGGTCAGAGGTCCAGGGATATGGTTCAGCGAAGGCAACTCTGAGACAGTTTCTTCCCCCCAGCAGAGCCCCCTCTGGTGGCTAATTATTTAAGTTAGCTGCCTGCTCCTTCTGGGCCTTCTCCTTAGCCTTCTCCTCCTTCTGTAGCCTCTCCTCTTTCTGCAGCATCACCATGATCTCTGCCACCTGGCTGGTGTTGATGTCAATGTCCTCCTTGTCAATCAACTCCACCAGCTAGAGTAACACACACACACACACACACACACACACACACACACACACACACACACACACACACACACACACACACACACACACACACACACACACACACACACACACACACACACACACACACACACACACACACACACACACACACACACACACACACACACACACACACACACACACACACACACACACACACACACACACACACACACACACACACACACACACACACACACACACACACACACACACACACACACACACACACACACACACATTGGGTGACAGGTCAGATGCTGCCCAGGCTCTGTATGATTGGCTGATAACAGGAGGCCAGAGGCAGCGCTCCGCCTAAGCGACTTAATGGCACACACCTTGATGACATCGTCGATGTCGACCTGCCCGTCGTTGTTGTCGTCGAGGGCGTCAGCGATGCTCTGCAACTTGTGTTCCGGTATGTTCTGGATCTGTCGCATGACGGCGATGAGCTCGTTGATGCTGATCAAGTTCTCCCTGAAGGTGAAAAGAAGGCTACATACAGCAGGCATGTTATTGGCTAACACAGGTCACATGACGGCAAATGCGGGACCAACAATGCCATGCAGGGGAACCGTCGTCCCAGAACAAATCACACCGATCAGATCCAATCAAACACCATTTTCACAGTGATTTTCCACAGTTAGGTGCAATGAAGCAGACGCAACTATGAGCATTACAACAAATGTACTGTTTGTTTGTAATGTCTTAGAACTATAGATGAATCAAGCTGAATTTGATGAGTGATTCGTACTATACTGATCCAAAGCCATCAGTGAGTAGGAGGAGCACAGCAGCGCAGGGAACAGCACTGTGTGTGTGTGTGTGTGTGTGTGTGTGAAAGAAGAAGACAATTTCCATTTAAACGTTCACCGAATCATTTTCCCCAATTAATGATTAAGGCACTGCGTCGTCTACCACCCGCTGGACTCAGGACAGCCGGCGTTAAGACGCGTTTCTTACGGAGCACATCCGATGCCATTCTCGATCGATCAACCAGGAAATACGGACCCGGGTCCTACTACGCTGGGAGGAACGCACGTTCTAATATGCACTTCCGTGCCGTCTACCGTGACAGAGCTCAGAGCCACCACCAACTGTCGCTAGAGTGCGATGAAGCAAAGAGTTCTGTCGAATCTTATTGGATAACTAAACCCCGCCCCACCCCGGTCCTAGCCAATGGCATTGCCCTCCACAGAATACGCAGGTTGTGTCAATCCCCCAGGGTTATTGCATGACCTAACGATTGCTCCGATGCAATGTGAGAACGTGTCAGGCGATATGGACATGTGTCCGAGCGACGGGTTTGCAGTGCGGACCGCAACATTCAGCTTACCTTTCAGAGTCTCTATATCTCTTAAAGAATAATCTGAGTGACAAAAATAATTGGACAATGTTAAGATTCCAGCCTGGTTTCGTTTGTCTTTTCGTTGGTCAATTAACCTGCCTGCTTGTCCTCACTGGTACCACCACTACATGTGAAGACTGACATCAGCGAAAACAACATGCCCAGCAAACAGAGGACATCCCCACAACATCCAGGCAATCACAATAACCTCTGACAGCTAGGCCCGTCCTTACAACATATTTTGTTTGCAGGGTAATACTGATGAATGATGACAATGTGTGCTGCTTGTAATTTCAAATACTGAGTTACTAAGCACTTTTTGCAGGCCAGTGTTTTTGCCAGTGGAGAAAAACAGACAACTTGAAAATGGAGAGGCCCTGAACAGAGTACGTCTGAGGCATGTCACATGACCAGACACTAGCCGGGTAAGATAAATCAATCAATCAATGGTCTGTTCCACCAAACAGTACATAGTACACCACACAGGGCTTGGTAATTAGCTGACCATCTCTGGAATACATCTAAAACATGGACCAGCTGTAACATTAACATACATTGTAACATGACTCCTATTCCCCCCCCCCACTTTTTCAGTTCTGACAACATTGCTCATCTCTTACCCAATAGGGGGAGTGGACGGTGTATCCACCTGTCCATCCATGAGCCCCTTGTCCTGCTCCAGCTCTGTGATGATCTTGCCGATCCTGCCGATCATCCGGTTGACTCTCTTCGAGAGGCGTTGTGAGGCCTTACTCTCCTGCACCGCCCTCTCCTGGCCACTCTTAGATAACTCCTTCTTTATCTCCTCCAGGTCCTGGAGACAGAGGCATATGTCTTTTAGTGATCAGATCTCTGACACCACGAACGCACGCACGCACGCACACACACACACACACGCGCACGCACAAAAACACACACCTCGCAGTATTCTTGTACGTCATCCTTCAAGTCCTCCAGCTCCTCTTTCTCCAAAGTGAGTAACTTCTTCTGCTCCTTCAGCTTGGAACAGGCGTCACTCAGCATGTCAATCTCCTCCTTAGTGATCTCCTCTCCCTACACACACACACACACACACACACACACACACACACACACACACACACTATATTAATATATGTCATAGAAGGTCAGTATAAGAGGGAGGCCCAGTGGGGCCACGGGTGGGAGGACCATTGGGGCCACGGGTGGGAGGCCTAGCGGGGCCACGGGTGGGAGGCCTAGGGGGCTACGGGTGGGAGGCCTAGCGGGGCCACGGATGGGAGGACCAGCGGGGCCACGGGTGGGAGGCCTAGCGGGGCCACGGGTGGGAGGCCTAGCGGGGCCACAGGTGAGGGTGGGAGGACCAGCGGGGCTACGGGTGGGAGGACTAGCGGGCCCACGGGTGGGAGGACTAGCGGGCCCACGGGTGGGAGGACTAGCGGGGCCACGGGTGGGAGGACTAGCGGGGCCACGGGTGGGAGGACTAGCGGGGCCACGGGTGGGAGGACTAGCGGGGCCACGGGTGGGAGGACTAGCGGGGCCACGGGTGGGAGGCCTAGCGGGGCCACGGGTGGGAGGCCTAGCGGGGCCAAGGGTGGGAAGCCTAGCGGGGCCACGGGTGGGAGGACTAGCGGGGCCACGGGTGGGAGGACTAGTGGGGCCACGGGTGGGAGGACTAGTGGGGCCACAGGTGGGAGGACTAGTGGGGCCACAGGTGGGAGGACTAGTGGGGCCACAGGTGGGAGGCAGACATGAGGTGAGGAGGACTAACATAGATGAGGGGAATCAGTCTCCAACCTGAATATGAAGATACCTCTGCCACCGTTCATACTGGGTGGCGTGAAGAAAGACATGATCACATGATTACCATGGAGACATACACAATACCATGATGCTAATTAAAGTAGCAGCAGGTATAAAAAAACGTGTCCACATATAAACCTATTGAATTCCAATCCACTAAATATTACGCCGATGTGAAGCTCTCATACCAGAGCAGATGTCTGCGGTTACCTTGATGCCTTCCAGGGAAGGTGCCGTGTCTCTGAGTGTCTCAGAGGGAACAGCGTTGTCCACGCTAAGGGCTTGTTCTGTCTTCTCTGCTGCATCCGCCAGCCTCTCCATCTCTCTCTCCTTGTTGTCCTGGCGTATGGCCGCCTCCTCCTGCAGTGTGGCCTCCAGCTTCGTCTTGTTGTCCACCTGGGACAGCTCCATCTCAGCCACTTTGACCTGGGCCTCCTTAGCCTACAGAGACAAAAAAGCATGACCCCCGACCCATCACAGAGGTCCCACTGGTCTATATGGACAAAGACATCCCCTGTTATAAAGGGAAACCCCTGACCTTTCACATGGGTCTACTTAGTCTAGACACCCTGCAGGGTTCCATACCACTATATAGATCTGTACTGTTCCATACCACTATATACATATAGATCTGTACTGTTCCGTACCACTATATACATATAGATCTGTACAGTTCCGTACCACTATATACATATAGAACTGTACTGTTCCATACCACTATATACATATAGAACTGTACTGTTCCATACCACTATATACATATAGAACTGTACTGTTCCGTACCACTATATACATATAGATCTGTACTGTTCCATACCACTATATACATATAGATCTGTACTGTTCCATACCACTATATACATATAGATCTGTACTGTTCCGTACCACTATATACATATAGATCTGTACTGTTCCGTACCACTATATACATATAGATCTGTACTGTTCCGTACCACTATATACATATAGAATTGTACTGTTCCATACCACTATATACATATAGAACTGTACTGTTCCGTACCACTATATACATATAGAACTGTACTGTTCCGTACCACTATATACATATAGATCTGTACTGTTCCATACCACTATATACATATAGATCTGTACTGTTCCATACCACTATATACATATAGTTCTGTACTGTTCCATACCACTATATACACATATAGAACTGTAATGTTCCGTACCACTATATACATATAGAACTGTAATGTTCCGTACCACTATATACATATAGAACTGTAATGTTCCGTACCACTATATACATATAGAACTGTACTGTTCCATACCACTATATACATATAGATCTGTACTGTTCCGTACCACTATATACATATAGAACTGTACTGTTCCATACCACTATATACATATAGAACTGTACTGTTCCATACCACTATATACATATAGATCTGTACTGTTCCGTACCACTATATACATATAGATCTGTACAGTTCCGTACCACTATATACATATAGAACTGTACTGTTCCATACCACTATATACATATAGAACTGTACTGTTCCATACCACTATATACATATAGAACTGTACTGTTCCGTACCACTATATACATATAGATCTGTACTGTTCCATACCACTATATACATATAGATCTGTACTGTTCCATACCACTATATACATATAGATCTGTACTGTTCCGTACCACTATATACATATAGATCTGTACTGTTCCGTACCACTATATACATATAGATCTGTACTGTTCCGTACCACTATATACATATAGAATTGTACTGTTCCATACCACTATATACATATAGAACTGTACTGTTCCGTACCACTATATACATATAGAACTGTACTGTTCCGTACCACTATATACATATAGATCTGTACTGTTCCATACCACTATATACATATAGATCTGTACTGTTCCATACCACTATATACATATAGATCTGTACTGTTCCATACCACTATATACACATATAGAACTGTAATGTTCCGTACCACTATATACATATAGAACTGTAATGTTCCGTACCACTATATACATATAGAACTGTAATGTTCCGTACCACTATATACATATAGAACTGTACTGTTCCATACCACTATATACATATAGATCTGTACTGTTCCGTACCACTATATACATATAGAACTGTACTGTTCCATACCACTATATACATATAGAACTGTACTGTTCCATACCACTATATACATATAGAACGGTACTGTTCCGTACCACTATATACATATAGAACTGTAATGTTCCGTACCACTATATACATATAGAACTGTACTGTTCCATACCACTATATACATAGAAAACTGTGCTGTTCCATACCACTATATACATATAGAACTGTACTGTCCAATACCACTATATACATATAGAACTGTACTGTTCCATACCACTATATACATATAGAACTGTACTGTTCCATACCACTATATACATATAGAACTGTACTGTTCCGTACCACTATATACATATAGAACTGTACTGTTCCGTACCACTATATACATATAGATCTGTAATGTTCCATACCACTATATACATATAGAACTGTACTGTTCCGTACCACTATATACATATAGAACTGTACTGTTCCATACCACTATATACATATAGATCTGTACTGTTCCGTACCACTATATACATATAGATCTGTACTGTTCCGTACCACTATATACATATAGAACTGTACTGTTCCGTACCACTATGTCAGGCAGATTCTTCAGTGTAGTTTTCAGCTGGTCGGCCGGTGAGAGGGTGTCAGGGAGGAACATGGCCCGTGACAGGAGGAGCAGAGATGTGGGGATATGCTGGTTCAGATGGAGATCCAACCACTGGAGAGAAAAGCACAACCTTCATGTTTCTGCTGTACCCTCAGAATCCCCTCCAATAAAACACGGATTAATTATATGATAGTAACAATTACAACAATACTGGTGTGTCTATTACCTGTTGAAGCTGTTCTCTCAGCCTCTCCTCTGTGACGCCCAGAGCTCTCATTCCTCTGACTCGACACGCCGCCTGGAGCTCCTTCACACTCAGAGTGTCCATCCCCTCCTCGGCTATCAGCTGGAGACACACACACACACACACACACACACACACACACAATAAATTATACTGTTGTATGCTAGGTGACTAGTTCCTGTGTGCACTTCCCAGAACCCATCTTAAGGTCATGTTTCTAAGTTAAAGAGTCCGTTTCAAGTTTACTATTTCATACTGTCCAGTAATGGAAGTGTAAAGGTTAAAGGTCAAGCATTTGGGAGGAGGTCAGAAGCTAGGTTTCACAGAGAGTGTTGTCAGCAGGGGATAGCTCTGTTATCTTCGTATTGAGTTTAAAGGGTCCAGGAGGAGAACAACCTTATCATCTGCCCGGATGGCTCGTAGTTTCATGATGAGTTGGAAGCGAAGGAAGTTGTTCGTTCCCATTGCCTGGAGCTCCAGCAGACGGCAGAGAGCAACCAGCTGGGGACGGGTCAGGTTGTCGAGGGTCAACTCATCCTCAAACAGCTTGGAGAAGCGAATAATCTGCTCATTACTGGGACGCTCCCCTGAGTCACGAATCTACAGGGAGGACAGTGACATCATTAACAGGGTTACACAGATAACCGGTAGCCACAGACACCATCTACAGGTACATAGATAATGCACAATGTCACATCTACTTATCCATGTCTCTTGCACATCCATACATTATCCATCATTTCAGTTAGTAGACTCACACATTGGGGCATTCTGCACACTAATAATAAATAATAATAATAATACGTTTTATTTATATAGCGCCTTTCCAGGGCTCAAGGACGCTTTACAATTCAGCACATACAACAGTAAGCAATAATAACAAACATTACCACCAAAAGTACACAGAAGGACAACAACAGTTAATTCAAACTTACAAATAACACTCAGAGAATAAGTGAGTTTTGAGTATGGTTTTGAATTCAGATAGAGTACAGACATAGCGGAGTGATTGAGGGAGAGAGTTCCACAGTTTTGGTGCAACAACACTGAAAGATCTGGCCCCCATGGAAGCTAGCCGGAGAAGCCTAGAGTCAGAGGATCGTAGTGAGCGTGTCGGTTTGTAGAGATGGATCAGGTTGCTAAGATAGGGGGGAGCTAAACTGTGTAGGGATTTAAAAGTGAGCACGAGGATTTTAAATTTAATGCGATAGGCCACTGGCAGCCAGTGAAGATCATACAGAATTTGGGTGATATGAGCAGAACGCTTGGTGTGAGTAAGTAATCTAGCAGCAGAGTTTTGAATATATTGCAACCTGGAGATGGAGCTGGCAGGGAGACCGATAAAAAGGGCATTGCAGTAATTAAGACGTGATGTTATAAATGCATGAATTACAGTTTCAGCGTCTTTAGTGTTGAGAAATGGACGGAGTTTGGCGATCCGATGTAAGTGAAGGTACGGGTGTATTAGTGAGTTGTGGAGGTGCGGACGAATTAGTGGGTTGTGGAGGTACGGACGGATGAGTGGGTTGTGGCGGTACAGACAGATGAGTGGGTTGTGGCGGTACGGACGGATGAGTGGGTTGTGGCGGTACAGACAGATGAGTGGGTTGTGGCGGTACGGACGGATGAGTGGGTTGTGGCGGTACAGACAGATGAGTGGGTTGTGGCGGTACGGACGGATGAGTGGGTTGTGGAGCTGTAGATGGATGAGTGGATTGTGGAGGTGTGGATGGATGAGTGGGTTGTGGATGTGTGGATGGATGAATAGGAGGAGCAGGTATGGAGCAGGTATGGATTGATGAATGGGTTGTACCTTCTGGAAGAAAGTAGAGAACTCCTCTGTGACATTTCCCTTGGCAGCCTTGTTCCTCAGAGCGATTTCCTCCACAGTGTCCTGGAGGAATTTAGCCATCTCCAACTTCACACGCAGCTCTGTCTTCAACCTCTCTTCCTGGAACACACACACATACACACAATTCGTTAGGGCAGGGGAGGGATGATTCAAAGGAGGTCAAAGCAATGGTTGGGATTACAGGTGAGGTCAAAGGGTCTGCGGTTGGCTATGAGGTATTACTCAAGAGAGATTAAGGCTCTGCGGAGGGATGAGGTTGAAATGAAAGCTTTAGGTTAAAGGTCAGGGGAGGTCCTATCACCGAAATAGAAGTACAGAAGTACCACAGAGAGGTTTGAGTTGGAGGTCGGGGGTTAGGAGTTAGGGAGTTGCTACTACAGAAATACCCCAAAATAACGCCATGTTGTACTGGTATCTGTAAGGTCAAATGTCAACAGCAAAAGGTCAGGGACTGGGAATAGTGAGGTCCTACAGCACCTTTTTGGATTGCGTCTCGAAGGTTGAGGGCAGCATATTGGGGAAGAGCTTCAATGCCACAGGAAGAAGGAACTCCATGAACGGAACGATGATGAAAACCAAGAAGGGGAGGAGTCTAAATACATCGGCACATGTCCTCAGGAACTAGGAAGGAAAGACAGATGTTATGTGTCTAAGATGTTAAGAGAAATGCAGAGTATGTACTTGATGACTCCAGAAGGGGGCGGTATTAGAGAGAACACTCAGATGACAAACAGCAAAAACAGACAACCCCCCGGCAACTCTCTACCCCTCCCAGTCACAGCAGGTCAAACCGTCAGCACTTTTTACCAAAAGGACACACATCACCAGGGAAACAGTGTTTTCCGTCTGATTGGCTGGTTGTTAGGCATGTTAAAGAGCAGTGATCAGTCAATAAATAAACACATCAGCCCTCAATAGAGCCAGTCTACCTGTCTGTCACCAGGACAACTCATGACACATCAGCACACCAATCAGAACATCTACAGTGCAGTCCAGCAAAGACAATAGAACTGTAGTTAAACTGAAACAGGGGGGCCGCCCCTCCTTATTCCACCTCCACCCCTCCCTCCCTCCCTCCACGGCAACTAAACCTTCTTCACCTCCATTTCTCAATCCACCTCCCTCCCACCCCCCGCCACCTGTGTCACTGGCTCAGAGGTTAAGGGGAGAACTAAAGACAGGCCCGTTGAAAAGCTCTTTGTTGCCAGCCCATTGACATGTATAGAATCTCCTCCAACCTCCCACTGCTAGGCTCAAACAGCAGGAGGAGGCGGAGGAGGACAGAGGAGGCCTGGGGAGCCCCGAGGGAGAGAGCGTGAAAAAGGGGAATTTTAAAAGGTTTTAGCAGCCCAGGTTAGATGAATAGACCTATTTAATAGCCCGGCGCATCTTAAAGGTCTGCTATGAATGCAGAGGTTAAGATAAGAGACAAGGCCTTTAGAGGGCATTATTACTGTAAATGACTGGAGGAAGCAGCACTAACAGCCCTCCAATGCCTTCAGGATCACTGGTTTGACAGTAAACCGCGGCTCGTAAACAGGTGGCCTCGTGCAGAAGGTTATGGGAGCTTTTAATTAAACACACTTAAAACAAATTCTCTCCAAATAGGAATATTCCTATGTAATTCCCGACGAGGAGAAAAAACAGTGGACGTTTTGTGTTTAATATCAGTACATAGCCTTCACATTTATCGCGGATCGCAAAGTTTCTAATAATGACTTCCCCATCAGATCGGCGTAACACATTCTGCACATGCGACAACGAATTGAATTCGACAACGTCGCTGTTTTAGACACGGCAGAAGGGATTATACGGTTCTCTTTAGTGCCGTCTGAATCAAGACCCATGTGTTTTCAGAGTATAGCGGATTGAGTATGAAAGCAGTAACAGATGCATTTTGTGCCTATTAATATACCACCACCCAACTTAACACCAGTTTCCCCATTCAGCATTTAATAATTCGATCCAGCTGAGTTGATCTGCAAACTACCATTGCCTACTTATCGAAGCAAATGGAGCTGGCAGAACAAATGGAATGACTACTATTTTTGGCCCTGTGCTTAGCCGAGCATTTATTTATATAGACCACCTAATGTGGCCCATGAAAACACATCTGGATCGGGGAAACGGATCAAGTTGCTGAGTGCACAGATGAAGGAGAGCCGATTATAGTCACTTCCTGGAGAGGTAATCTTTTAGCCTAATGAGCCCAGGACTCAAACCACCAAACGTGAGGCTAATTAATCCCATCAGGACTCTCACAGTTTAAATAAAACAGAACAGCATGTCTCCTAACATGCTGGATCTCTTCCAGTGTCCCTACCCATCTCTCACAACACACTGTATCTCACTCAGAACACACTGGATCTCTCTCACAACACACTGGATCTCTCTCACAACACACTGGATCTCTCTCACAACACACTGGATCTCACTCACAACACACTGGATCTCACTCACAACACACTGGATCTCACTCACAACACACTGGATCTCACTCACAACACACTGGATCTCACAACACACTGGACTCACACTGGATCTCACTCACAACACACTGGATCTCACTCACAACACACTGGATCTCACTCTCACTCACAACACACTGGATCTCACTCACAACACACTGGATCTCACTCACAACACACTGGATCTCACTCACAACACACTGGATCTCACTCACAACACACTGGATCTCACTCACAACACACTGGATCTCACTCACAACACACTGGATCTCACTCACAACACACTGGATCTCACTCACAACACACTGGATCTCACTCACAACACACTGGATCTCACTCACAACACACTGGATCTCACTCACAACACACTGGATCTCACTCACAACACACTGGATCTCACTCACAACACACTGGATCTCACTCACAACACACTGGATCTCACTCACAACACACTGGATCTCACTCACAACACACTGGATCTCACTCACAACACACTGGATCTCACTCACAACACACTGGATCTCACTGGGATCTCACTCACAACACACTGGATCTCACTCACAACACACTGGATCTCACTCACAACACACTGGATCTCACACACAACACACTGGATCTCACTCACAACACACTGGATCTCACTCACAACACACTGGATCTCACTCACAACACACTGGATCTCACTCACAACACACTGGATCTCACTCACAACACACTGGATCTCACTCACAACACACTGGATCTCACTCACAACACACTGGATCTCACTCACAACACACTGGATCTCACTCAGAACACACTGGATCTCACTCAGAACACACTGGATCTCACTCAGAACACACTGGATCTCACTCAGAACACACTGGATCTCACTCAGAACACACTGGATCTCACTCACAACACACTGGATCTCACTCACAACACACTGGATCTCACTCACAACACACTGGATCTCACTCACAACACACTGGATCTCACTCACAACACACTGGATCTCACTCACAACACACTGGATCTCTCACAGTGTATCCCAGCCTATACAAAATATATTTCCGGTGGGGTGTGGCCAAGTCACATTTATGAACTGAAAAAAAACAGCAATTTTCAACTCAGTTTAGTGCTGACCCGAACCCGTAACCCAGTGCCCTCCTCCCGCTCACCTGCCGCCTCTCCCGCCGGGACAGCGGGTGTCCGTTAAGGACCTGCCACAGCATGCGCCCGGCAATGGTGGTGTCGATCCATAGCAGCCTGAAGCCGTGGTAGTAATGTTTGACCTCATCCACAACACGCTGAGCGATAGTCCTCTTGGTGTTGTCCACCGTGGGGCTGTACACAGGGCCCCCCTCCTCCAGCTTCTTGTTCTTGTCCTTCAGTGAGCGCAGTGACTTCTCCACCTTAGAGTCGTCGCGGAGGCAGCCGGTGGTGTGGACCCACCGTACCCTGTCCCCCCGACGTGGTAACGTCCACTGGGAGTAGCCCCCTGCCAGCGGGTACAGAGAGGAGCGGGATGAACTCTCCGCTACTGCGCAGTACAGCCTTGTGGAGGGGGCGTGGCCCGGAACACTGTATCCATCTGAAGTGCTGTGGAGTGAGGAGCCTATTGAGGTAGGTGGAGTCAGGCTGCTGCTGCGGAACACTAGCCTATCAGAATCCGTTCTGCTGGAGACACAGAGGAAGACAAGACGCTAGTATACAACAACAAAAACCCGGGTCACTTTCTGTTGGGATGAATTCATCTGTCTGTTGCAGACATAGCTACCTTTGGCTAGAGAGTCTGAGAGCTAAACAGCTGAAACAGGACCCATCCGGCAGCTTCCCTGAAACACAGAGAGACAAACAGAAATTAAAGGTGAAGCAAAGGAGAGAAACAGGTAACTAACCTTGGAGTGATATACTAACTGTATATTCCCCCCCGTATAAGTCTCCCCCACAAGTGCAACAGAAAACAATTGCTTATATTGCTTGTCAACTACCTAACCAGCCAGTAAACCAGCTCATCAGGCAGTAGACCAGCTCATCAGGCAGTAGACCAGCTCATCAGGCAGTAAACCAGCTCATCAGTCAGAAAACCAGCCGAACGATACTGCACAAATGTAATGTGCCATGTCATAATAAATTAATGAATCAGCATTATGCTATTTTATTAGGTGCATTTGACAAATAAAATACTTTGACAGTGAACAAATCAGTCAAACAAACAAGCCAACCAATCAGGAATCCAATTGGACACCTCTAGCAAAGAGTCATGAGTCTAGTTGACATTATTCAAAATGACAGAGCCACAATAATGAAACGTATAACTAAACCTGACTTCCCAGACCAATCACAGTGAAGTATAATTTTAGATGAATATGTGCAGTTGATGGGGGTGCTTTGGGCTTAAGCCTCAGCCCGGTTATAACAGACGTGTGAGGTCTCAGACCCACCTTTTACTGCCAGCTGATAGCAGACCGCTGGCTCTGATTTCCTTCAGACTAATAGTCAGTAAGAGGCCACGTTAACTAACACTCCAAAGTTACCAAACAGCTGTGTTAGTGAGGAAGTTCATGCTGTCAGGAGTCATTTAGCCTGTAAGCCACAAAAGGGGGGATAGTTGACACGTAATAAACCTCAAAAGACTCAACAACAAACTGGAAGGGTTTCTTTGCATTATTACGCAATTTATTGAATCTATAGAGGATCTTTTAGATCCACTGTGAACTATGCTTGTGTTTCATTAAGATTTACTGTGGCTCCACATTTCATCAGTGTGTAAATCACTTATGGACGTGAAGTATTGGCCCAGACATATTAGCATCGATCACTCAACAAAAATGATTAGGTAGGTACAGGCCAAAATATTGATAAATCAGCTTAAAAGTCACCATGTCTGGAACACCGGAATACTAAACACTCCGGAATACTAAACACTCCGGAACACTATATACTCCGGAACACTACTACAGCACTATATACTCCGGAACACAACAGCACTACTTCGGAACACTATATACTCCGAAACACTATATACTCCGAAACACAACAGCACTATATACTCCGGAACACTATATACTCCGGAACACTATATACTCCGAAACACTATATACTCCGAAACACTATATACTCCGAAACACAACAGCACTATATACTCCGGAACACTATATACTCCGGAACACTATATACTCCGGAACACTATATACTCCGGAACACTATATACTCCGGAACACTATATACTCCGGAACACTATATACTCCGGAACACTATATACTCCAAAACACTATATACTCCAAAACACTATATACTCCAAAACACTATATACTCCAAAACACTATATACTCCGGAACACTATATACTCCGGAACACTATATACTCCGGAACACTATATACTCCGGAACACTATATACTCCGGAACACTATATACTCCGGAACACTATATACTCCGGAACACTATATACTCCGGAACACTATATACTCCGGAACACTATATACTCCGGAACACTATATACTCCGGAACACTATATACTCTGGAACACTATATACTCCGGAACACTATATACTCCGGAACACTATATACTCCGGAACACTATATACTCCGGAACACTATATACTCCGGAACACTATATACTCCGGAACACTATATACTCCGGAACACTATATACTCCGAAACACAACAGCACTATATACTCTGGACCACAACAGCACTATATCCTACCGAACACATCAGCACTATATATTCCGGATCACTATATACTCCAGAACCCAACAGCACTATATGCTCCGGAACACAACTGCACTATATACTCCGGAACACTAATCAAGTATGACTTACGGTACACTACGCAATTTGGATACAATGGCAAAGTTGCATACAGACATTTAGATTTGAGATCTATCAAGCCAACATGACAAAGCTGTATTCAGTGCTGGGGTTAATTACTCAACAGCTGTGTTTAGTTGGGGAGGGGTTGCTATGTTAGGTTCAGGGTTGATTCAGTCAGACTGTAATAGTGTAATAAGACAACCTCTCTATAAACTCAAGATCCTACCTTTCGAAATCTAGTCTCTTACAGCAAGAGACCAGGGCTAACTTCATGGCCACCAAAATATAATGTTCGTTTTGAGTTAACATAATGTCTGAGTAAGAAGGAGGACAGAGAAAGTACAAAGAGGATAGTCAGAAGAATCCTTAGAGTGCTGAAATTAGCAAAGGGGCAGATTGGAACCCATATTAATGCACGTGCACCGGACCAGTGATATAGCCTACTAGACACACTACATCTATTAATTAGAATTACTCCTGTGACATTTGTTTCAATCTGGTCTTTTCATTATCTTAATTATATACAGACATTTTGATCTATTTTGTATAGAACCGGTTTGTCTCAGCTGTGGAGTGCAAAGGGAGAGGCCCAGAAAGAGAAAGGAAAACCGGACTATGACAAACCGAGGTGCTGAAAAAAAGAGTAGTCTGGACTAGTTGGTGCCACAGAACCCAGGCTGCCCTCGTTTAGCCAGGGCCCTCATGACGTATGCTTCTCGGCATTATTAAGCTACATTGGCGTGGTGTGGTACCTCTCTTATTTTATTTTCCATCACTGTACAATGAAAATACACAAAGCACGCCACATGTTAATAAACATAGACAAAATATATTGGAATGTAATAGGCTACCTAAATAGAGCGATATTCGCATTGTGACTACCTCGCTTCAACAACCAGGTGCATATTCGTCAGAAGTCCAAGGTGACAAGCATAGCAAACGTTGTAATAGAACAGCCATAGCTAGCGAGAATGAATCAGTCTAGGCGCCTCTTCTTTATCGGACACGTAAGGATCAATGTATATGGTCAACAAAGACCTAAACGTCAATGCCACAGCACAGTAACATGAACATGCCACAACAACCAGCATCATTCTGGAACTTGCATACAGTACCGGGCGGCTGCTGTAGAAGCTAGCTAAACATAACTTTAAAAGACACCGTAATAACCTCGTTATAGCTGCGAGACAGACCATTTACAAACATTACATACTAGTTACTGAACCTGTGAACATGTTTAACCTTCTACATTAACAAAGCCACTGAAGGTTGATATTGTGTTACGGTTTGAGTAGCTAGCAGTAGTAGCAAGCTAATGTACAGTATATAAACATCTATGGATATTACGGCTATTATTAACTTTACATTATATTACATATAATCGAAAACGCCTCAATCCTCTCTAATTTGGAAAATCCACATGACAAAATCATCAACACAATAAAACTGAATACACACTAAGATACTTGGCTAGCTAGCTACCTTGCTACAGTACAACTAGTAGCCGGACAAATAATGCTCACCTTTTCGAAACTCGCCCTTTAACGACTGAGATGTTTTCATCAACGGAGTGCGGGACCTCGTCAACAGGATTAACGCCATGCTACCGAATCTGATATTCACCTATCCTAATCTGAGTTCAGATGGTCTGCCAGCAACTAGCTAAAAAAGTAATGCTAGGTGTTTAGAGAACAACGCCAATGCGCTGCAAGCTCTACTTTCGTTTGACGTTAATTGAACTGCTGGCTACTAGCTCCATGCCCTTGCTTTCTCGGTGGACGATACGGATAGCGGCGATTTGGATGAACTGCGGCTCTCATTGGCTTCCGTGTTCCTCGAGACAGATCGTCAGAGCGACGTAACGTTGTCAACGTTACTGGTTATCGGAAAATAGATACGGTGGCCCGCTAGCTCCACACAGTCCGCGAACAGTTTACGTAATTCTACATTTTTTTCGTTAGCAATGAATTAGTGGGATGAATGTACAAAATGAAATGGAGACCCACTTCTCAGCGGTCAGTTAGCCTGTAAATTAAAAGGTTGCTCCATAAGACAAAAGTGTTGTTCAAAATCACTACTTGCCACTGTTAAACAATTAAAATGCACTTTCTACAGGTGTGTAATGCATATGAATACAAAAAGCAGGAGGTCAAACCCAATTGACATTGGTTAGAAGACAAACCACATAACAGTCTGTTCTAGCCTAGAGTTAATGGAAGTATATTTGAATATATTTAACAAAGAATTAGCTATTACATTTGATATTATACCTGTGGAAATCATTTTATATTATGTCTTTATATATTGGCATGTTTGTAACACCGAAAAAGTACAACGTACGTTTAAAAATAGTCATTTTTGTGTTCTCGGTGGAAACACCATCATTTTTGGTATGACGTCATCGGTCTTAACAATTCGATTATTAAATACAATTCCCTAACATCCTCAAATGTGTGTCTCACTTGAAATGGTTGTTATATTTATCTTGACATCTCAAAATATATAAATATCTATATATATGATAATTTGCAGAGGATCCAAGACGTGCATACGGTTGTTTTTTTGAAAGGGCCGGGTCAAACACGTCGCTGCTCTCAACCAATCCGACGTGAGTATTTTTCGCGCTGATTGGAGTATAGTTTCCCGCAAGCCTTGATTCAAGTTGAATTCAAGTTTCCAAGATGATTCAAAATATTTTCCAATTTGATAGCTATTCGAGAAACCGAACAGGTAATTACGACAAATTCATTTAACTATGGGAGATTAGGACGAGTGTGCTCTTCAAATAAATAAAGATGTTAACGTCGCTTTTAACGGCAAGTTACTTGGGTATCTAGGAGTGTAGCTAGCTGTAGCTGCAAGTTGTAGGTTGCACGTCACTTGCTATCTGACTTTGAATGGTGGCTAGCCGTTAGCTAGTTAACTCAGCGCGTTTGTCATTGATTGCTGCTGGTTATTTACATTGATTTTCGGATTCAGTCATGATATGAAGTAAATTAACATGACATATCCATCCTGTATCCGTATCATGGTTCAGTTGACTTCAATTTTAACTAACTGTAGTTCGCCAGCTGCAAGTAACCTTGCTTAGTGAGGGGTTAGCCAATATAGCCATATCTATTACCAGTTAGCCAGTTACTTTTAGCGCCGGCAGCTGCGGGAGTATCTCAATATTTTCTAGACTATGTCACCAGATTCAGCTAAAGAGTTAGACATTTCGGTCTGCGATGTGCTTTGCAATTTAAAAAATGTGTCTGCTTGTGAATTCAATGTAGATGGGTTGTCTCAAGTTTCCGCGGCTTTTCCCGGTCGATTACTGTATGCGGTTTGCGTCAAAGTAAACCATCCGCTACGTATTGGCCATTCATTGCATGAGGTTAGCCAACTCGCTAACTGGTGCTCGCCTGCTCTGGTCATTCATTATTTGGACAGTGCTGTAACCAGGGCAGGCAAACTCGAAAATGTTGTTAGTTGGTGAGACGTTTACATTTCACATCGTGTTACTAACTAACTGTGTAACTGATCACTTTGTCCTCATAATATATGTTTTGTCTAGTTGGTAAATATGTTAGCATGATATTATATATATCCGAGGCTACTAATATAGACTTTTCAGATTTGAATGGGGAGCCATCTTAGTGCAATAACGACGCGGCTGAATGTGCTTTGATTTGGTGTGCTGTTGTCATCTCATATCATTCTACACTTTAATGTGTTAAGCGGTGTATGTTGACCGTTTGGTTATATTTTGTCTGTAGAACGTTATTTTTTGTTAAAATATTTAATACTTAGTGCCTGGTGCATCACAACTAAAAGGAAATGGCAGGTGCAGTACGTAATATGTTCTACCTGTTGATTGAGCTGCATCAAATCGTAATATTGGAGTCTGTTGGCGTACACTACTTCTTGTAAACATTTTCAGTGTAAAAATACACACTAAAATATGGATTACTGCCATGGAAGATGTAATATTGGAATCATTGAATGGCCCATATATTTATTTTAATTATATGGTGTATATTAGGAATATTTTTTCTTCACATTTAATAGAAATGATAACATGCGTTTTAATGTTATATTTAGACAGAGGCCTATTTAATCAGACTTTCAAAGTACACATTGGGCTGTTAATTATAAAGAGTTATTCACATACTTTTTAATTTTCTCTACCCGCTCTGTAGCTTTTTGAGGCTGAAGTTGGATTGTATGGAGAGTTCCAATAAGGGAAGGTCTCTGCCATCCATGCCTGAGCCACTGAAACCCGTCAGCATGAAGCAGCCAACAGAATCCTTGGTAGCGAGGAACGTTCGGGGTGGGGTGGACCTCGGGGCAGACCCTGCCGTCTTGATGGACAAGGCCGCTGCCCACCTGGCCGCAACGCTCCAGGACAGCGTTCTAACCAAGATGTCCGCCAATGTACATAACCACAATATCCACAGTCACGAGAGGCTAAAGGACCTCACGTCTCTTATGCTTAACGGCGACCAGGACAAGCTGCCCAAGCTGGGCCCCCCACATCCCGAGCCCCCTATTCTGAAGGGTGCAGAGGCCCACCCCGCTACCCAGAGGAAAGCTGCCTCTCCTGAGATTAAATTCCAGATCACCAAGATGGTGGCCAAGGGAAAGCCACTTTGCTACGAGCCGTGCAATGGAGAGGGACCCCACCTGCCCATATCCACAGAGGGACTTTTGGCTCCAGCCAGCAAGGAGGGGAGGAAGAGAAAGCCTACCATCCCTAAACCTCAGCCCCAACACATCTATAGCTCTGTTCATCCTACGGAGGTGTCAGCTGTTAGTCAGCCAGCAGAGGGGGCTGCTACTCCCCAACAGGTAATGGAGATTCCACGTTTTCCTAGCTGCATTGAAAAACTGTTTTCTGAAAGCTGGTTTAGATCTTCGAAGTGCCTTCCTTGGGCTTGGGGACCAGTATTGAATATGGCTGCTTTGCCTCATGTTCCCATGACTTTTTTACTTGGGCTTCTTTGAATATAAATGAGGTAGAACAGGCGAGGGCAAACTTTTCACCTCGGGGGGCCAGGTCAGGACTTTGAAAATGAAATGGAGGGCCCCGTTTGTTTTGTAATTTGTTAATTATAAGTGATTTGTGGGCCAGAAAAGGGCAATCATTAAACATTTATGATGTAGGTATAATTATTATATCCAAATAATTTTAATTCCATATATAATAATTGGACAGCCAAGTTATTTTGTACTTTTCCAGGAAAACAGTTTTAATTCCTACCGCGAGTTGGATGGAATTGCCTCGGGATGGATTTGGCCCGCAGTCCTTAGTTGGGTGACCCCTAAGGTTGCGGGGTTCATTGGCGGACGTCTTGACATCAACTGTCCCGATTCCGCTCGGACTTGTCGCTATAAAGCAGTTGGTGTGCTTTTGGCTATTCATTTGTATTTAATTACCGGTTCCATAGAAATGGGGCATGGATTCGCTAGCTTATTGGAGTTTATCCGATAGAAAATTCAGATTTTGTTTAAAATTATTCAATAATTTTTTCCCATGATTGACTGTATCACAGTATTTGATGGGATAATTGTCATATTTTTTGTTATATTTCTCTCTATCCATTGCAGTGTATTTAGTTACTGAATCTGTAATGTCTCGCCACCTTTTACTTTTCTTGTCTTAAGGGAAAATGAGGCAGCCAGTGTGTTTTGGCCAAAACTTGATGTCATTTGGGTCCTGGCACCAATGGATGTCGAAGTACTTTGCTTCTTCATACTTTCACCATATTTGACCTAGGGGTGTGCGATATGACGATATTTAATCGTGGACTATTAAAATGTCTCCACGGTTCACTTTTTCGGAAATCTCGTAGAATCGCGCTCCAGTGCACATTCTATTAGATGCAGATCTATGGCGTTTTTTCAGCCACGTAGCAACATGCAATCCGCGATGTCAGCGTGTTAACACTAGAAGCGCCAACAGCCCATGCCCGCGGGCGTTGCAGTTAGTAATTAAAATAAATATATAATGTTGAAAAGCTACAGCCTCGTCCTTCCATGACTTTTCCTAAATACGTGCATTTTACCTTGTCCCGTTTTCAGAAACTGGACGCGTTTTGGTCTGATCTCGTTTTGGTCTGATCTATATTGGACTCGTTTTGATCTGGTCTATATGAAACTGGATCCGTTTTGGTCTGGTCTGTTTAAAACTGGACGCGTTTTGGTCTAGTCTACATGAAAATGGACGCGTTTTGGTCCGATCTATATGAAACTGGATATATGTAACGGATTAATTTGCCACTCATAACATCACTAATGAACACTCTGCGCAGTGCAACCGGTTAGTATGCGTGTCCTGCTCAGGCAGACAAAAGCTGCGAGATATACATAGATATTAGATTGATTGGCTTGGTTAAATTTGAATGAACTAAAAAAAAGAGGTAGGCCTACGTTTATAAAGAAATATATGTTTTACTAAATAAACAGAACGAAAATATCTACCGGGTAACAGCAGAATATACCCGACCATGACCAATATACAAACTGTAAAATACGTGTTTCATTGTCTACAGTGCCTTAGTTACTGGACTGTAATTACTATAGGCTAATACATTTTACAAATGTAAATGATCGAATTATACACTGTAGCCTAATGTTTGTATTTCAAGAGTCTGTGTTGCAATATATACGGCCAATCATGCGCAAATCATTTGATTGCGCGACGCTTGTGATCTAAAAAGTTGTAGCATTTATTACATCAGACATACAGTTTGATGGATTTTCATTTATTCGATCTTTAGGAATTGAAATATCATAGCCTGTGCATTTTAAAATCATGGTTTTAATTTTGTATTGTATGGTTACATAAGACAATAACTAGGCTACATACTATTTTAGTAAAATGTTTTACTTCATAATTCATTTAATTCAGGATGATAACACAGTAGATCATCTGATGCTGTAGATGGATGGCAGGTTACACAGTGAATGGATGGTGAAGCTGCGGATGAGAATGGGTGCTTCTTTGCACAATTGCACTTCCATTAAATATACACGTGATTAAAATATGCTACTTTAACATTTTTTTCCCTTTTATGTTTTGTTACCTTGTATGGCTATATTTTTTAAATGGAGATATAATTTGCTTGTATTGCGGCTCAGTAATTTGCAAAATAGTCTTAAAAAGCAACATGAAAAAGAATCGTGATAAAATCGTGAATCGTGATTTTTCCTGAAAAAATCGTGATATGATATTTTTCCCATATCGCCCACCCCTAATTTGACCACATGGTAGCGTTATAGGTTACTCGTATTTATTATTTAAACAACGTCCACTGCTGACGTCACAACTTTCTTAATCACACGTTCTTCAGCAGCTGTTGGAATTGGCTGAGTGCCTTCGGCAGCACTACTACTTTCATCCTCCATCTTTTCATACCTCCTGTTTTTTTGGCCACCTGTTTGTTTCCGTGAAGACGTAAAGCGTGTAACTTTCATCCCAAAATTCGGTAATTCTCGTTCTTTGCCGATGTACACTAATTAAAAATGATTGTATGTAATATCGGTAAAACACTTTCTGTGTACCGCACAGGCCTACAGTAGGCCCTCCGTGAAATTGGTTTGGCACCCCTGCTCTTAGAGCACCCCTGCTGAAAATCTTTTCTCTGACATTTTTTATTACATTTCTACATTGATGTCAAAACCTAGAGACTTTCAAACATCAATATGTCATTTATTAATATGCATTTGTGTCTAAATGACATATAAACATATTTTCCTATTCTGTTTTGCCTGGAAACGCTTCCAACACACTCGCGTCTCGCGTGAAAAATAGGCGTCTGTTCTATTTGTAGGAGCCACGCGTCTCAGGCGCGGCTCGAGACGCGAGTCTCACGCAGGCAGTGTGTAAGCTCTAACCTGATAACATGGGAGCCGAAATCAAAACGGACACGCCACGCGCCTGACACGCTCGCGAGACCTTCCAGTGTGTAACCGGCCTAAGGGAAGAGCGGCGTGAGGGAAGAAAGATGGGCGTGGTGACTGGAATCCAGTACACTCATAACCGTTCTGGAAAAAAAATCATCCAGAGCTTAGCAGTAGGTGTGTGAATATGGCTGCATTTGGGCTGTTTAATTAGTTACATTTTCAAGTTCAATTACAACTAGGCCTCCCCATTTTTAAAACTGTGCTTCATCTTCACAACTATGTGCTTTCGCCCTGCCCCTAAAGCACCCTAAACTCACTCCCCCTTCGATGTGGCTTTTTAGTTCAGCTGGAGCCAAGATGACAGAGAGAGTCTTGGGTCGACAAGAAGGCAAAAAAACTGCTGAGCACTTTGGACAACCCTTACGCAATGCTATCGCTACAGCATTTTGCCAGAGTTTAAGTGTGTGTGTGTGTGTGTGTGTGTGTGTGTGTGTGTGTGTGTGTGTGTGTGTGTCTCTGTGTGTGTGTGTGTGTGTGTGTGTGTGTGTGTGTGTGTGTGTGTGTGTGTGTGTGTGTGTGTGTGTGTGTGTGTGTGTGTGTGTGTGTGTGTGTGTGTGTGTGTGTGTGTGTGTGTGTGTGTGTGTGTGTGTGTGTGTGTGTGTGTGTGTGTGTGTGTGTGTGTGTGTGTGTGTGTGTGTGTGTGTGTGTGTGTGTGTGTGTGTGTGTGTGTGTGTGTGTGTGTGTGTGTGTGTGTGTGTGTGTGTGTGTGTGTGTCGTCGCAAGTTGTGTCTACCCAAATACTTGTCATGTGGTCAAGCTGCACCATTGAGCTTTACAATTCATTACATCAACACCGTTTTTAATTTCAAGACTTAAGTTTGTCAAAACCGCAAATTTTCTGGCCAAAAACTGTTAAGAGAATACTGTTACTGTCTGAAATGTATAGCATAAACAATGCCTTTTCCTTCCTCAAAGTTGGTTTTGTGGTGGACTGACCAGGACAGGTATCCTCGCAGCTATATATAGCCTACATGTTTTTTCTGTACATTTTGGAGGTTTACATTTAATGAATACTCAAATAGAGGGGTACACTATGTGGTTATTGAATTTCTCTCGATATTTTGTGTATAATCTAGAATGCCTCATGAAGAAGCCATTGAGGAATCTACAACAACATTACTTTAAACTTTCAGACTTCAGGAAGCATCCCATATGTTCACGTGCGCTAAAAAGTAGGCAGTGGTTGAGAATATTGAACGCATGCAGCGTCGCAGACGAGTACGCCATTTCCAACGCAGTGTTTCGGACTGCTCCATTGACAATGAATGGCTTCCAGCGTCAGTTGGCTCAAAGTGCCATAAAAAATTTGTTACTGATTTTTTTTTTTTTAGAACAATTTGCAAAGGCTGCACAATTGTTCAAAGCCTACTGGTTAGTCAGTGGGAAAATAGATGATTAGTCGACTAATCGTTCATATAATTGTAACATGAGTCGATTATCAAATTATTCGTTTGTTGCAGCCTTATGCAATAGTGGATCTTATTCATTTAGATGACTTTTTTTATTTGAGCATTTTTTCCAGTAAAATTCACTGTCAAAAATACACAAGTTATTTTTATAAGATAATTGATGAATGCATGGTGTCAGTGAGTAATTGTGTCTTATAATTGTGATTTCAATATTGACCGAAATAATCGTGACATTGATTTCCACCAGAAAATACAATGGTATACCGTTATCTGAATGGGCTTTTTGGGAAACTAAATAACATGCTACTATGAGAATGGCTACTCTTACTGTCAGCCTGTGATTCATTAAGTAAACAACTCGCTGACCCTTACTATCTAAGAATTTTGTAAAAAATGTCTTATTCTGAGGTTTTCGACACAACGTCGTTGTACCAGCAGGTCACTCGTCTTGCGGTGGTCGAGGAGGAGCAGAGTCTGGCGAAGGAGGTGCAGGAGGAGGTCCAGGGAGCATTTTCCATGGGGGACGTGGTCTGGACCAAGGTGTCAGGGTATCCCTGGTGGCCGTGCATAATCACAACTTCTCCTGAACTCCACAATCACATGAAACTCCAAGGTATGCAGAGTATAACGGCAACGGTGCTTTGTTTTTTTCTATTTACATTTTCCTGGCAAAATGTTTGATGACTTAAATTGTAGAAAGTGATGTGCCCATCTGAAGTGAAGGAATTACACAAGTTAGGACACTTGATTAATTTGTTTGGTATTCTAATTTATCAAACATGCAATCTTAAAAATAATATATTACCCAAGTCACCGAAACTAGATTTTCATTCCCCTAAAATCACAAACTTAAATTGTTCTTATATTGAACATGTTTCTTCTTATAAATACCTTGGTGGTTGGATAGGATATAGTTAGCAGGTTGATAAAATAGCAAAATACTACAATTGGGGGTTTTTTATACGAAAAAAGCATACGTCACTACAAGATGGTGATATACTACATATGCTTAATGCTGCATCTGTACTCATCTCTGGATGCATATGTCACTACAATATGGTGATATGTATTTCTCTGCATCTGTACTCATCTCTGGATGCATATGTCACTACTAGATGGTGATATAATAGATATGCATATATCTGCATCTGTACTCATCTCTGGATGCATATGTCACTACTAGATGGTGATATACTAGATATGCATATATCTGCATATGTAATCATCTCTGGATGCATATGTCACTACTAGATGGTGATATACTAAATATGCATATATCTGCATCTGCACTCATGTCTACTGTCGAAAGCACCTCCATATTTTTATATAATCCCAATATACTGTTTTGAGGTTCTAACATATTCCCCCTCCTTGTTCTCAGCCGTTAACAGCCATACGACTAGTGTCATGTACCACGTCCAGTATTTTGGAGACACACCAGAGCGGGGCTATGTCTCTGAGAAGAACGTTGTGTTGTTCACTGGTGAAGAACAGTATGTTGAGCTTTGCTATGGCAATAAACGGCCATCCTCCCGGGTTGTCGTCAAGAAGGTACAGTAACCACCATGCAAAAATGTGATGTATTTAACGCAACAAAATATTTGATTCGTATCTTCTGACCAGTTTCTGAACAAGGACATCAATTTCCCTCTTTGCCTGTGTGTGTATAAATAATTGTGTGTGTATATATATATATCTCACACACACACAACATGTAGAGAAATAAGTCATCTGAAATCATTCAGACTCCTTATAAATACGTTTTCCTGTCCCCTGAATACCATTTCTCTGCTGTTCCCAGAGTACCTCTCCCTCCATACCCAAGAAACTCCATGCCCAGTGGGTGGTGGGCATTACTCAGGCCAAGGAGGCTGCCAGCATGACCCTGGAGGACCGACTTGCCAAGTTCACCTTTACCTACGGCGTTGACGGACCTCACCTCAACCCTCGTTTGCAGGAAGATTTTGGATCAGAGCAGACCCAAGCCCAGTCACAGGACCAGGGGCAGGCTTTATCCAGACTAAGCCCTCTGCTGCCCAGTCCAGCTATCTCCCCGGGGGAAGCCACCCCCAAAGACATCAGCACTTCACTGAATAAGAGGCAGCGGGGAATCTCCAGGGCGACAGGAGGATCAAAAAAACGAGGAGGAGTGAAGTTGAGTGCTTCAATACAGAAAAGGAAAGCGACAAAAAAAACGAATGTCCTGGTCTGCCATAAAGGACGGATACCTTCTCAGGTCAGGAACATGGAGCATACTGTTGATTACTAAATGTCATGGACTACAAACTAATTATTTGACAGTTTTATGATCAACCTACTGATTAATCATCCCGTTGTCTTCTAAGTCACTTTAATATAACTGCAAACTGTATTCAGTTAATGTACATTATTTCTCTGAGCCTCTTTTGTCTGTTGCGTTGGTGATCACAGCGCAAAAGAATATGTTATTGTTCATCATATCCAAAGAAGCTTTTCATTCACACTTTTGATTGCGCTGTAGATGTTGGTGTGTCTGGTCTTTGTTGTCATTTAAATTTGTTGTTGTGACTGTTTCTAGGAAGTCCTCTGCCCCGCCACAGAGACTGAACAACTCAAACCTCAGCAGAAACGGCAGTTCAAACACAGTCTACTGTCCCAGTTGAAGGAGTCCAAAGTGGACATCCTGTCTGCATGCCACCCAAAAACCCTTTTAACGGCACCTGCTCTGATGAGTAAGTTAGGGTCCTATCTACAGGATGTTTGTTAAAGAATATAGGTATGGTTTTATTCATCAGTTAAGCTAATATGTTTCTCATCAACAGTTAACAAAAGTTCCAAGAACCGTACCTGTAAACAACCACTGAATACAAAACCTGGAGGTTAGCATGTGATTCTCATTTCAGTCCGTCTCATTGGTTACCGGGCAGCCACTGAATTACGGCGCTCACCTGTACCTTCCGTTTAGTTCACATTCTGCCCTGTCATTTGTTTCCAGTTAAGAAGGATTCTCAGAAACAGCATCCTGGTAAACGTGCTCTGGAGGTGAACGAGGAAGACAAAGACCCACAGCCTAAGAAGAAACGTCGTGTTGGTGACAAACTGAAGGTCAGTGGTTAAGCTATTCTAGTGTTTTCGGTGTGTTTAGTATGTTGCCTCTGGATGTCACTGCAATCATTCATTTTCCATATTTTTTCCGATTTTTGCCAGATGATGGCAACAGGCTCCTTTGCCCTCACCAAGAACAGAGTCCGAAAGAAACCGGAGATTGAAACCCAGAAGAGAGGCTTCGCTGGGTGTAAACCGTTGGAAGTCAAGGAGCTGGCCCAGCCAAAGCAGATCAGGAAGAGGCGTCCGGCATCAGCATGCTCCAAGACAAAGAAAAGGAAGCGGACAACCGCAAGTCCAGAGCCAGAAGGCTCGAGCAGCGAGGAGCGTCCAGAGTCTCCCAGTGACAGCATCGACGATGCCAACGGGGCCAGGAAACCCAACGGAGGGCCCAGGAAGGAGTCTGTCTGTCAGGTGGGTCCTGTTTGGGACACTTTCAATCTTCTGGGTACCTGTGATGTCGAAGTGTGTAATTGGTTGTCCGTGTGTGTGTGTACATTGAAGGTGTGTGAGAAGGTTGGCGAGGACGTGCTGCCGTGTGAGGGACAGTGTAGTGGATCTTTTCACCTCTCCTGTTTAGGCCACGCCCTGAAGCCACAGGGCAAACTGCTATGTCCAGACTGCATTTCAGGTGAGGTCGGGGTGGGTTTTGCAAGAACAGGTGTCATGGTGGCCGTTATGGTTACCGGTTAGAGAGATCAGCGGTCCTGCGTTAACCAAGTAGGGTCCTCCCTCCACCTCCTGCAGGGGTCCACCCGTGTTTCGCCTGTAAGGGGTCGGACGGGGAGGTGCGTCGCTGCAGCGTGCTGCACTGTGGGAGGTTCTACCATGACGCCTGCCTCCGCCCCAACCCGCTCGCCGCGTTCGACAACAAGGGCTTCCGCTGCCCTCTGCATACCTGTCTGAGCTGTCACTACAGCTGCCGCTCCAACCCCAGGGCCAGCATGGGTGAGTTGAGGCCCTGACAGAAGGTCTGTTGAAAATCAGCCGGCCTGTTTCGGGTGGTCTAAGGTTGTTTCAGGTGTTCAGGTGTGTTTTCTTTTGTGTTGTAGGTAAGATGATGCGTTGCTTGCGCTGTCCTGTCGCCTACCATACGGGAGAGATGTGTGTAGCAGCCGGCAGTGAAATGTTAACCCCCGCCACCATCATCTGTAGCAACCACTTCACAGCCAAGAAGGGCTACAGCCACCATGCGCACGTCAACGTCTGCTGGTGCTTTGTATGCTCCAAAGGTATACCTACGGCCACATGGGGGGGCACGGCCGCATAAGGGGGGGCCACAGCCGCTTGGGGAGGGCACGGCCGCATACAGGCATAACCAAAACTGTTTGTGTGTTTGTTTAGGGGGCCGGCTCCTATGTTGTGAGTCCTGTCCAGCGGCGTTCCATCCAGACTGTCTGAACATTGCCATGCCAGACGGGAGCTGGTTCTGTAATGACTGCAAAGCCGGGAAGAAACCCAAATACAAAGACATTATCTGGGTCAAACTGGGCAACTACAGGTCAGTATAGGTTCATCAAATGTAACTCCAGATCAGTATAGATGTAACCTGGATCCCACTGGGCTACTGCAGATCAGTATAGATGTAACCTGGGTCCCACTGGGCTACTGCAGATCAGTATAGATGTAACCTGGGTCCCACTGGGCTACTGCAGGTCAGTATAGATGTAACCTGGGTCCCACTGGGCTGCTGCAGGTCAGTATAGATGTAACCTGGGTCCCACTGGGCTACTGCAGGTCAGTATAGATGTAACCTGGGTCCCACTGGGCTACTGCAGGTCAGTATAGATGTAACCTGGGTCCCACTGGGCTACTGCAGGTCAGTATAGATGTAACCTGGGTCCCACTGGGCTACTGCAGGTCAGTATAGATGTAACCTGGGTCCCACTGGGCTACTGCAGGTCAGTATAGATGTAACCTGGATCCCACTGGGCTACTGCAGGTCAGTATAGATGTAACCTGGGTCCCACTAGGCTACTGCAGGTCAGTATAGATGTAACCTGGGTCCCACTGGGCTACTGCAGGTCAGTATAGATGTAACCTGGATCCCACTGGGCTACTGCAGGTCAGTATAGATGTAACCTGGGTCCCACTAGGCTACTGCAGGTCAGTATAGATGTAACCTGGGTCCCACTGGGTTACTGCAGGTCAGTATAGATGTAACCTGGGTCCCACTGGGCTACTGCAGGTCAGTATAGATGTAACCTGGGTCCCACTGGGCTACTGCAGATCAGTATAGATGTAACCTGGGTCCCACTGGGCTACTGCAGGTCAGTATAGATGTAACCTGGATCCCACTGGGTTACTGCAGGTCAGTATAGATGTAACCTGGGTCCCACTGGGCTACTGCAGGTCAGTATAGATGTAACCTGGGTCCCACTGGGCTACTGCAGGTCAGTATAGATGTAACCTGGGTCCCACTGGGCTACTGCAGGTCAGTATAGATGTAACCTGGGTCCCACTAGGCTACTGCAGGTCAGTATAGATGTAACCTGGATCCCACTGGGTTACTGCAGGTCAGTATAGATGTAACCTGGATCCCACTGGGTTACTGCAGGTCAGTATAGATGTAACCTGGGTCCCACTGGGCTACTGCAGGTCAGTATAGATGTAACCTGGGTCCCACTGGGCTACTGCAGGTCAGTATAGATGTAACCTGGGTCCCACTGGGCTACTGCAGGTCAGTATAGATGTAACCTGGGTCCCACTGGGCTACTGCAGGTCAGTATAGATGTAACCTGGGTCCCACTGGGCTGCTGCAGGTCAGTATAGATGTAACCTGGGTCCCAATATAATATCTGTAATATCTTTGTCTTTGTGTTTTACTGCCAGACCATGGTGTATCAGTCTTAGACCTTTGACCCCTCTCTTCTCTGATTGGTTCAGATGGTGGCCAGCTGAGATCCGGCACCCTCGTAACATCCCTACCAACATCCAGCACCTCCGTCATGTGATAGGAGAGTTCCCTGTGTTCTTTTTTGGTTCTAAGGACTACTTTTGGACGCACCAGGGAAGAGTGTTTCCATACATGGAGGGGGACCTTGGCTCCAAGATCCAGAAGACTGGCATCGGTAGAGTCTTTAAAAACGGTGAGATTACCCTGTTATATTCTCTGTTTCTTCTCTAACCAGTTTGTAGTTAAGTACTGAATTTAAAATAACATCAGTTTTAACAACTTGAAAACACCTGAAAATAACAGCCATGTTTCTCCAGCGCTGTTGGACGCAAAAAATCGCTTTTTGGCGATCACGGAAGAACGGGAAGCCAAGGAGGCGCTGGAGATCAACCGCAAACCCACTCCATACAAAAGCATCAAGGTCTGTAGGCCACCTGCTAATCAGACCCCATGTAGGCCACCTCCTAATTTAGTTGTCTGTAGGCCACCTCCTCCTAATTTAGTTGTCTGTAGGCCACCTCCTCCTAATTTAGTTGTCTGTAGGCCACCTCCTCCTAATTTAGTTGTCTGTAGGCCACCTCCTCCTAATTTAGTTGTCTGTAGGCCACCTCCTCCTAATTTAGTTGTCTGTAGGCCACCTCCTCCTAATTTAGTTGTCTGTAGGCCGCCTCCTCCTAATTTAGTTGTCTGTAGGCCACCTCCTCCTAATTTAGTTGTCTGTAGGCCGCCTCCTCCTAATTTGGTTGTCTGTAGGCCGCCTCCTCCTAATTTGGTTGTCTGTAGGCCGCCTCCTCCTAATTTGGTTGTCTGTAGGCCGCCTCCTCCTAATTAGGTTGTCTGTAGGCCGCCTCCTCCTAATTAGGTTGTCTGTAGGCCAATTTTCCGGGATGAAATTAGAGTTGCTATAATGAAAGACCATTACAACGTGGATTGAAAGGCCCATTTGGTCTGTCTGATGTAATCTATATTGGCTGATGTAATCTATGGGTTTAAAGGTCTTGTGAAACTGTCCTCTTGTAGGAACCAGTTAATCTTACTCCATAGTCCTGTTTGTGAAACCTGAGGGATTTACACCTCCTTGGGGCAGGCCCACACATGTATGAATATTGCTGTGTAACAAATCTCTGTTAGAGTTCTGTATGAATAAACCGAACAGAACCCAGATCTAGGTATGCGATTATTTTCCAAATGCTTGGATAAGACAGAACTTGCTAATGAGAGTTTTAAGTACTACGCAGAGTGTACTTATTATGGAGATTTGGAATTACATCGCTACTTTATCCACATCACAATTCCTCCTAATTACGCTGTCTGTAGACCATCTCCTAATCAGAACATCTGTATGCAACCTCCTCATAATTACACTGTCTGTGGACCATCTCCTAATTAGAACATCTGTAGGGAACCTCCTTCTATTTACGCTGTCTGTAGACCATCTCCTAATTAGAACATCTGTAGGGAACCTCCTTCTATTTACGCTGTCTGTGGACCATCTCCTAATTATAACATCAGTAGGGAACCTCCTTCTATTTACGCTGTCTGTGGACCATCTCCTAATTAGAACATCTGTAGGGAACCTCCTTCTATTTACGCTGTCTGTAGACCATCTCCTAATCAGAACATCTGTAGGGAACCTCCTCCTAATTACGCTGTCTGTGGACCATCTCCTAATTAGAACATCTGTAGGGAACCTCCTTCTATTTACGCTGTCTGTAGACCATCTCCTAATCAGAACATCTGTAGGGAACCTCCTCCTAATTACGCTGTCTGTGGACCATCTCCTAATTAGAACATCTGTAGGGAACCTCCTCATAATTACGCTGTCTGTGGACCATCTCCTAATTAGAACATCTGTAGGGAACCCCCTCCTAATTACGCTGTCTGTGGACCATCTCCTAATCAGAACATCTGTATGCAACCTCCTCCTAATTACACTGTCTGTGGACCATCTCCTAATCAGAACATCTGTATGCAACCTCCTCCTAATTACACTGTCTGTAGACCATCTCCTAATCAGAACATCTGTATGCAACCTCCTTCTAATTACGCTGTCTGTAGACCATCTCCTAATCAGAACATCTGTATGCAACCTCCTTCTAATTACGCTGTCTGTAGACCATCTCCTAATTATAACATCTGTAGGCAACCTCCTTCTAATTACGCTGTCTGTAGACCATCTCCTAATTAGAACATCTGTAGGCAACCTCCTTCTAATTACGCTGTCTGTAGACCATCTCCTAATCAGAACATCTGTATGCAACCTCCTCCTAATTACACTGTCTGTAGACCATCTCCTAATCAGAACATCTGTATGCAACCTCCTTCTAATTACGCTGTCTGTAGACCATCTCCTAATCAGAACATCTGTATGCAACCTCCTTCTAATTACGCTGTCTGTAGACCATCTCCTAATTATAACATCTGTAGGCAACCTCCTTCTAATTACGCTGTCTGTAGACCATCTCCTAATCAGAACATCTGTAGGCAACCTCCTTCTAATTACGCTGTCTGTAGACCATCTCCTAATCAGAACATCTGTATGCAACCTCCTCCTAATTACGCTGTCTGTAGACCATCTCCTAATCAGAACATCTGTATGCAACCTCCTTCTAATTACGCTGTCTGTAGACCATCTCCTAATTATAACATCTGTAGGCAACCTCCTTCTAATTACGCTGTCTGTAGACCATCTCCTAATTAGAACATCTGTAGGCAACCTCCTTCTAATTACGCTGTCTGTAGACCATCTCCTAATTATAACATCTGTAGGCAACCTCCTTCTAATTACGCTGTCTGTAGACCATCTCCTAATTAGAACATCTGTAGGCAACCTCCTTCTAATTACGCTGTCTGTAGAAATCCTCCTTGTACTCCTCTCACTTCATCAATGTTCTACATGCATTCTTTTGACGTCATCCTTGTCTTCTGCAGGTCAACAAGCCGGTTGGCCGGGTTCAGGTGTACACAGCCGACCTGTCCGAGATCCCCAAGTGTAACTGCAAGCCCTCAGATGTGAAGCCATGTGGGTTTGAGTCTGAGTGTCTGAACAGGATGCTGATGTGCGAGTGCCACCCCCAGGTGTGTCCAAATGGCGACAAATGCTGCAACCAGGACTTCACCAAAAGACTCTACCCGGAGACAAAGATCTTCAAGGCCGCCGGGAAGGGCTGGGGTCTGGTGGCACTGAGAGACATTAAGAAGGTAAGTGGGGAAGGGTTGGAGAACCACTGTTGGAGCATAGACTTGTTGGAAGACATGTATGTAACACTTTATAGTGCTTCACTATACAAACGGCGATCAAACCTATGCCTTTGTTTCAGTATTGGTCTGTGATCTGATTGGTTGTTGAACATGCATTTGTGATCTGATTTGATGGCTCCCGATAGGGTGAATTTGTCAATGAATACATCGGAGAGCTGATTGATGAAGAGGAGTGTCGCTCCAGAATAAAGAACTACCAGGAGAATGACATCACTCACTTCTACATGCTCACCATCCACAAGGTAACAAACCAACCTGCTCTGGGCCCGTATTCATAAAGAATCTTAATGGTAAAAGTAGCTCCTAGTGGCCAAATTCTAAGAAAATTCTTAGAATTGTGCGCGTTTACTCTTAAAATATAAAGATAAAAGTAATTCATAAAGGATCTTATCCCTTAAAAGAGGTCTTTAGTTCAAAATTGTTGGAGCACGGACGAGGACTTTTTAGAGGCTTAAGAGTTTCTTTAGCAGAGGAGAAAATGGCCGAAAGACGAAGAGGGAGAATAAATGTGTTGCAGACAATGGATGACATTGATTAAATAAGACGCTATATATTAGATCGTGCAGGGATCATGTTTGTGACTGATCTTATTAGAGACGTGCTAACATCTCAGACACAGCGCAGAAATGCCATAGCGCCAGAAATGAAAGTAATCACTATGTAGAGTTTAGTTTAGCCTTAGTTTGACGCTTAACTATTCCCTTAATAAATCCACAGGACAATTCGATCCAAAAAAAAATCATTTTTTATTTTACTTCGTAACAAATAATAATTGGCACAAAGTATCATTGTATCAAAATACTGAACAACATTGAAGTGAAAATACTTAATTGTAAACAAAAAAGCGATAGTTAGATGTCTATAAACTGTATGGCTCCATTCTTATCCATGTCTAACTCCAACTAACACAAAAGAACCTTCTAATTATTCCCGCGAATATCAAACCCCAAAACCAATTAAAGGTGCGCACAGTTATTAGAAAACAACACTAATAGCCACCTCATCACAATTCGTACGTGGCATTCATATATTATATATATATATATTTGGATTAATCAATAAAACTGCATTTATGAATACAGCAGGCTTCCCTGGTGTTGTCGGAGTAATTGATGGAACCCACATCCGAATTATTGCACCGTCGGAAGATGAGGACGTTTATGTTAATAAAAATAGGTACCACAGCATAAACGTTCAAGTTGGAAAGAGTAGAACTATTTTATCTTTCAATGCCTATCAGATATCGAATAGGCAGTTAAAAGCATTGTAAATATAAAAATGGATTTATATACACATATATATAATGTGTGTGTGTGTGTGTGTATGAGAACGTTTAAATAGGAAAAATCACGGCTGTAATTACAGAGTGAAGACGTAGAATAGACCCTACACTTAAAATCACTATTTTTTTCCTTCTTGGACAACCAACCAATCACAGTTTTCAAAAGTTTGTGACATACATAGCAACGGAGTCAGCCCCGCCTCCTCACTAAGATAAAAGTTTTTGTCTTTTCCTTGCTCAGAGTTGCTCTCAGAGCGGTCCCGAATCGCTCTTAAGCTAAGACTCCTACGTAAAAGTTTTTAAGCTAAGACGAGAGTTTTCTGAGAGGATTCTTAGATTCTTTATGAATACGGGCCCTGGTCTTTACACCTTAGCAACACATCAATGCCACTTCATCACCTTCAACAAAAATGTGTCTGCTTCAGCACACAGAGGACCTGTCTGACTGTATCGGTGTCCTCGACCGCTGAAGCTAGAGAAACAGTATTGCTTTTGGGGATGTTACAGCTAAGCGCTATGTGACATTACAGAATGCAATGCTACACCACTGTCTCCGTAGATTTAACTCGTGAGCCACACCCAATAAGTCTGATGGTCTCAGACGCAGCATAAATAATAGGAAAACTGGACATTGCAATGATACGTCTCTCGTTCATGTTTTAAGCTGGCTAGTAGAAACGAGAAGGGACTTCCTGATGCAGAGAACATCTACCCTGCCATTGGTTATCCCAGAACCCATGGGTAATATATACAACAAAAGCAGACGGCAAATCTAAAATCTAATGTTTGGAGCGGAAGGTGAAGACCGTCCCTCGAAAACGTGTCGTTATCTGTTTGAATTTTGGAATTGGGGGAGGTGATGTTAAGCAAGAACAAATCGTATGCCCAGGGTGCTTCAGAATTCTGTCTGCGCCGAACAGCAGCAACTAACTTGTTGTACCACCTGAAAAAACACCACAAGGTGAAGGATGATAAATGCATGAAGGCCAAGAAGAATAACGTTGCTAAAGTTCACTGAATCCGTGTCCTGGGACAGCTTCAACCTTTTCTATGTTGTCCCTAAAATCAATTCATCATTATGATAAATAATCGTGATCTCAATTTTGATCAAAATAATCGTGATCTCAATATTGATCATCATTTTGGCCATAATTGTGCAGCCCTACTATACAGTCATGTTGCTGTAATCCCAAGTATTATGTAATGGTTTTGCTGGCCTAAATTCCAGACTGTTGTGTGTTGGGTTTCCAGGACCGGATTATAGATGCTGGCCCCAAAGGGAACTACTCACGTTTCATGAACCATAGCTGCCAACCAAACTGTGAGACGCAGAAATGGACCGTGAACGGCGATACGCGGGTTGGCTTGTTTGCCATCTGTGACATCCCTGCACGTGAGTACACAGCCCAAGTACTTCTGCTGTTTGTTTGGTTGTCTTTACATGATGCATATTACATTTAGTAGGAATATTGTGTGCTGTGATTTCCAAGGACGTTGTCAGTTTGTAGTAATATTATTGTGTGCTGTGGTTTCCAAGAACATCGACTGTTTGTAATAACAGTATTTATAATGCTTTTTTATTAAACCCAAAGCGCTACAGTAAAATAACCAAAAAACATGAAGGGGAATACAACAATTAGAGAAAAACTGCCTTAAATAAATGTGTCTTAATCAGCTTTTAAAGTGTTCCAGTGTTGGTACATTTCTGATGGTAGGAGGAAGCACATTCCATAGCTTGGGGGCTTGAATAAAAAGGGTCTTTCCCCCCATGGTCTTAAGTTTACATGAGGGCTGATGTAGTAAAAGAGAATTAGAAGAACGGAGAGAACGTGATGGAGTATAATGTAGTAATAAAAGCTGAAAATTATCATTATCGGCATCGATCTTAGATATTAATATTTCTGCCGCTGAGCCTTGCCGATAGTGTGGCGTGTTTACTTCGCATACGCTAGTCGCATACGCTAGTCGCATACGCTAGTCGCATACGCTAGTCGCATACGCTAGTCGCATACGCTAGTCGCATACGCTAGTCGCATACGCTAGTCGCATACGCTAGTCGCATACGCTAGTCGCATACGCTAGTCGCATACGCTAGTCGCATACGCTAGTCGCATACGCTAGTCGCATACGCTAGTCGCATACGCTAGTCGCATACGCTAGTCGCATACGCTAGTCGCATACGCTAGTCGCATACGCTAGTCGCATACGCTTCACCAGTCCTGTTAGCATGTTGAGCCTCACTGCCCAGTGGATAGACGGAGACTTTACCCTTAAAAAGCTGTCAGCTGCTCTGTGAGAACAGGAGTGCAGTTGCAATTGAATCCGCATTTGATATTATGTTTATGAAATGGGAAATGGAATGAGTTCACATCGTGCTATGTGAATTACGTTAATTATTTGAAAATGTATTTTTATTTATTTTACCCCTAAGGACTGACATTTGAAGTCTGATTTTAAAAATAAAAAGTGGTACTGGCATAATAATTAACCTATTTTTCAGAAGTGAATGTCTGTCTACATGAGTGTAATAAGATAAAGGCGGTACTGGAGTGAGACTTGGATTTCTCGTCAATAAAATAAAAGTGTGTATATATAAATAAATCTGCATCGGCCAAAACAAGTTTAAAATTATCGGCATATCGAATATTGGCCAAAAACGAATATCGTGCATCCCTAGTAATAGGTAGTATTACTACCGTGTAGTAATATTATGGTGTGCTGTGGTTTCCAGAGACTGAACTCACCTTCAACTACAACCTGGATTGTCTTGGTAATGAGAAGACTGTGTGCCGTTGCGGGGCACCAAACTGCAGCGGTTTCCTTGGTGATCGACCAAAGGTGAGTTGTACTTATAAAGGGATCATGACATTAAGGTGTTTAGACATACGATTTCCTACTCAAACTCTCATCACATACTGTCTGGTGACTCGGCCTCTATGAAACTAACCCAATCTGTCATCACATACTGTCTGGTGACTCGGCCTCTATGAAACTAACCCAATCTGTCATCACAGACGTCTGGTGGCCCGTCCTCTATGAAACTAACCCAATCTGTCATCACAGACGTCTGGTGGCCCGTCCTCTATGAAACTAACCCAATCTGTCATCACAGACAGTCTGGTGCCCGGCCTCTATGAAACTAACCCAATCTGTCATCACAGACAGTCTGGTGCCCGGCCTCTATGAAACTAACCCAATCTGTCATCACAGACGTCTGGTGGCCCGGCTGCAGAACCCAAGGGTAAGAAGCTCAAGAAGAAGGTGAGGAAGCGCCGGAGTCGGAATGACGGGAAGCAGTCTGAGGATGAGTGTTTCCGCTGCGGGGATGGAGGGCAGCTGGTTCTCTGTGACAAGAAGAGCTGCACTAAAGCCTATCACCTGTCCTGTCTGGACCGCACCAAAAGACCCTTCGGTAAGGTCAACCATCAGGAACTAGGGCTCATCAAATACACATACAAATGATACTATTAACTTGTTCCCATGCTATGCAAATAATTCTGCTGTCCAGGCTGTTTCTGTGCTGCATTTAAATCTCGGATGGATACTCCCCCACTTGTTAACATGGGCCATTTGCATAGGCGATTACAGCAAGGAGCCATCTGAGGCTTTGTTCAACAGGATAAATATGGCAGATATGTGTTGTGGCAAACTGGGCAGCCTGGGGTGTATTTCTATAGCTCCGTATGTGTGGCGCGGACATGACCAGCTGAAAGAAACCTCTGATTGTTTCTCCGCCAAGTAGCCAGGGTTATAATTACTATGTACGACACAAGTGTGACTCTGTAATGACGAGTCCTGGGGCCTCTGAATGCTGCAACAGGAAATGGGAATTTCACAGTCCGGTGCCACCCATGGAAATTTGACAATGGCGTTTGTTGATAACTCACTACTAGGGGTGCCCCGATACTGTAATGTATTAGTTAGTAGTGTTAGGGTTCTGTTCTAATAGACTGTAATGTATTAGTTAGTAGTGTTAGGGTTCTGTTCTAATAGACTGTAATGTATTAGTTAGTAGTGTTAGGGTTCTGTTCTAATAGACTGTAATGTATTAGTTAGTAGTGTTAGGGTTCTGTTCTAATAGAATGTAATGTATTAGTTAGTAGTGTTAGGGTTCTGTTCTAATAGAATGTAATGTATTAGTTAGTAGTGTCGGGGTTCTGTTCTGATATAATGTAATGCATTAGTTAGTAGTGTTGGGGTTCTGTTCTAATAGACTGTAATGTATTAGTTAGTAGTGTTAGGGTTCTGTTCTAATAGACTGTAATGTATTAGTTAGTAGTGTTAGGGTTCTGTTCTAATAGAATGTAATGTATTAGTTAGTAGTGTTAGGGTTCTGTTCTAATAGACTGTAATGTATTAGTTAGTAGTGTTAGGGTTCTGTTCTAATAGACTGTAATGTATTAGTTAGTAGTGTTAGGGTTCTGTTCTAATAGAATGTAATGTATTAGTTAGTAGTGTTAGGGTTCTGTTCTAATAGAATGTAATGTATTAGTTAGTAGTGTCAGGGTTCTGTTCTGATATAATGTAATGCATTAGTTAGTAGTGTTGGGGTTCTGTTCTAATAGACTGTAATGTATTAGTTAGTAGTGTTAGGGTTCTGTTCTAATAGACTGTAATGTATTAGTTAGTAGTGTTAGGGTTCTGTTCTAATAGAATGTAATGTATTAGTTAGTAGTGTTAGGGTTCTGTTCTAATAGAATGTAATGTATTAGTTAGTAGTGTCAGGGTTCTGTTCTGATATAATGTAATGCATTAGTTAGTAGTGTTGGGGTTCTGTTCTAATAGACTGTAATGTATTAGTTAGTAGTGTTAGGGTTCTGTTCTGATAGAATGTAATGCATTAGTTAGTAGTGTTAGGGTTCTGTTCTAATAGATCTGTGTCTTTCTTGTAGGGCGGTGGGATTGCCCCTGGCACCATTGTGATGTTTGTGGGAAGCTCTCTGAGGCATTCTGCCAGCTGTGTCCCAACTCCTTCTGCAAGAACCACCAGGAGGGGGCGCTGCGACCCTGGGCCCCAACTGGTCAGCTCTGCTGCCAGGAGCATGACAACCCCTAACCTCAGTTTATCCCAACCCTCTATCCTGGAGCAGACTGAATGTCCCCTGTGCTCCTAAACACTCCACAACAGCCCTGGAGGTATTGGTCTTGCAGACTGACCTCTGACCCCTAACCCCAGACTGGGAGACACCTCATTAAAATGTCTTCATGGTGACCGTCAGAAAGCACTGTGTGCATGATGTCATGATTTGTCAACAGGAACATGCTCTACAGCTCTTTCAAACAATCAGCTTCTTTTACACTCAGCCATTCAGGGTTTTTTTTATTCTGAGGCCGCTGGCCAATTGGCTCCTTTTACACTCAGCCGGCTGGCCAATCCGGTCCGTTTACATTTAGATGGCCGTTCAGGTGCTTTTTCACTCAGCTAGGAAATCAGGTCGTTTTTCATCAAACCGCTGGCCAATCGGGTCCTTTAACACTGAGAGAGATGGCCAATCAGGTCCTTTTACCCTCAGCTTGAACCCGTTGTCTGTAACTCATCTGCACCAATGAACACATCTGTGGTAGAACAGTACCAAGCATTTGTATCCCCTTACATCATAGATTACTTGCAATGGTAGAGCTTGATATTATATATGCATGTACATGAAAGACCAAAATTAGAGTAATATGGAGATAATGTTAGTACCAGGCAGGCAGATTGAATCTGTGTGGTTATATATATATATATATATATAAAATGTATATGTATTATTATTAATCACAAGAAGACAACACTATGGATAGGTCTTGAATTATGTGTTTCCTTTATTAGCACTAGGATACATTTAACTATAGACAAATACTTAATATTGTTTTAATTTTTTTGTAGTTTTTTTTTTTTAAATTAATGCTAGGATTGAGATGTGATATCGTCCTGTTCAGAAACAGTGATATTAAAGCACAGAGCTGAGACCTTATTGTTGTTTATTCAAAAACATTGTACCTGTGGACTTCTATTCTGGAATATTCTGTTGGGCTTTTATTGTCATTCTATTTTGGTCTGCCTCGCCCAGTGTTGTCCTGTAGAAACACTCACAGACTGTAAACTTTGCAGTTTCATATGTTCAGCATCAATGAAGAGCGGGAGAATATGTATTTTGTTGCATCTGATCTGTCTCAGATTCAAGTAAACAACAGTCTTGATTCTGTTTTCTTTGTTACGGGTGCAGTTCACTTTTTATAATGAGCATCTTGTAAGTTCTTTATTTTAGTGAGTTTCTCTGTCAAATCACACATGGCGCTTGCTAACATTGAGGTTTAAACCACATTTGCTCTGGTTATTTTCTTATGGCTGAATTAACTTCTCAAAGTATCATAAACAGGAAAACACATTTCTCCCAAACTGGTAGTTAAGGAAGAATGCAAAAATTAAAATGTGACACAAGCTTTATTTTACTAGAATTTTTTTTCTGAATGAAGTGAGATTTTTAGGCCCTGCCAGTATAGTGTTGATGATCTGCCATCTCTTTAGTCTTACTAAAATTAAGACTTCTTTAAGTCACTTTATTGTCATTGTATTATATGTCCGGTTTGATGGATGGTGTTTAGACAAACGCCTTCAGGATCTGTTTTTACATCCATCAAGAGAAGCCTGTTGACTGTTTCCCAGTTCGGTCTGACAAAGGTAATTGTGAAGTGTGAAGGAACAGACACTTTTTTTGTTCCGTTCTAAATTTAAAAAATGAAAGACACACGCGTGCTTCAACTGGTCCTATGTGTGGCGACGTTTGCTAGCCTTTTTACCGTCTACGCACATATGTTCTTCACTTAAACCCTGCCTACTGTCCGTTTTTACGCAACTCCTGCTTTTTCTGTCTAGTCCAACTTTGTTCCATTCTGTTTAACCCACAAGTCATAGTTATTGTAAGCACTGTACTCCACTATACTGTGGTGTTAGGAGTTTTGTAACTGCTGTTTTTGTAGTAACCAGAGACTGTAAATACTGTATTAGGGGGGTTAGTGATGCATTTATTGTAAATATCATACAATGTCTAAGATTGTATGTTCAATGCAGGGCTGATGGTACCCTTCTGTGCAGGACTTTTGAAACATGCAATAAAAGTGTTTAAAACCATCACTTGCAGTTTATCCTCATTTCTGTGGTTTTGAACAGCAAAGGTTAGTTTTAGACCGTGTCGAACTCAGCCTCTTATCATTTATCGAAACTGACAGGCTGTGGTTTTATTTCATCAACTGTTCATGTGTCGTTCAAGTGTATCTAAAATATTCAGCAAATCATTATACGCCTGATCCACTTTCCATGAGTTGTGTTCTGTAAAATTGCAGTTTGATGTACTTTCAAATGTTTCTAAAATAGAATTTTGGGAAAGTACATCATCCAACTTCTTTTTTACTCATTTCTACAATGGTAAAGGATCCACTTTAAAGGTCAAACTGCAACTATTTTTTTTTAACAAAAAATACTAAACAAACTATACAAATTTAACATTTAGGTAATGAAAAAACGGAAAAATATAATCTGCTTGGCCTGCAACACAACCCAGCGGGCCGTAGGAGGGGTCAGCTACACGTCCTTAGAGCACATATCCTCAGTATAAACAGAACAAGACACAAGGAAAACTTTAAGACACCCTAGTTCCCTACCCATAGACTTGTTCCCTAGAACCATATAACATGGATAGTGTTGGAGTCATGACTGTAAACCGACAGTAAAGCCATTGCCAATCATTTAGAAAACAACAGTTTTTTAGCTAGCTAAAGCCAGCTTCTCATTCATAAATGGGACAGACAAATTAAACCGCCCTTGTTGGAGGCACATGCATGATCTAACCCACCAGGACTTTAGATAAAACTGGCTGTGATCACATTGCATTATGGAAAAATGTATCTAATGACGATGTGAAAATTGTCAAACGCACCCTTTCCCCTAAAGAGGGGCGTGGTTTAAGTTCGAACAGGTTGTGTTATTTTAGGTCTGTGACGTAACAAACGAAGTTCAGCTATAAATAGTGAGACATCGGCTTGACTCCATCATTGCGCTAATTTTCTTACATCAGATGAGACGAAGAGATAACGGTTAACTTATATGCTTTCTAATTACTTTCGTTAGAAACCATGGAGGATAGACCAACATCGAGTGGTCAACTGAATAGAGCTATACAAGTGAGTAATATTTTAGTAAATCACTACAATATACGTTAACACGTGAAAGCTCTTTAGTGGAGTGGAGACTTTATATAGGCACTCTATGTAGGACACCTATTAGTGAAATACTGTATATTAACTCATCATGATCTAGACCTTTTGTTGACTGAATTGTATATACACAAGTTGTTACGATTGGATTACATATTTAAAAGTAATTTAGGTAGGATCAAGTAAAGTATTAAACTTTATCTCCCCCCTACCTTCAGGAAAGCTTTGATATGATGCGCGACTCCTTGAACTGTGTGAACTCCGCCCTCGCCGAAAATATGGACGAGTTCCAGGCGTTGAGATCACGTGCCAAGCAGCGCGCTGCCATTGAGTTGCTGATGGAGTCGAACCTGGAAATGGAAACGAACCTCAGTGAAGTTTACCAGTCGCTCAGAGACATGAGTAAGTGAAACCTCCATTATAACTGGATCTCCATAGCTGGACCAAAACACATAAGAAACGAAATGCTGATTCTACAATGTTATATAGTCAAAGTCAAGTCAAAGTATTTTATTCGTGAAAATGCATTGAATCAAACAGCGCCAATGTAAGGTCATTTGTTTCCATGGTTAAAATGATTATATTAATATATGCTAATGTGCATTATATGTAAATGTAATACTAGGCCAGAATACTGTATATGGTAGTCATTTAAATGGATTCATAATTAACATGTGATTGGTTTATTGCTGTAGGCCAGGGGTCCTTTATAATTAACATGTGTTTGGTTTATTGCTGTAGGCAAGGGGTTGACTGCATTGGAGATGGACAAGGACATCCAAGAAGCGAGTGACTTGGCTGAGGAGTTCCTTAGGAAGAAGCATCACAGGATCCAGAAGTTCTTGTTAGACATTGAAGCTTCTATAACACATCTTCATGAGCTCTGTGGATTCAAGAACAGAAGGATCGACCAGCTGGAAGCTGAAAAACTTCAGCTGAAGGAGGAGAATGCAGCTCACCAGCTTCAGATCCGTAGGCTGCGGGACACGATCATGTCAGGGGAAACGAGGTTCTGCTGAGGAATCTCTTGAGCAGGTGATGAAATCTCCCATGCTTCAGAGCCTACCCCTGACAGAGGTCACCCCAGCCCTGTTCAAGTATTCCAGGCTTCGCCCAACAGCAACAAATGAGCAGATGTCCATAACAAATCTACCAAAGATTTGTGACGGCACCACCATGTCACCGGGGACTTGTCTACATTCCCCAGGCAAGCCCAGGACATGAAGAGTGTGGACACCAGCGTGCATGAGCTCATGGAAGACGACATGAAAGTCATGCAGACTACCACAAGCCATGTCTCCACCTTGTCCTCTGACCGCTTCGTAGAGGAAGAGCAGGCCAGAGTGAAGACAGCACGTCACCTCTCCATCATGACACCTGACAGTGGGCCAGTAGAGAAGCCACTCAGGAGGAGACCTGTGCAGTCAACTATGTGGGTACTGAAAAACTTAATGAGCAAGAAAGCTGACTGGAAGGAGGACCTTGAAAGGTACAAGAGGGAGATTGTGGACGAGGGGATACTGGAGAGCATGATGATGGGGAAGACCTACCAGGTTGATATGCAGTCTCAGGTGACTAACCTAAAACTGCTAAGCCAGGCTGCTGCCAAAGGGCAGATATCCCCTGAACTTCATTGCATGGCCAAAGACCTGATTACAAGCATTCAGGACATGGAGGGATTGAGACTGGCCTGCCTACTCCAGAAGTTCACTGCCTTCAAATCCATAAAGCAAGTCAGGTATGGTTTGAATTCCTATTGTCTTATTTTAGATATACTGTTGTTGTTTTTTTTACCATGTAGTGAAATATTTTTCCTCATGCTTTTTTTTCCAGCAAAACACTGACTGTTAGGATGCGTGCAGCACGGGAGCTGAAGGACGGGAGGTCATTGAAGGAAATGTACTCCTTCATGACCAAGCTGGATGTGTACCGGAAACAGGTGTTAGAAGGTTGGAGTGCCAAACGGGCTGCAGTGGAACGCAACCGTAAAACCTGCCTTGCACAGATGCTGTATCTGTTCAATGAGGTAAGCAGGAGGAATGGTTGATCCAAAGCTAAATACGGTTATGACATTCCCAATAATTGCCGTGCCTATGAATCACTCTTAGATGCATGGCTTTACATGTGGCTTTATTGTAATAATTAATAAGGATGTTATGATCATATAAATGTAAATATACAGTAAAACGTATTTGGACAGAGCCTTTCCTCTTCCACTTACATTTTAGAACCATATTTCCCAAAGAATGCAACTTCCATTTAGCTGCATCCATTCTATGTGCAGTTCTGTATATACTGTAGTCCTGCTTCTGGAAGTGTGTAACTTTTCCCAACTTTGGTTTTCTTTGGCATCTGTCTGCATCTCAGAGCATTTTGTTTGTACTCCGCTGTACTTTATCAGACTCCTATCATGTAACGTTTAAATGTTTGAATAAGAAATTGAAGAAAGTTCCTTATATTTCCCCAGATCCGGAAAGACTGCAAGCTCCACCTGTGTCCTCCAGTGCCACGCCCCAGCGAGCCCCGTCCATTACTGACCGTCGAGCCCTGCAAGCTGGCCAGGTCCCCAACGGCAGCTGTGAAACGCTGCTACCGTCTGCCCCCAATCGCTGAGGCCATCCCCCTGGTGCCCGCCAGAGCAGAGACTAAACGCCCTGCTTTAATCAAGAAGCGTTCCGGAGAAAGGTATCGTAATCCTGTGAACTCATGAAATCACCTTCACATGGCTGCAGTAAAGAAATAATCTAGTAGTCAAAATGTGCTTAATGTAAACCAGAATATGAATCAAAATGTCCTGCCCTTAGCTCTTCTTTCTCCACCTAGCTCATACAGATACAGTAACTCTGTGCTCTGCCTTCCTCAGGAAGCTGTTTAGGGGTCCGATTTAAACAGTGGGACTATAGCGCATTAATGTACAGGATAAATGTGTCCAAGAAGATGGCGGCTCCCCCCTGCAACCTCTCCCTCATCCCACTACTGATGGAGGTGGACATCAACCAGGGCCCAACTGCTGCACTGCACTCCCAACAGCTGAGTGTCTCAGTTGTCAGTGAAATTAATGACATGTGTAACTGACCGCTGACCTGTTTGTATTGTGTATCCATCTAAACAATCTCAAGAGAAGCTAACGTTTGAGTCACTGTGTTCCCTTTCCTGTCTCAAAAAATGTAGGGGAGAAATAAGACTTGCCAGAGGAGAAGCATGGTTCACCCAGCACAGCCAGAAGAGGACTGGTCACCCCTCAGAGCCTGGTTCCTCTCTAGGTTTCTTCCTAAATTTGACCTCCAGGGAGTTTTTCCTAGCCGCCGTGTATCAACTTGTTGAACTTGTTCTTCTTGTTGAACTTGTTGATGTGTGCTCTGTCAGATTCAGGCTGGGTGATTGAAAAAGCCCTTTGTGACAACTTTTTTGTTAAAAGGGCTTTATAAAATAAATTTGACTGATTTGATTGCATAGAACCACAAATTGATGATCTACTTATTCTTACCCATTTAAATAAATGAAAGATCCACTTCCACATCTTTCTCTGCTCTGACATTTATGTTGTTATCAAAAGGTAAATAAGAGTGGTAAACACACAAAAAGAGAATTATCTAGCTATTGTGGCAATTAAAACTGTTATATATAATAACACTGTTTACAATAACCGTAGTATAAACCTTCCTACTCCGCTTGCCAACATCCTCTTCCTTGAATCAGATCCATCCATACTTAAAGACTGCAGCCACAAACATTCAGTATAACAATTGCCCAGAGATATTAGCACGCGTGTGGGTTGACAAGCATGATGTCTTATTAGCAGCCTGTGAACAGGATTGCAGGGACCACAGTAATGGATTTATTGGATACAAATAGTGTCTTACATCTTGTTGCCTTCCGGGTTGAGCACAGCTGGCTGGTGGTTGTGGTAATCTGCTTTTGGGACCTGACACAGCCTCGCAATTATGTTGTTATAAAGTCAGTGTTTTTGTTATTTTAAAGATTAAAAATGTACACTTATTACTGGAAATATGGAATTGATAACCTTACTGGTATATTCATCGATCCACATCATTATACTAATGATGAAGCAAACGGTTTATCCAAAAATTGCACGGAAGAAGATGGATGACACCTTTATAGACATGCTGTAGATTGGCCTGGGATCACTGTATTGACTCTAATAGGATTGCAATACTCAAAATAACGTAACTGCACCCACTATTGAACAAAACCATAGAAAACATGTCATGAAGTAAAGTATATTTGGATTGCCAAAATGAAAGCTCATCGATCAGATTCTGTACCGATACTGTGGGACAATGTGGGGGGCTGGTGGTGACAACCCATGCCCGCAAGGCGTAGACACAGTAGTGGCCTTTTGATTACTGATTCCAAAAAGAGTGACCAACAATTTGTGCTGTATCCATCCTGGGGGCCCTGATTGGGCGGCCGACGGAACAGCTGATGCTACCAGCTGATGCCTTTTGATTACTGATTCCAAAAAGAGTGACCATCTATTAATTTTACTGTTTACATTTAGGCCTAATGTTTGAGGTTTTACAACATTTGATTCAATGTATGCTCAAAATTCAGTCTAAAGACACCTGTGTAGACTAGATTCAGTATACTGTCTTGGGACTCCTGGCTGAAGATGCACAACAGAGTAAAGACTAATTTACCCGAGACGCTTCTTCTGGCCCATTCCGGCTCCACAACCATTAAACATGGAGTATGTAAAGCGTAACGTAAAAAGGTAGTCCAGTTGGAGATTCCAAACGTCCATCCTGGGAAGAACATAGACTATTTGTACCACCCTATACTGAACCTGTAAGCAGTGTAGGTAATCTGTGACATGGAATTGCAGTTGTATTGTCTGTGGTATAATGATTACCAAGCCACCTGTCTTAGGGAAATGGCGCAGGACAACGCTTTTATGTTTAGCTGATATGAGCTAACTAGGTAACAGTCTGCTTGGTTTGGATTACTATTAATCTTATTTGAGGTGTACATGTAAAGCATTGAATTAGTTATTGATTTTCAGAGCTATACATGGCTATTGGCAAATGTCTGTTAAATGGGAATACAAAACCAACTACCTCCGTGCATCACAGACAGTCATTATATATAACTGCTAATACTTTTTAATGGCAAATTTAAAGAGCATATCGCTGTATACCCGATTACCATTTATGTTAAATAAAGGCTCGTTCACTCTACAGTCTAGTATCGAGTTGTAATGTAGAACAATCGATTCGATTTAGAAGGTTTGGGGCAGTTTTGGTGCCACTGACCTCAGTCGAATTGAAAGGAAGAGCCAGGGTGAAAAAACACACTAAATGCATTCATCCTGTTTTCTCTGCAAGTGCAACAAGCAACTTGGATATACGGAAATATTACGAAACTGGCCTTTAAGACGAAAACAACAATGCCAGGGTTGCCAACTTTGGGACTCCGGCTGGAGTGAGACTCCAGAACGCGCGCATGAGCGTGCAGAGGAAATGTTTGGTGAACCTAACCCTAATTACAAAATATTTCAGTCTTTGTTTACTGTGTATAAACCCTGATTTAGGCAAAATAATAATAGAATGATGGCTGATGTTTTTGTTCTTGCAGAACCATATTTCTTGGCAATTTTAGAATCGGGAAAGCATTCTTTGAATAGCGGGCTAAGGTGATCTGTGAAGGCTAATGGGATGTTGTGGCTGACCAGGGTCACTGCCACTTTGACCTCTGCCCTTCTGGCCTGTAAAACAATTATGATTTTACATGTGCAGTAGAATATGCATAAATAAAGCACACGCATTAAGAGATTGCATTCAAATTATCACCTGAGTGTCCAGATTCATTTCTTCAGCCTTCGAATAAACAAATCTATCAATTTTTTTGGTCCTGTCAAGAACTTTTTGTTTTTTGACGTGGCTCTCCCTGGTGATACGCCGCTGCACATCTGCCCTGGTGCCTGCACTCTAACTCATGCCGGGAGACTTCACACCAAAAGTGAAATTTAGTCGTGCCTGGTTTTATGAAAGGCCATTCTTTACACCAGGTACTGCTACATTTTGAGTTGTACACAGCGGCCCCTGACTTCGCTTTTCTTTTCTGCTGGATAGAATGCTCTTTGCTAGCATCTTCCTTCTGCTCCTGCACCTCCACCTCCTTCTCCTCCACTCTTTCCTCTATCTAAAAGGTAGGCTGTTAAAACCTGCAGCTTTAAAATGAAATGCTAGCCTAATCATAACACAGTATACATCTTCATTAATTACATGCCTAGATGTTCCTGTGCTAACATTGGTAAGACATGTTGAGTTGTGGTGGGGTATCAGGTATAGGGCACACTGTCCATATTTTAATTAATAGGGTAGCCTAAGGTAACATATGTATTTTTGCTTTTTTTTTAAGTAGCTCAGCAAGCTCATCTAACAAAACGTAATTTCTACCATGAGCCTCTTTTTATTAAGCTATCAGCTAGCCCACATAACGCACGTCAGACAACGTTTGCAACTAAAGTTTAACTCTCCGCACACAGAGTCTGCTAAGGCAATGCTGTAGTGACAAGGCACACCATTTTATTATCAGCTTACCTTAATTGTCATGCAAACTTTTAATCGCGCATCAGTTGGGTCGGGCTCCTAACCATATCTCTGAACTTTTCACACGAAACTGACGTATCCGGTGACGTTTCAGGTTCAAGGTTTTCAGCGAATCAACAATCAGAGAATATTGCAATGAGAACGTTGTAGACAGAATATGTTAATATGAGGGCTTTAACCTCCTCTCCTGTTAATGCGATGTGGTCTAGTCTAGTCTGTCATTAAAAGAAAATTAGCGGATTGATAGGGGAGAATTTAGATTTTGGCGTGACATTTCTTGCTTGTGCGTGAGAGCGTGAGATTGATGCTTAAAGCGGGAGACTCACGCCAGATGCGTGAGAGTTGGCAACCCTGCAATGCAGTTTTATCCTACCAAAAGTTTAGCCCAAAAAATACCGCCGCCCGCCACTACCTGTTTATACGGATCATACCGGAGTAACGCCCCCATCCTATAATTACAGCACCCCCACCCAGACAATAATAATACGAGTGTGTTCTCATTTGGACCCGCTCATGCATCTAAATGGTTCCCCCTTGCTATGATATAACCTGGTCGGCAAATAATATCTGTCAATCAGTGGTAAAATATGTCCCCGTTATAATGCTGGAATGTAAACGTGCGCAGCAGAAGCTCCCAAATCGTACTGCGCTCGGATGCTCCCTTAACTCTCCTGATTACATATTTTATTAATCTTCACATCATTTATTTCAACTAAGACTTACAACCAGGGCATGAAATTGGCACCCGCCAAATGCGGGTAACTTTTGTGATTGTCGGGTGAAACCGTCAATCTACCTGCCACGTTGGCGGGTAGCCAATAAGACAACACAACATCGAGCAAGCGTTGTGTTGTTGACCAATCACGTAGCCTATTGTTTTTGTTAAGCAAGCCCCGCTATTTTCTTGGACGTTCGAGACAAAATGCTGGCGTGAAGAGGTTGCCGACTGTAGAGCAACGAAAAGAGGATGAGGAGGACGGTTCCAAAAATAAAATATCACGTTGCACAATATCAATATCGTCGCAAGAAGTGCGATATTTATTTATACATTTATTTTGTGGAGAGATGCGTCGGTTGGCTTTGTGGCTTAGTTGTGTTCGATTTAAGCGCACGCTTGAAAACTATATATAATGAACACGTTTCATTGGCCAGTTCCCCTGTCACATGCAAGTGACAGCAAACGGGTCCACTAAACGAACAGACCCTATGGAACACGTGACGTAGGTGTTAACTCCGACTACGTGAGTGAAGAGAAATAGTGACCCCCGGACAAAGCGAGAAAAAGCGAGTTGAAAAGTTTCAGCAAACTAATGTCGCTCAATCTGTTGTACTCTGCAAACCCTGCGGTATGGTGATACACCGGGCAACAGGAAATTAACCCAACCTATTTTCCCATCTTAAAAACCACACATGCCACTATAGGATGAGTGCAAACGCCACAATCGATTTTGTTTATATATATTAATCTATTTTGAGGCATTTTCCCATAACTTTTGTGTTTTACATATGTTTAATAATATCGAAATTAATATCGATATCGCAATATTCATGATCAATATCGCAATATCACATTTTGTCAATATCGTGCAACCCTAGTACAAACTTAAAAATAGTATTTTGATATAAAGGTTATGTTTATTGTTAATCTAAAAAGTGACTAATGGATTGCAGTTAACTTGCAGGTGTTAACTAAATAAATGAGACCTTCAGTGAGATGATTGGCTGTTTATATTTGTTATTTTCTATTCTAAACGCCTGCCACACCAGGTCAGATACAGTTGTAAGTCATTATGTTGATCTAGTCGTAAATGAGATTGGTTAAGTTGGTAAATAACTCCACAGCACTTTAATGTGTATTCTGTACAAGTTCCAAGAACCATTCTTATGCATTTTCTGAGTCATTCACCTTTATTTTAGGCACAAAACATTTTGGCTGGTAAAAAACCACTGTGGCAGGTAGATTTCAAAATCCACCTGCCACAGTGGCTGGTGGTCAAAAACGTTAACTTCAGGCCCTGCTTACAACAAAGAATAGGTTTAATAACTTTTGACTCGGGAGGATACTTCATCAGAAGCAATAATGACATTTACACAAGCAGACTTCTTATATTTTGCTCAAATCTGGTAGCTGTCAGTTTAGACGGGTCGAGGCAGTATTTGGAGCCGTCATAAGGATCTGAAATTTTTACTGTGTTCCCCGGATTATTATTTTCTATCTAGAGCTGTCTTGTCTCTTTTTCGATTGATGGATGTTCTTAATCTTCTTATTAGGCTACGTTCAGAATATTAGATAAGTGGCGTTAACAGCGTTGGGTTGAGCTTGGTGCTGTTGTGAAGGTAAACGGCATCATGAACTCAACCAAGCACCAAGACATTTGAGACAGAAGGCTGAAACACATTGGCAAGTGCAATTTTTGTATTACATATTTCGCTTCTTTGTGGATGTTTTCCTAAGGAACCTGTATTTTCCATCAACAGCTTACATTTGTCTGAAAAAGTAGTAAAAAAAATATCACACAATTGCAAGAAGCCAATGACCTGTGACATGGCTAACCAAGGACTTGAAATCGTTTGCCTAGAACTTTGCTGGAATTTGTGTCCCCTTTTCGCAAAAAGGACCACATGATGAGCCACCTTATGGGAATTGCTTTTAAAACAGCCAACGCATCTTACAATCCGGTTTAAAAATCACTGGAGTATTAAAGGTTCTTTACTTCAATATTTCTCAAAACATTATAGTTGTGCTTAGGCACAGGCATTGGGTTTATATCCATTTTTAAGTAGTCAATTTCTATTAGTTGGCTAAAACTACAGACAACTGACAACCTCCCTGCCCAACCCTCTGGTTTCACTGCTGGGTAGCAGTACACGTGGGTGGCTGGCTAATTTAAATTCTTTCTTCCAGTGTTTTTTCATAGTTTCTTGTGGAATTCACAAACTCGTCAATTTGTTTCAGTTCACTACAATACTTTATCATTCTAAACGCACAAAATTCTCTCGCAAGTGTTGTAATATCCAAACAACAAATTTAATCCATGGCTTATGCTTCAACAACAACCAAACAGGAGTAATTTTGTTGAGGCTTCGAGCATGTCTAAAGTTAGTGGTCATTATACATTCTCATTCACTGAAAAATTACACCTTTGGAACAGAACAAAAAGTTCTTCAACTGAATTTGGAATATATACAACTTTACAAATGAAATAAAAAATAAATAAAATTTCAGTTTTATAAATTTAGGCATCTCATTGATTATGAAAAAATAAAATACAAAAAGCAACCAACGACTAGCTTAGCTCTCTATAAACATGGTGCCGCTGGTTTCAAGTGTGAATCTGAAGATGACATTATTATGACGTCGTCATCAGGAGGCTAGAACTCCATGGTGGATGATGTCAGAGCCGTAGGCCCCATCACTCATCTGGTGGGCGTGGCATCTCTTCAGACACACCTCCATATCTGTCTCAGTGGGCGGAGCTTTAGACTTAGGGGAAGCGTACCCTTCAGTCTCTGTCCCAGTGCGGAGTCGTGTCCTGGGATAGGACGGCTCACTGGTATTGGGAGGTGGTCTGTGGGTTGGGGCGCCGGGGTTAGAGGACTCCGTTTGGCTCTCTTTCCTCTTAGGAATTCGGAACTTACCCCAGTTTTTCAAATGGCTGACGGTTGGACCACTGGACAGCCAGCCGTTGGGTTTGGTTGTCATGGAGACAGTGGCATATCCGGGATTTAACTGGCTGTCATCTTTGCAGCTGGGCCTTTCCTTCCTGACCTTCACTTCAGTCAGATGGTCACTAACCTTGACCCTTGTTAATCTCACCCTGGCATCGCTCACATTATGAACCTTGACCCGTGTTAACCTGACCCTAGCCTCACTCATTCTATTGGTTGGTTTACCCCCAGTCACATGATCGCCAGCCTTAACCCTAGCATCAGTCACATGATCGCCAGCCTTAACCCTAGCATCAGTCACATGATCGCCAGCCTTAACCCTAGCATCAGTCACATGATCGCCAGCCTTAACCCTAGCATCAGTCACATGATCGCCAGCCTTAACCCTAGCATCAGTCACATGATCGCCAGCCTTAACCCTAGCATCAGTCACATGATCGCCAGCCTTAACCCTAGCATCAGTCACATGATCGCCAGCCTTAACCCTAGCATCAGTCACATGATCGCCAGCCTTAAGCTTAGCATCAGTCACATGATCGCCAGCCTTAAGCTTAGCATCAGTCACATGATAACCAGCCTTAAGCCTAGCATCAGTCACATGATCACTTACCTCAGCTATAGCATCGGTCACCTCAGTCACCTTAACCCTAGCACTAATCACACGATCACTAACCTTTACCGAAGCACAGGTCACATGATCAGTAACCCTAACCTTATTGGTGGCTTTCTCACTTTTCCTGAATTTTAGTCTGGTTTTGGTTTTAATACAAGAGTTCTTCACTTCGCTGCCCCTGTCCCTCATTTTGTTTACCTCAGTTCCCTGCTTCTCCCCAAATCCTGTCTTGTTATGCAGCTGCTGAGGGTCAGGGAGTGTACTGCCAGGTCCTGGCTCATCAAGACTCCTTCTATCCCTTAATCTGGTACGACCATCACCCTCACTGGCCCCTAGTCTGGTACGACCATCACCCTCACTGGCCCCTAGTCTGGTACGACCATCTCCCTCACTGGCCCCTAGTCTGGTACGACCATCTCCCTCACTGGCCCCTAGTCTGGTACGACCATCTCCCTCACTGGCCCCTAGTCTGGTACGACCATCACCCTCACTGGCCCCTAGTCTGGTACGACCATCACCCTCACTGGCCCCTAGTCTGGCACGACCATCTCCCTCACTGGCCCCTAGTCTGGTACGACCATCTCCCTCACTGGCCCCTAGTCTGGTACGACCATCTCCCTCACTGGCCCCTAGTCTGGTACGACCATCTCCCTCACTGGCCCCTAGTCTGGTACGACCATCTCCCTCACTGGCCCCTAGTCTGGTACGACCATCTCCCTCACTGGCCCCTAGTCTGGTACGACCATCTCCCTCACTGGCCCCTAGTCTGGTACGACCATCTCCCTCACTGGCCCCTAGTCTGGTACGACCATCTCCCTCACTGGTTCTTAGTCTGGTACGACCTTCTCCCTCTTTAGTCCCTAATCTGGTACGGCTGTCCCCATCTGCATCTGTATTGATTCTGGTGTGTCTTTCTCTCTCCTTGGCCTCCGTTTTCAGTTGGGCGCGTCTGTCTGTATCTCTGGACTCGGTCTTCACCTTGGCCGGTGTCGCCCCTTCATTTAGGTGATGTGGTAGTTGCAGAACTCCTCTCCGGTGCCCACCTCTCCCCCGGTCTCTCTTCCGGGTTTTCAGGCCACTATAACCCCACACAGCCCCTGGAGAGGACACCAAGCTGAGAGACACGCTATCATTCAGACACCCTGTTGAAGACACACCTACACCAACACACAAACACACACACACCGTTTAACACAACTGGACATTCAGTCTATTGGATAAAAATTCACATTTACACATCAGTAGTGTTTTACTTCCTTTCAGGGGTGATTGTGTTGTGAAATGTTTCTAAAACATGACCGTAACCATTAACAACTATAAAATAGTTTATCTTCGCTCGGTCAAACCACAACGTTTCATTATTGATCTCTTGGTGTGACTACAACGTTTCATTAATGATCTCTTGGTGTTTCTACAATGTTTCATTAATCATCTCTCGGTGTTTCTACAATGTTTCATTAATCATCTCTCTGTTTCTACAATGTTTCATTATTAATCTCTTGGTATGACTACAACGTTTTATTGATAATCTCTTGGTGTGACTACAACGTTTCATTATTTATCTCTTGGTATGACTACGTCTTATTGATCATCTACGTGACTACGTTTCATTGATCATCTGTTGGTGTAAATACATCTCACACATCATCTCTTGGTCTAACCAGTGACCATTATCTTTCTCCATATCCTACTTACCCGTGATCATCTCCTGGTCCAGCAGGAGGACATGGCGTGTAAAAATCTGTTCTTGGATGCGCCACAGGGTCCTTTTAATTTTCTCCCTCCGCGTCACCATGTAGGTCAGGTTACGCACCTTAAAAAAAACCAGGTGAAACGATCACGTTATGACCAGATGAGACACATAATACCAGGTAAAACCACCTGGTTAGACACGATCAGGTGGGACAAATGACGTATTCTATCAGTACACATAGCAACCACAATACCCTCATCTATGTCATTTAATTAAACTCAAATTAAAACTCTACAACTTGTTGGTCAGAGTGTTTTGTCTAACCCTTGACCTCAACTGAGTTACTCAATTGAATTTGGGTTTTATTGTGTGTCCAGTGTGATGTCATAGTGATGGGAGACAACAATAACGACAATATGAGCAAAAATGTCTGGATTAACGTTGCGGAAGCACAGAGCCACATATTTTAAGCTATCCCTTCTATCATTTGTCCACGTAAAAATGTATTTGTTGACAACTTTTGACTGTCTTTTCCAGGACCACCTGGCTTATTTATGTACGTCACAAACTCAAAACCAAGATTAACTCAAATATGGCCGCAATAAGCCGATGAGCTTGCATACAGAATTCACGTCCCCTAATCAGGGACTTCGGTTTTACCTCATCATTAATTGCACCCACCTGGTGTCCCAGGTCTAAATAGGTTTCTGATTAGAAGGTGCAAAATATAAAGAGTGGAATTGTCTTTGAGGGCCGGAATTGAATGGGCTAGCACAGTGGTTTTCAAAGTGGGGGCCGTGGACCCCTGGGGGGCCACCAGGGGGCGCCACAGCAGGTTTTTTTAAACAGTAAATATCTTTGTATTATTATGAGTATTGTTATGAAATAGCTTTATAATAATAGTCGCATATGTGAAAATTACACTTTTAATGCTAATCTTTCTGATTGGCCGGTATCAAACACCGTATTATTGTCTATCTATGGGTTCAATAACACATCCTGCAAAAAGGGGCCTTGGCCAAAACCTGGTGGTATTTGGGGGACCTTGTCATGGAAAAGTTTGGGAACCCCTGGGCTAGCATATATACTAGCATATATAGCACACTGGACAATAAGGTGAGTAAGTAATCTCCTTGAAACGAGAAAACAGCAGAAGAAGTATTATTGTAACAGCAACTGTCGTTAACAAAAGCACAAACTGGCAGCGCACTGAGCACACAGCCTTATCTAGTGTCTGATGAGGTCAGAGGCTGAACACGGTTAACTAGACCCTGTTTACATGTACACAGGCAGCAGCCAAGTCTTTAAATTATGCACTCCGGTTTTATTAAATGTTGGAGAGATGGCTACTACTATTGGGGGGGGTCATCCACTTCTCTTGTAGCTCCTGATTCTGATAGGCTCCACTCATCTGCAAATGGAAACAGCAGCCAATAGCCAGCGCCGGCTGCCAACGACTGGCTGGCAGGGGAGGCGGGGCACGTGATAGCGTTGCACCCTGAGGCCCTGCTCCGGGGAACAGGAAGTAGAACCTACCCTCTCCAGATCCTGTCGGAGGTGAGTAAACAGCTGCAGACGGCGCAGGAGGACGTCATGCTCTCGTCTCGCCAGACTCTCCTCCTCCTCCTTCTGAGGTGTGAGCAGCGGCTGGTTGTGATTGGCTCGGCGTTTCAACTTCCAGTATTGGTAGAGGAAGTCCACGATCTCCACGGACAACTGCATGTGATTGGCTACATCCTTGACGTCAACAAACTGGTAGAACTCCTCTTCCAGCTGCTGTAGCTTGATCTGACGGAGGTTGCCCTCCTGGTTCACGCTGCCCTGCTCCTGGGAGGTGGGGACAGAGTCTGGCACAACGGTTGGGGTGTGTCCACTGCCTCTGACTCTTCCTCGCCGCTTCTCCTTCTCGTGCCGGTCCCCCTCCTGTTCCTCCTCGCCAACCTCCAAACCTGAGTGTTTGGGGCAGAAGGCTTTGAACTTCACCTCGTCTTGCTCTGTGAGAATGGTGTTCATCTCCAGACTGCTTTGCAGGGCACAGCTCACATGAAACGCTGTCCGACAGCTCTTAGCTGAACACTGTGGGAAAACCGAAGATATCTGAGGTAAATACCAGATAGGAAATTGTATGTGGGTATGTGTGTGTAAACACACAACCTGATGTATAAACATGTGTATCAAGTAGTTGCGTGTGTATAAACATGTGTGTATGCGTGTCTGTAAACGTGTGGCTGTAAACGCGTGTCTGTATACCTGTATACAGGCCCCTGTGACGTCTTTGCAGAGGCAGCAGGTCAGAGCCCATCTGTTACTGGGGATCTGGGACATGTTGGTGATGGGCTCCATCTTCTCTGGATTCCCAATGCTCACCTACACACCACATACAGACCCAGACACACAAAACAAACAGAACAAGACAGAGAGACAAACCCAGACAGACACACGCAGAGACACACAGACAGACAAACAGAACAAGACACACAGACCAGAGAGACCCAGAGAGACACACAGACCAAATATAAACACAAAATAAAAAAGGGACAGAAAGACAGACATGGGTTACACATAATAATATAATAATAATTTCTTTAAACTCAGACTTGTACACATCCACACAGAAGTAAATAATTGATGAATGTGTAGGCCTTAAGGTCAGAGGTCATCACCTCTGGGATCCACAGGGCACAGCTGACGTGAACCCATTTGGTTCCGCTCCGGGTGGGCTTCATAGCCCCGCCCTTCTTGGGGCAAAGATGACATTTGGGCGAGATGCCAAGAGCACAGGTTCGACAAAGCCAGCTTCCCTCTGGCACCTTCAAAATCCCATAGCAGGCCTGGAACACAGAACGTCCCCTTAACACACCTTGTACTAGGGCTGGGCCGATAAACGATGCCATCGCCGATAGCTGACAGCCGTCACCACGTTGGTCAGGCATCCTGATTCAACCCCGCTACCAGTAACAATAACATTTTAGTTTATTACACTATACACTGTTCTAACGCATGTTGTAATTTTCACAAACAATGCAATTATTTATTTTGATTCATTTATTTAAATACAGCCTACCTGTTGCTTGAGAAAATCAGGGTGCAAGTCCCCGACTCAAACAGTGCGTTATGGTTATTTACTATTAAATGGATGCCCTATACGGGCAACCTACGAGCTGAACACAGTGCAGTATGGTTATTTATTATTAGATGGATGTGTGGTATGACCGATTGACCAGCACCACACAGCCAAATCTGTTTTTAATAATTTGTCATTTATAGTAATGTTAATTTGATGCCATTAAGAAATGTAGAGGATTAGACTACTGGAGAGCAATTTGATCGGATAATCATTCCACCAATATTTGAGCGAAAACACTAGCATGGCTCTACAATTGTACTTTGATTCCAGTCCCGAAGGGGCAATACGATCATCAACGCATTAGCAATACAATCACCAGAACTCAATGCTGAGTTGATCAGCCAGGTCGCAATTTCAGAGAGATACACACCTGGTGAACACAAACGTTGCACTTGTCACAGAAAACCATCTCATTGTTGTCCTCACTGTCAGGTGACCGACAGACATCACACACAACGTCTTCGTCGTACTCTATTCCAAGCCCCTCCTCTGTTGCCATGGCGTGGCTCATTCCGTCATAGCAACGACGCTCAAACTCCTCCATCACTCTCTCCATTGTGGTCTCGTTGAGCAGAGCCATGCCTAACAAACCGATCGACAATAAATACAAGATTACATTACACCACTACAGTCTGACCCGAACATCGTACACTGGTCTCGTAGTGAAAAGTTATAAACACTGACAAAAATAATCATCAAAATACCCACAGGGAACCATAAACCAACCATAACCCCACACGGAACGATTAACCAATCATAACCCACACGGAAACATTACCTAGTCAGAACTACTGTTGTAAAATGCAAAACATTAACAGAAAGGCTTCCAATGCTGACCCATTTGTGTGAACTGGTGGTTGATGAGCTCCAGCCAGGCCACGTCGGTCTCGTTGAGGTCGTAGCGACATGTTCCTTCAGCGAGTGTCTGGATGTCCACGTACCCCAGCGATTCATAACCCCCAGAACGGATCAATTTCTTGGGCTTAGAGAACATGATCTCTGTCCCCTTCTCTGCCTTGACCCTGCATGGGGGAATGGGTTGAGGTCAATTAGATAGTTGAATAGTTCAACACAGATGGTCTGGCTTTTGGTGTTATAACAGGCAATAGCCAGAGGGGTGATGGGTGTTCTCCTACCAGGCTACAGGCTGGGGGATGGTGTCTGGGCTGACGGGGACCTGGACACCCTTTTCCCACTCCTGTCTCCAGGGGTCCACCAGGACATAGTAGTCCTCTGGGTTCAGCTGATATGTGTCATGGACCTTCATGGCCGTGATGAAATCGGTCCTGAACACCTGCAACATGAACAAGACTCACTGAAGACTGACAAGCTTCAACAGCATTAGGTTCAGGGGAGGAGTGATGGGGTAGGCTGACATACCTCTGAGGGCTTCTTGCCATTGGCTCGTCTGGGATGAGAATGTTGGGACCAGGAAGTGGAGTTACCTTAGGGAGAAAATATAAATAAAAGACTCATGCCATCTTGATTCGCAATCTGTATGTTCCCCCCCACACAAAATTCAATTTCACAACCACTAGACCTGAACATAGCCTTGACTCTGAACCACTAAACCATTACATAAAAATGTGAAATGTAGAAAACTTGCTGGTTCCTGCCTGACCTGCCAAGACATCTTTAAATGTCCAGTAACACTGTCTAACTCTAGTATGCTTCACTCTCTCTGTTGAGATGGTTCTTCTCTGAGCCTCCTGCCTCTGGCCCTTTCCTAAAGACCAAGTTAAGGAAGTTAGGTCTTAATGCTACCCCAACAGCTACAGAAAAATAAATCATCAATATTTTTTTTAGATACGTACAGTCTAAAGGACAGTAATGGTCCAGGGTTGTTATGTAAATAAACCTAGTATGGTGGTGCATTCACTACTTATATAGTTTTATTGTATTATATCTATGTGGTCTACCTCAAGTCAGCCTTTAGTTAAGATAGGGAGTGTGAAAGGGGTTAGCAGTGGGGTCATTTGTTATCAGGAAAGAGAATGCTTACTTCCACTATCTGAGTCTTCACTGCAACTTGGATGCCGGCTTCTCTTCATGGTCGCTCTTGGTGAGGCTGAGAAGTAACAGTGTGAATTGAAAAGAACAGATTCATAAACATACTCAGCCAACAACAGCCATGGCAGAAGTACAGTAAACAGCCAGACTGTGATAACCAACACGTGACTAGATCTGTCATCCTAACCACAGTTGCTGACTGGTAGCAAATTGTTAGGTTCGAATTATGAAGAATCAAGGTAACTTTTGGAATAGAAGATGGTCAACTCCCCCGCTTCATTCAACTAAAACAAACATGCATACATACTTAATGAAGTACTAATCCGCCTTTGGGTATTAGTAAGGCTTCTAGCTATGGAACAGCAAAACACAGAAGCGAGTTCTACTTTACCATCAAGCGGAAAAGTAAGGGTCTACGTCACAATGACCTGACGTCATCATTTGAAGTGAGCATGATTCAGCTGGCTAGGCCGAAAACCCTCACTGTCCAAACTTAGCGTGAAACGCACAAAAACGCATTAGCAAATACATGCTATAACATGTTGACCAAGCACAGCCGTGTTAGTCTGACCTGTGACAAAACGGTGCCATATTGATATTAATAAATGGCTGCTAACAAGCTATGCGAACAGTAAACAGGACGAAACGTTATCACAACAAGACCCCGCCTGATGTAGCTAACTAATCAGTAACTTAAATGGCTACTGCGCACTCACACAGACGATAAACATTGTAACTCCTACTAGCTAAGCTAACCGACTAGCTACTTATCCGATTGAAGCTGAAGCCACGTAACGTTAGCATTAGCAAGAATGGCTAACTTACTACGTTCACGTTAAACGACTTCTTTAGCAGAGCTGTACGGTAGCATTCACTTTAACACAACTTTACAAACCTGAATATTTAATTTATTTGCAAGTTAGCGAATATGAGGAATGTAATGTATTATGTTGTCATGGAACGTTTGGACAGACGCTATATTGCCCTCTGAACTTAATCTTGGCGCCATTTTAAATGACGTACGGAGTGCCTATAACGGGCAGGGAACATGATGGTGGTGGTGGTTATAATACAACCGTAGCTGTGTTCCCTCACCACCCATTCCCATGGGTGTGATAAACAACACACACGAAACCACCAATCGATTAAAACCCAAAGGAAGACAATAAGAAATGGGAGAGTACCTGCACGAGCACGTCTGTCCGATGCGGCGGCGTTTCTAAATACAGCTCGTGCAGCAGCGGGCACCGCTCAACCCGCATTCCTCAAACACAAACACTGAATCATCTGACTGATGGTACTGACGTTAGTGACGTACGCTGCATTTGGAGGGTAGGACTTACTTAGTTACAGCGTGTCGCCAGTAGAGGGAGCCCTTTCATTTGATATAACAGGGTTTTCAAAAAGTGACGTAAAATCGTTATAAAAAGTGTAGACCGGTCCCACTCAACAGGGTCACAGTGTCACACTTAAACTTGATAGCATTTTACTTTTATTTAGCAATCGGGATTTAGACAGTAGCCATTTGTTCTTGGCGAATTTGTTCATTTTATATGGCAAATATTATATACACAAATGTAAATGGTCCAAAGAAAAACCTTGTTTTGCATTTTCTTTTTAATTGAGTTTGATGATTACCTGAAACAACTACATAATGTAACAACAAGGCGAGACATACATTACATGTTTGTGAAGCCTTAAGTATTTTTATTTGAATGCGTATACCACTGTATATTCAATTTTGGATTACAGTATTTCTGTATTTTTTTTTGCATTAATAAAAAAGGTCACACTCACATTTCCAAAGTGTTTAGTTAAATTTCAATTTTTTTCTCAAATGTACAAACATGTGCATTGCTGACCGGTTAGTTGTCTATTTTTAAGTTGCGAGCTGTACGGACCACAGCTGTCTGCCTAAACCAACATATAAAAGACGTGTGGCTATACAGAATATCTACAATAATTTAAATAGAACAACTCTGTGATTTGAAGCAAAGCTATCATTTAAAGTAAAGTATCTTGGCTCCAGGTATTTACAGCATTTATTTGCTCAATGACAATAAAGTTGGATCTAATCTAATCTTTAAGTTTGTTATGGAAGGCCATTCCGGCCATCTTAAATGGTGATGCTATATGGAGTATGTAATATAATACTATATCTAAATTAAGGGGGAAATATATAAAAGTGGATAGGGGCCCAACAGTGGTAGCAGGACAGAGAAGATTCTTAAAATGACTGAAATGGAACTGCCTTCCAGCAGAAAAACATAATTCTTCCACTTGGATTAAACCCTTTTGCTCACTGACACAAATCGCAGACTCTTCGCTTATTGCCCCAGCACTCCTGTAATTAACATGCTAGATTGATTTTGCTCTTTGGCTACTAAATGAGCTTCTTTCGGGGAAGTAATAATATATTTAGTTTTGGTGAAATTTAAGTAAGTAATAAGTGCAGGCAATGAGACTTTTCTATCTTGTTAATAAACCTTAAGGAATATTTTAGGAGAACCCTTATTGGTGCCCAATGAGTAATGAAACCCCCAGCTCAAGGGACTGTGATTTAGTTACTGTATGTCTCTGATTTCCCTCTATTGTGAGGCCAATCAGTGTGAGAAAATTAAGTTCCATCTTCATACATTTTTTTTTTAACAGTTAATTTATTAATCCAAACTAGAGTTTTACCAGGTTATTTTAGTCTACAAGTTTAGGACAAATTCTAGGCCCCAGGAGAACAAATCATTGCTACAGTTCTAAAATCACAGCACAATGTAATCTTAAAGCAATCATATCCAACTTTTGTCACTAACACATATCGACATACAACAGTTTGTTTTAGGGCGGTGGGAATGTGCTCTTATAGATTTCCTAATCCACAGGTTTGTATCAAAGCTGAATGCCTGAAATGCATTAGGTCAGAATGTAACTGGACAGACGTTTGTCAACATGCTGCTTATAAACAGTCATGTCCTTTACTCAGCACTGACCCTCATTCTGTCCAACCCCAACCCTTATCACAGGCTGTCAAACACTGTCACTGCAGAACATTACCTAGATATGGCTTCAACCTGACCAACCAGGACCAAGACCCAAAAACGCAAAGTCTGTTCAGAGTTAATTGACACTGAATTTACAATGCTCAAGAAGTAGACAACAATTTTCTCCATCATACTTCCTCTCCATTAACATTGAACAGCCACCTACAGTATTGGTGAATAATGTTTGACCTTCAATGAACAGTGGTTGAGACCTGTGTAGTGACCCAGGTGTGTAACGGGAATAAGAGGGCTGGTAACAGGATATCAGCTTTGTTTGTTTGGAACTAGCCCACCTGGTAATAATAGCATTATCACTTGTCAACTACTCCGTTGATGAGAACAATGATTCATAAAAAAATTACACCAAGTCTTGTATGAGGTTTGTTTGACAGAAGCAACAATGACAAAAATAACAAAACCTTACCATATTACAATGTAATTTCATATCTTTTATCTATGCAACAACTTGTGAAAAGATGTTGGAGAATCTTCTGGAGAGGAAGAACAACATAAAAGTGGATGTGGGAGACCATAACTACAAAAACACATTATGACATGATTTATTTTCAAAACGTTGAGTCACATCCTTCGGTAATAAACTGAATCACAAGGTATTGCATGCTCAGGTTCACCTTGATATGTCTCACTTCTTCTCACAGCGACACACTAACTAGAAAAACAAAACATTCTCCTCATCACACTAACCACTTTTTAAATAATGCCTAAGGACACTGTAATGACAGGGGGGGCATCGAAGATATATGGGAAACAGTTTGAATTGCAGTATACTACAGTTTAGTTAATTCAGTACATTTTGTCTTACACAGCTAACCTCAATTAGTAAATATAGTACTATATAGTTTTGCTCAGTCAGTAAATGTAGTATTACACAGTTTATTTTAGTCAGTTATTGTAGTATTCCAAAGATTATCATAGGACTTTTTTTGTGTCTGCGATAACGTGACTTTACCAGCGAGGTTCTGTGGCTACATTTTTTTCAAACGCTGAAGTGATTTCCTTCTTTTATTTATAAGTTGGAATAAGAATAACTCAATGTATTAAAAAATTGCAAAAGCTGAATAACTGTTCAAAGCCTAGTGATTAATCATTGGCAAAGTAGTTGGTCAGAATAATCGATTGTTGCACCCTAATGCTGACACCCTGTTAACATGGAGCTTCTCTAGAAACACTGTATATGTTTTCTTAGCCAGTCTGAACCATAGAGAATTAACGGTTTAAACAGCCTGCCAAGGTTATTTGAGGGCCAGGATGGCATCGTAGGACTTCCCTGTGCGACAGACCTGGATGTTTTGGAAGCCAGCAGAGGACAGCATGTTTGAGTACCGGGATGGAGGGTTTTCCTTTCCCTCTGTCTGAACTAGCATGTTCAGGGAAAATAACTGGGCCATGACTGGACCTCGATGGTTCTCAAACAGCAGAGCTTCCACTAACAGAACCCCACCGCCTACATAGGAGAGACAAACAAACGAAGAAAATAATACATTAAATCGACAGAACAGTGATGGAGGTAGTGTGAACGTCTGCAGGAGTGAGATGTGTTTCACCATTAGCAAGACATCTGCCTGATAGCGGGAAAAATACATATTTAACATAAAGCATATTTTTTCAGTTTCAGTCTTCAAATCATCACACACTCATAATTCGCTCAAGTGAAATAGTTCTTCTCTGTCATAAGCGTCACACTGACTCTGATAGATGCGGGAAAAAGAGGTCAACTGAACTGGAAGAAAACAATGGGAAATCCCCCCCCCACCATCGAAACGAGTCCACAATGATGTATTCTATGTATTATATGCTATTTTTAGACAGGCTAAAAACTGGAGAATGAGGATGATGCTTGTATAGATGTAAAAGTTGACCGCATTAATGGGTTTCCCCCACCGATTTATGCACGCTAACCACACAGTCCTTACTCCAAGTGAAGGAGTTCAAGTACCTCGGGGTCTTGTTCGCGAGTGAGGGAACAATGGAGCGGGAGATTGGTCGGAGGATCGGAGCAGCGGGGGCGGTGTTGCATTCGCTTCACCGCACCGTTGTGACGAAAAGAGAGCTGAGCCGAAAGGCAAAGCTCTCGATCTACCGGTCAATCTTTGTTCCTACCCTCACCTATGGTCATGAAAGCTGGGTCATGACCGAAAGAACGAGATCGCGGGTACAAGCGGCCGAAATGGGTTTTCTCAGAAAGGTGGCTGGCCTCTCCCTTAGGGATAGGGTGAGAAGCTCAGTCATCCGAGAGGAACTCGGAGTAGAGCCGCTGCTCCTTTGCATAGAAAGGAGCCAGTTGAGGTGGTTCGGGCATCTTGTACGAATGCCACCTGGGCGCCTCCCTAGAGAGGTGTTCCAGGCACGTCCAGCTGGGAGACCTCGGGGAAGACCCAGGACTAGGTGGAGAGATTATATCTCCACACTGGCCTGGGAACGCCTCGGGATTCCCCAGTCAGAGCTGGCTAATGTTGCCCGGGAAAGGGAAGTTTGGGGTCCCCTGCTAGAGCTGCTACCCCCGCGACCCGACACCGGATAAGCGGTTGAAGATGAGAGATGAGAACCACACATTACCAGGGGACTTGTGTGATTGGTCAAGTAGGCAGGTTTGCACCTGTTACATTTAGTAAAGACAAAAATATGTCAACATCCTACAGATAATCATTGACAAACGTATCAAACACATCTTGAGTCGTTACAAATGTCGAGGATTCTTCACTAAATTGCTCTACAGAAGCACAGTGTAATTGCATCTTCCGTTAGCACAACATTTTTGCTAACCTACTGAAAAAATACTTTTTTATTGACAATTGGCCATTAGAAATGATCAATCAATTAATCAATCAAATTTATTTAAACAGCCCTTTTTACAACAAAGTTGTCACAAAGTGATTTTACAATCACTCAGCCTGAATCCGACAGAGCACACATCAACAAGTTGAACAAGAAAACAAGTTGAACAAGTTGATACACGGCGGCTAGGAAAAACTCCCTGAAGGTCAGATGTAGGAAGAAACCTAGAGAGGAACCAGGCTCTGAAGGATCAACCAGTTCTCCTCTGGCGGTGCTGGGCGAGTTTGACAGTTAATATTATACAGTGCAAGCAGGCAATGTGCGAGCATCTTAAAAATCGAAATAGTCCAGGACGACCGGGAGGGTCGATAAACTTTAGCAAACTCAACATGCCATTGGAATACCGGAGTGATGGTTGCCTATGTAGATATTACATAGAATCATTTTCATGGATAAAAACTGTGCTGTATCAAATACAAGGACATTTCTAAACTTTGAACAGTAGTGTATGTCAATTAATTGCGAGAATTGCAATTTGGAGGGATGGAAAAAGTTGGCCCTTTTTCTGCATTAGGAAAAACATGAAAGTGTCTTCGAAATCTCCTGAGAAACACTAAAAACATTGTTTTGTTTTCAAACAACTTAACATTTCCATGGCATTTGGTACTATATATTTGACTGAACATCCTTATCAGCTTGCTAGCAAAACAGCATGTCTAAATTGCTATCCACAAACAGATCGCTTCACCTGGTTGACAACAAGGAACACCATCTGGTTGACAACATAAAATATCACCTGGTTGACAACGAGCATGGATCATCTTTAGCAGCTTCAGACATTTGTCTTCCTTCCAGTCATGGAGGATTCTGGCTAGGATGTACAGATCAGCTGGAGGGATGTCGCCATTAAAGAAATCTCCTGCAAAACATCATGTTTTTATACAGATTAAATAATCAGAAATGTTTAGAGTCTTTGTATACCTTTTAAATGTCAGTATATAGACAATGTCTTATAAATTAGTGTTGCAGACCTTCTTGAAACATGATGGTATCGTTCTGCTCATCGAAATGCTGTCTGGCTAGTTGGACGACTTTAGGAAGGTCTAGCACAGTGACCAAAGAAGAGGGGTAGGCCCTAGAAAGCTCCCTGGCCAGAGCCCCTGAACAACCTGCAAAACAAAATCACAACAATTACTGAATATCACAACAACAACTGAATACCAGAATGACTACTTTCTATCACACTGATTACTAAATATCACAACGACTACTAAACATCTCCACAACGAGTGAAATAGCCACAACACAATTTCCTCACAACATCGACACAATTACTGAATATCACAACAACAAGAACTGATATCACAACAACAACACATCACAGAGACAACTGAGTATAATGTTATGGAATTATTTCTAATACCACGTAATTAATGTTACTATACCTATGTCTCTAGAATAACATTAAGCAAATACACACTGAACTCAGACTCGAAATAAGAACAGACAAGAGTATCTCTCAAGTTAACTCTAACAGTTTAATTGATAGATGAGGAAAACCTTAACACACGCGCTCACGGTAACAATGCGGTGGCAGGTTATTTCCTACCAAGGCATACAATACACTCAGTTTATATAGGCCATAGAGCAGGAAAGCATACATGGGGTAAACCTTAAAAGGTTAGGAATCATATGGAGAAGCTAAGTTGGGCCCAGGAGAATGACATCACAGCAGAGAAAACAGATGTAAAAGGTATGGAAAATTGTACATCCATTTATGGAGAGACACATGTAAAACCATACAGTTGCTTTGAATCAAGACATCTATTTCTAGCATTGGGCCCCTCTTAAGACATACAGATGTCATCCCTGTTCCTCCCCAGGCCTCACTAATATACACATCTTCTATCACATGTTTATCTACACTATTTTCTGAACTTCACAGCCGACATGTAGAATAATCCACAACAATAACCAGACAACCATCATGTCCTGGATACTCCTACATGAGACTTGGTTATGGGAAACATTCACCTACCCCCCAGGGTCAGAATTAGATGTCAGGGTTTCAGTCACATACCCCCAAGGTCCACTATGGACTTAAAGCAGGAGAGGTTAAAGGCTGTACTGACATCCCGACCGTCTAGGACCCAGGTTGAGTTCATCAGACCCATAAACTTCAACATCTCCTCCTCTGACCTAAAACAGTAGAGAGGTAGTTGATAAAGTCACATAGACCATAGTGATATTCAAACAGACCATGCATGGGCAGACAGGTGATATTCAAACAGACAGGTGATATTCAAACAGACAGGTGATATTCAAACAGACAGGTGATATTCAAACAGACCATGCATGGGCAGACAGGTGATATTCAAACAGACAGGTGATATTCAAACAGACAGGTGATATTCAAACAGACAGGTGATATTCAAACAGACAGGTGATATTCATATACAAACCCATTCTACATCTCAAACCCATCCTACATTTATAACCCATCCTACATCTCAAACCCATCCTACATCCATAACCATCCTACATCCATAACCATCCTACATCCATAACCATCCTACATCCATAACCATCCTACATCCATAACCCATCCTACATCCATAACCATCCTACATCTCAAACCCATCCTACATCCATAACCATCCTACATCCATAAGACATCCTACATCCATAACCATCCTACATCCATAACCATCCTACATCCATAACCCATCCTACATCCATAACCCATCCTACATCCATAACCATCCTACATCCATAACCATCCTACATCCATAACCCATCCTACATCCATAACCCATCCTACATCCATAAGCCATCCTACATCTCAAACCCATCCTACATCCATAACCCATCCTACATCCATAACCCATCCTACATCCATAACCCATCCTACATCTCAAACCCATCCTACATCTCAAACCCATCCTACATCCATAACCCATCCTACATCCATAACCCATCCTACATCCATAACCCATCCTACATCCATAACCATCCTACATCCATAACCATCCTACATCCATAACCCATCCTACATCCATAACCATCCTACATCCATAACCATCCTACATCCATAACCCATCCTACATCTCAAACCCATCCTACATCCATAACCCATCCTACATCCATAACCCATCCTACATCCATAAGCCATCCTACATCTCAAACCCATCCTACATTTATAACCATCCTACATCCATAACCATCCTACATCTCAAACCCATCCTACATCCATAACCATCCTACATCTCAAACCCATCCTACATTTATAACTCATCCTACATCCATAAGCCATCCTACATCTCAAACCCATCCTACATCCATAACCCATCCTACATCTCAAACCCATCCTACATCCATAACCATCCTACATCTCAAACCCATCCTACATTTATAACTCATCCTACATCCATAACCATCCTACATCTCAAACCCATCCTACATCCATAACCCATCCTACATCCATAACCATCCTACATCCATAACCATCCTACATCTCAAACCCATCCTACATTTATAACCATCCTACATCCATAACCATCCTACATCTCAAACCCATCCTACATCCATAACCATCCTACATCCATAACCATCCTACATCTCAAACCCATCCTACATCCATAAGCCATCCTACATCCATAACCATTCTACATTTATAACCCATCCTACATCCATAACCCATCCATAACCCATCCTACATCCATAACCATCCTACATCCATAACCATCCTACATCCATAAGCCACCCTACATCCATAAGCCATCCTACATCCATAACCCATCCTACATCTCAAACCCATCCTACATCCATAAGCCATCCTACATCAATAACCCATCCTACATTTATAACCCATCCTACATCCATAACCCATCCTACATCTCAAACCCATCCTACATCCATAACCATCCTACATCTCAAACCCATCCTACATTTATAACTCATCCTACATCCATAAGCCATCCTACATCTCAAACCCATCCTACATCCATAACCCATCCTACATCTCAAACCCATCCTACATCCATAACCATCCTACATCTCAAACCCATCCTACATTTATAACCATCCTACATCCATAACCATCCTACATCTCAAACCCATCCTACATCCATAACCATCCTACATCCATAACCATCCTACATCTCAAACCCATCCTACATCCATAAGCCATCCTACATCCATAACCATTCTACATTTATAACCCATCCTACATCCATAACCCATCCATAACCCATCCTACATCCATAACCATCCTACATCCATAACCATCCTACATCCATAACCATCCTACATCTCAAACCCATCCTACATCCATAAGCCATCCTACATCAATAACCCATCCTACATTTATAACCCATCCTACATCCATAAGCCATCCTACATCTCAAACCCATCCTACATCCATAAGCCATCCTACATCAATAACCCATCCTACATTTATAACCCATCCTACATCCATAAGCCACCCTACATCCATAACCATCCTACATCCATAACCCATCCTACATCCATAACCCATTCTACATCCATAAGCCATCCTACATCCATAAGCCATCCTACATCCATAAGCCATCCTACATCTCAAACCCATCCTACATCCATAACCCATCCTACATCCATAAGCCATCCTACATCTCAAACCCATCCTACATCCATAACTCATCCTACATCCATAACCATCCTACATCCATAAGACATCCTACTTCTCAAACCCATCCTACATCCATAAGCCATCCTACATCCATAAGCCATTCTACATCCATAACCCATCCTACATCCATAGATTAATTCATTTTGAATATGTTAGTTTATATTGTTATCCCTTCTCCCCACCCTTCATTTCTTTTCTTACATTTTTATAATTCAGTTAACTAGAAAATGTAATGTCTTGACTTGTGCCTGAGCTTTATTTTATATCTATTTTGATCTTCAATTAATTGGCTGCTAACCTAACTGGTCCAACATTTCTAACACTGATTGGAAATTATCCCGTGGTCCCTACCCCACACTTTGCCCCTAATCCACTAAATTCCTAACCTAAACCATTGCTTCTGTCAGCATTGACAGATAAGTGAAATAAACTACAACAATACATATTGTAAAATGAATTTAATAAAAATTGCCAATGCAGTAAAATTGGAAACTACATCGACTTCTAATTGACTTGATGTATATCTACAGGATGGCGATGATAACATAAAAGTCACGTACCTATAGATTGCTTGAAAAATTTCCTCAGAAGAGATACCAAAGGTTTTTTCATTTTGGTTTTCCCCATCTCTGTAAGACATTGAAGAACTTGCATTGCTTCAGTCATAAAATGGATTCTGACAACATCACCGTTAACTGTTCAATGTTAGGATGTGTTGTTGTTATTGTTGTTTACCCACTTGACAGCATCCACCATGTTGTTCCACAAAGGGTAGACGGTTTGTGAATAGTAGATGATCATGTCATACAGAGACTTGGCACTGCCTTTAGCCAGGTAGAGGTTGGCCACATCAGTGCTGCTGTAACACGCTAGAACAAATACAACATTATTGCTGTAACACGCTAGAACAAATACAACATTATTGCTGTAACACGCTAGAACAAATACAACATTATTGCTGTAACACGCTAGAACAAATACAACATTATTGCTGTAACACGCTAGAACAAATACAACATTATTGCTGTAACACGCTAGAACAAATACAACATTATTGCTGTAACACGCTAGAACAAATACAACATTATTGATGTAAAACGCTAGAACAAATACAACATTATTGCTGTAACACGCTAGAACAAATACAACATTATTGCTGTAACACGCTAGAACAAATACAACATTATTCCTGTAACATGCTAAAACAAATACAACATTATTGATGTAAAACGCTAGAACAAATACAACATTATTCCTGTAACACGCTAGAACAAATACAACATTATTCCTGTAACACGCTAGAACAAATACAACATTATTCCTGTAACACGCTAGAACAAATACAACATTATTCCTGTAACACGCTAGAACAAATACAACATTATTGCTGTAACACGCTAGAACAAATACAACATTATTCCTGTAACACGCTAAAACAAATACAACATTATTCCTGTAACACGCTAAAACAAATACAACATTATTGCTGTAACACGCTAGAACAAATACAACATTATTGCTGTAACACGCTAGAACAAATACAACATTATTGCTGTAACACGCTAGAACAAATACAACATTATTCCTGTAACATGCTAAAACAAATACAACATTATTCCTGTAACATGCTAAAACAAATACAACATTATTGCTGTAACACGCTAGAACAAATACAAAATTATTGCTGTAACACGCTAGAAAAAATACAACATTATTGCTGTAACGCGCTGGAACAAATACAACATTTTTGCTGGAACACCCTAGAACCATAAGAACATTAGTGCTGCAACATGCTTTAAACAACAGGGCAATACTGCGGCACCACGCCAAAACCAAAACCTCCTTTAAATCAACAGAAACAATGAAATATTTTAGAACCAAGGGAATGTTAATGTGATGGTTACATGTATTGATAATGAGGTGTGTTGATAGTTAGGTGTGTTTTTGTCTTAGACGTGCCCAAAATGTATCAATTTTTAAAGTCAGGCTAAAAACATGACTCTTTTCGCAAGCATATGACTGAGCGCATAAACTTTATCACACTGTTAAGTCTATTTTAATTATCTTTTTATCCTTTTATTTGATTTTATTCTGATGCATGGCATAAATGAAAATCTGTAATGTATACATAAAAGATCTGAAAAGGACCTTTGGCCAGCGGAGCCGTTTTAAAGACCTGGAGGTTCTAAAGACTAACAGGCCAGGTTCGGAATACCTGTGAGCTCAAAAAGACCTAGATGTTCTAGAGAAAGACTTCTTGGCCAGGTTCTGAAGACCTGGAAAGGTTCTAAAGACCTTTTGAATAAATAAGTAGGGCACTGGTTCGATTCCCCCCGCCGGACGCTACATTGGTGTGGGATTGGCAGCGAGGGCCATCGGAGAGGCGTGTCTCCGTGAGGGACTTTGGACAAGTGAAGCGTGAGGACACGCTCTCCCGTTTGGTGGGGGTAATGTAGCGACCCTGGTGGTAAACATGTTTTTTTGCATGTATTTTATTTTTTTATTCTGATAAAAGCATGTATTTTATCATTTTATTATTATTTTTCCTCTTTAAAGCACATTGAATTGCTTCTCTGTATGAATTGTGCTATATAAATAAACTTGCTTGCTTGCTGTGTAACCCTGTGTTGGGGTGTTTTGAGATTGGTAACAGGGTGTTGGGATGTTTGGGAGTAAGCAATTCACCTGTTCCATCTATAAGCTCCACCTCCAGGATGTTGACACCCACCAGCGCGTCCAAAAGGCGTTCTATCCCATCCACACTGGTGCCTAGTTCCTGGGCCACATTCTCAGCATGCAGGGGCGTCTGGGATTTCAGCAGGAGGTCAAACACCCCCAACTCACAGGCTGAGAAAATAACCTGAGGCAAGTTAGGGTCAAAGGTCAGCATGTTGATTTAATCTGGCTTTGCATACTCGTTATTGGTATGTCCGTTGACGAGACAGATACATATTTTGATGCTCAACCTTTGAGACTCTGAATCCATTGATATACTCCAGAAGTTTAAAGGGATAGTCCAGTTCACTCTGGGACAGATGTTCTGCCATGATATTAATTCCTATTGAGGTCAAAACAGAGAAACATCCCACGAGTAAGATCAATGTCATGTTGCCATATTCATAAACAAAGAAACGTGTGCGTTGCCTTAGAGCTTTCCATGCAGTGAAATCAGCCAATGGACTGAAGGTTCAGGTTCTTTAACGTAAAGCTGTTGCGTAACTACCCTTTTGTGTGCCAGTATAGGAAGAGTAAAACTGTTCAATACATTAGTATATGCCTGGCTTTTTGTCTGGCTATTTTATCAATTACAACTTAAATGCATTGACCCGGAAGACGTATGTGTACGTGTAAGAGCATAGTGCTTTAAAAAAAAATTAATAGTCCAAAACGTTGGATTGTCAAATATGCATTTTCAACAAAGTAAAAGAAAATATGCGATGTGAGATTCGAGGGTGACACAGGACATGTTATCAAGATGTTAATGACATTAAAACCTGACTCACACAGTGGTCCGATGGGAATGTGGTCAACTATTGACGACCGTCTGATGGATTAGGATTCCATGGTGAAGATTCCTTTAGAAATGGTAATGTTGGAACTGCGAAGGCTGGAATGGCGATTAAAATTGGACTTGGAGCAGTGTGGAGAGGGGTATGCAAGTCGCAAGACGGGGGGCGTAACGTAATATGGGCGTTTCGTAGTATTAAGTTACGCCCATTGACGTTTGCTATTGGTCTGTTTTATGTTATTAAGATAGTGCGTTTATGAAGAATTACCGGGTCAATAACGAGATGTCTGTAAGTGCTTCTAATAGTTTGCAAGTTTAAAAAAAAACACAGAAAACACGACAACCCTGAGCCACGTTTACATGTAGTTCTTTAGCCCTTTGTCTGTCACGGTACGTTATAACTATGACTTAGCGTACAATGCGTTAGAAATCAATCAGCTTTTTTTTTTAAATGCGTTTTGTTTTTGCTACGTTTACAATGTAAACTAATCATCGCATTGAAATGTGCATAGTTAGTTTACATACTTGCACTGCTCATTTGGCAGCATTTTACTATTCTGAAGTTAGGCACGGATCCTGTAGCTGTGTTGTGCACAAGGACCTGACTGTACAACTGCCCCATTTGTTTAAAGAAAACCCAAGTGGACAATGCAACTACAATGGTACAACGTGGGGCATGTGAAGCATTTTTTTACACCTCTTCCATAATTAATTTAGCAGATTATTTTATATCATATATATACTCATTGTGTTGCAAGAGTGCCATGTTCTACCAACTGAACTTTTACCTTTTAATTTGGTCCGTACCCAACAAATGTTCTTACTAAGTGTAGGCTACATCAATTTATATCACTTAACTGTTTACTAAGTAAGATGTTAGAGTAAATACAATACTTATCATCATCACAATTCGTATTTTGATATGTATAAGTGAGTGTATATAAATATTTATACCACCCCATCTGTGATGGCTCACCCAACCATAACGACCAACACCACCCCATCTGTGTTGCCTCACCCAGCCATAACGACCAACACCACCCCATCTGTGTTGCCTCACCCAGCCATAACGACCAAACCTGGACACGATTTCCTTGAGCTGTTGAAAGCAAGTGTGTCTATTTCACGAAAACCTGTGATATCGTGTTGATATAAACAAGCTTAAGCCAAAATTATCACTGTGTATGTATGCATGTGTCTGTATCATAACTGCACTAAGCAGCTTTATAAACCATCAGTGTCTCATTGTTGTCCGTAACCAAAGCATTTCGAACTATTTTCGAGGCCCTCCAGTCTTCAAATTTATTTAATTCAGTCGTATGTTATTAAATTATTGTAATCCTGATAAAATAATATTTCAGTCTCTGCAAGTGGTCTGTTTGAACCTACTGTCACGAAAGATAACGAATGATATAACGTTATAAATTATGAGACAAAGTGTAAACGTTAGTTTACTCCTCTCTCAACGTAATGACGCCATATCCATACGCGTCAGTGGGCGTTACCTACTATTACGAAAACCACATATGACGTTGCGCCCCTAGCGACTCGCCCCGGAAATTGCGACTTACATTTATACCTCATTGGCTGTGTGTGGAAACCTGGCAAATTAGTCCACTTGTTCATTTGCTGTCGGATGTTTTTCTAATAGTACATCAACGATTAAATAATAAGTGAACAGCTAAACCTCGCCTGGCATAAATCGATGTTTGCACTAGCCTAAATCAACACAATCAATGTGCAGTTCTGCTCCGCGTGTGTTAAGCGGATTACTCAGCACGCCTGTCGGACTGGGCGTGCGTCCAGCTCGCTAGGGGGCGACACAGCTCGTGTTTACGGTAGTTCTGCCAAATGTGTGGAGGACCAAACCTGCTGTAATTACAAATAAATATATATCATATATATATATATACATATTTTGAAGTTGAACGTAAATGCATTATTAATGATCCATTTAAATATTTTTTTAAATTCTGCTGAATTTATTTTTACTCCATTTATTATTGTTTTTATTTCCTTAAGCTAATGAGCGGAGCTGTCAAATCAATGTTTGTCACGGTATCACCTTACTCCGTTTGGTTGATCGGTTTCATAGTGAAAATAACAACTTGCCTTGATTGCGGTGCCTACGTTAGCCAGAGATTTGAGAGTTTGGGCTAACCATGCTGAAAATGCAAGTGCTATCCAGATTGTTTACCTTTTAGTGTTGATGGTCTGGCAGACAACATGTTTACGTTAGCTGCATCGACAGACACAGAGGTAGACCCCGTAGTGATAAGCAATTTGGAAAAAGTGGGTCCATGTCTTAATTCTTTGATCCAATTAGTTCATGCCGGAGCAGTTGGATGCCGTTATCGTATACTGCCCATGGAGGCTGTGGAAAGTTGTGTTAGCCGGTGTGTCTGATCGTGACCTTGCTACTCCTTTTATGCATTATCCATCAAGCTTTCAGGAAATACAGACAAATAAATACAGAAATACATACAAAACAAAAAATTCTGATGGACATAAATAAATATACAAGTAAATAAATGTGTTCTCTAAAACACGACTGTTGGACCACTAACTCCTTATTTTTCCTCTCCAAAATTGTGTCACTGATCTAGCTTCGGCCTGACGGTTCTTACGTTGGCCCGGTGTTGTGCCGAATTCTTACTCCCTGCCAGAATCTAACTGCCGGCGCGAGCACGCGCATGACGACAATTTGTGTCGCCTCGCCAGCTGCTAAAACAGACATGCGCAAGAAATTACTTGATAGCGATTTAATTTGTGTGGTTATGGTAAAGTTTTTACTCCTAAACATGAACATCATTACTAAAGAGATTTGACTTTACTGCCTGCACATTTTCTTTATGAAAACAAAACAGTGCTGCCAAAATCATACTCCCCTATGTAAAATACTTATTATTGAATATAAACACTTGTGCTTTTTTTGTAGGTAGTCTTTAGGATGTGATGTGTCACCAGAATGAGTTATTTGGGTGCCTGACCCAGCTAAAGTGATTAAGGGTGGGGGGTGTGAATTCGGCAATGCCCTTTTACATAGGGGAGTATGATTTTGGCAGCATTGCCGAATTCACACCCCCCACCCTTAATAACTTTAGCTGGGTCAGGCACCCAAATAACTCATTCTGGTGACACATCACCTTAATGCAAGACATAGGTTTCATCTGTCGCATTCCTTGTGTCAAGCTACTCTTGAACAAGACACAGCTTCAGAAACATCTCGCCTGGGCTAAAGACAAAAAGGACTGGACTGCTGCTGAGGGGTCCACAGTTGTTCTCTGATAAAAGTACATTTTGCATTTCCTTTGGAAATCAAGGTCCCAGAGTCTGGAGGAAGAGAGGTGAAGCACAGAATCCACATTGCTTGAAGTCCAGTGTAAAGTTTCCACAGTCAGTGATGGTTTTGGGTGCCATGTCATCTGCTGGTGTTGGTCCACTGTGTTTTCTGAGATCCAAGGTCAACGCAGCCGTCTATCAGGAAGTTTTAGAGCACTTTATGGGTCCTGCTGCTGACCAATTTTATGCAGATTTAATTTTCCAACAGGACTTGGCACCTGCACACAGTGCCAAAGCTACCAGTACCTGGTTTAAGGACCATGGTGTCCCTGTTCTTAATTGGCCAGCAAACTCATGGGGTATTGTGAAAAGGAAGGAGCGATACACCCGACCCAACAATACAGAAGAACTGATGGCCACTATCAGAGCAACCTGTGCTCTCATAACACCTGAGCAGTGCCACAGACTGATCGACTCCATGCCACGCCACATTGCTGCAGTAATTCAGGCAAAAGGAGCCCCAATTAGGTATTGAGTCCTGTACATGCTCATACTTTTCAAGTTCATACTTTTCAGTTGGCCAACATTTCTAAAACAACTTTTTTTAGTATTGGTCTTAAGTAATGTTCAAATTTTCCAAGATACTGAATTTGGGATTTTCATTAGTTGTCAGTTTTAATCATCACAATTAAATTAAATAAACATTTGAAATATATCAGTCTGTGTGTAATGAATGGAATTACTGAAATAAATCAACTTTTTGATGATATTTTACATTTATGACCAGCACCCTGTATATTATGTGCTTTCCCTTGTTCCTAGTCCAATAAGTTTTAATAAGCAAACATGCAATGCACGTTGTTATACGGACAAAATGATTAGCGTTTGTCAACAGACTCAAAAAGATGTAACATCGCAGGGCAGCAAATATATTTCAGTCCTACAGACAACAACATACAACACAAACTTTTGTTTGGAATTCAATTAAACTCATATTATTTATAAACCAAATCACTTTATTATGCATGAAGGAATCCTTTGCCCCTCTCTCTCTCGTTGCAGACATACCCAGCATTTAAATACATGACGTGGCGGGAATTCAGCATAGCTCACCATTGTTGCACATGCTTTAATAATAAAATGATAGATATATTTACAAGATAAGCGTCGTCTTTCCCAAACCTGAACATTCCTCGATCCCACCCCACAGCACTTTCAACGTTCAATTTGAAATTCACCCACGTTTAAAAAGATCTTCAGCGGAGAACAAACAAACCGCGAGGCTTTCGGCCAAAACAGCTTGGCGACACAGTGTTGTCAATAACTACATGAATATGGCAGTAACACTGAGGGAATATATATATACACAAGATGGTGGATGGGGGAGTTTGTCTGCCAGTCTAAGACAGACCAAATTAACCAAGAAAGAAAACCGCTCATTAGAACACATTATCAAAAAAGGAAACCTGTGTTCCAGAACACTGACAGGAAAAGAACGAATGAACATAATGGATAAAATAGATTTCCAAATCCACCGTTTTTTTAGACTGGTCCGGATTTTAGTAGTATAAAACAAAGAAAATAAGGCACAATTAATACTTTGACCATTTCATTTCCGGGGGATTGTACTGACATCCAGCAGAGTGCCTTGTAAACAGTCGATTGATTAGAACCATCAGCTGACTTTCCCTTTGTATTTACGATCGATCAATCAATCCGTGTAACTAAATAAGTTGTGGCAAGGACCTATATTACACAGCCCCCCCCCCACACAGACAGACACACACACACACACTTTAGTACCCCGACAAATACAATCACATGGTGACAGACAGAGCCTAGTAGTGCACAGGCTACCAACACGGTAACACAACTTCCCGCCATTTCCTTTGGTTCAGCCACAGCCCTGCCTTGTCAATTGTGGGAGGGAGCAAAGCTCAGTCCCGCGGGCAATCGATTAACTGATTGATAAGCTTCAATTTAAAGCCAAAGCTTCATAGTTGTGAGGTTAGGGATGAGAATAAACCAAATGATAAGTTCTCTCTTCTGACCCGGTCTTCTTCGACCATCCCAGCCTCAGTCCTACGCTCAATGTCATCTACTGCGCATCGGTTCACATTAACATAAACAGAGACATCCCAAGGAAAATACAATAAAATGTTTTGTTTCCTTTTTCAAATATACTAACTGCACAAAACCAAGACAATTTAATGTCATTAAAATCCCCTTTGAACAGTTTGTCATGATTGGTGCTTGTTGGCATACTAATCTGTACGGTAAAGGGGGAGGAGTCAGTCCAGGGCCCAGCCATCCAATCCAGGACTCGACCGTCCAATTAAAGGAAAACCAGGCATCGTGGCCATCCAATCTGAGGACTGGGAAGAGGGGTTTGGGAGTGATGAGGGCTGAGGAAGAAGAGGGAGGCAAGAGGGAGGAGAAGGAAAACAGGGGAACAAGGGAGAGGAAAGGAAAACACGGGAGGAGAGAGTAAATGAAAACGGTGACAAAGCGGGACAGAAGGAAGACAGGGGATGAAGGAAAACAGGGGAAGAAACACAGGGTCTGCGGAAGAACAGATGGGACTGGCAGCAGTATGGGTCCTGGCTTTGGTTGGTGGTTTGTACAGAACAGGTCAACAGTTCAGTCGTGTTTCAGGTGGTCTTTGATGTCCTCTTCATCTGTGTACTCTGACGGCTCGTCCCCAGGCTTCAACAGTCGGCCGACATAATCATATTTCTCTGTAAGGCGAAAATACATATGTTGAATCCAACCGTATTGCACAATTATAATCATTAACTAGGACCAAGAAATTGAAAAACATCCTACATCCACTACGTGACATCCTACATCCACTACGTGACATCCTACATCCACTACGTGACATCCTACATCCACTACGTGACATCCTACATCCACTACGTGACATCCTACATCCAGATGAATGCAATTGGAAACTGCAGATATCAAGCTCGTATTTGAGGTTAATTTCATCTATACTGGTTAAACCGTTTAGAAACTACAGCATTTTGTTTTATAACACTCTGGAGAATTAATTGTAATTTATGAGTAAGTAAAGTTAGAGGCATATAATTATTTATACCACAGTACTGTTAAATACTTGTTGCTGTTTGGCAAGAATGAGATATTTCCTGATATATAGGACAGTTAAGAGGAATTTGGTACAGCTAAAAAGAGACACTTAAACATGCAAAAAGACCAGAAAAACAGTAATAAACCAGTTAATTTAGATAGTTATGTAGAAGCATTTCTCTCACTATATTCACATTTTTTGTTAATGATTTTGGTTGCTAAAGACGCAACCTGTTCATGCATTCCATTTAATGTATCTGTAAAGAAACTACATTTTGAGGCAGTATTGTATTTCAATGACAGGATTAAAAAGTGATTTTTTGTAATATAGATAATGTAATGATTATATAAAAGTCCATTAGCAGGCGGCAAACTTTTTTTTAATTCTCTGTGTTTGCATCCTCAGAGTTCTCTGTAATTGCAGAACGGAAGTTGCATAGAATTGTCACAACTCCGTTTCTGCACAGGAGTCCAGAAAGTTGCTCAGTAACCCAAAAGTGTCAAGAACACAGATGGCAACAATGAATAGATCAAACAGAACCAACTACTTGGTCTTATAGAAGGCCGTTGAAAAATAAAAGTTTATATCATAAAAAAACAATGGATAATGAGTGCTTTTGAAGAACTGGATTTGGATTGTTTTCCCAAAAAACAACAACTCTGATATTGGTTTACGTTACACCATGTTTACGATTATTTCAACGCTGGCATTCTCCAAGCACTAATAATATCAATGTGGTCTTTAACTTTAATAAAGTTACTCATAGTCTAAAGTCCTGGAGTACAAAGCCAAAGCAAATAAACAAATCACCGCCGTAGATCTCTGGAACTCACCGTATATCAATAAAACTAAGCATTGTATTTGTTAAAATGCATTTACATTTTTCATGGTGAAACCGCACACATGACCAAATTATGTAAACAAGAAACTACTAGGAGTTAACGTGCTTTTGGTGTTAGTTTGACTGAATTAAGCCATACCTTTTTTGTTTAAAGTTTGCTCATTTTAGCAGTATTGCTTTATTTATCAAGTAGAATGAATATAGCCATAATACATAACATGACAAAGTGAATAAATTCAGCCATATTGTTTCACTTGAATTGATTCAGCAGGGTTGCTTTAGTTGTAAAATAAAAACAAAAATCTCCTCTCGCAGCTCCATAAAACAATGTGTAGAGTTGCAGAAAACAGGCTTCACATTCAATGTCTCTTCACTGCAAAGATGGACCACGGCCACACAACACTGCATTCCCACAAACTTAGCAGGAAACGGATCCCCAAGTTTTGGTGTCCATATTTCAGGCATTAACCTTCCTAAGATAATATCTGTGTTATCATTTAAACAGCCTACACGCTGTTCCCATCTCACCATTGAACTGCATCTCCCATTCCCTAACCGACTCCATCTGGACTGCGTTGAGGTCAGACAGATCATCATACTCGTCCCTCAGGGCGTCTTTCTCCAGACAGAACGTGGCCAGACCTCTTGACGCATCCCGGCCCGCAAATATACCGTATGGACCGTCTGTGGGGAAGAGACAAATTGGAGGGAAACACTGAATGCAGACATTGCCATGTGAACACAATATCGACGTAGCCCTAACCAAAGTATAGGCTTACTACCTCAAACGTGGTCTACAAGGACAGGCATAGCACAGGTAAAATAATGTGGTTCTAATAAAAAGGCTTACAATATTACATAAATTCCACTAAACAGAGGCTTGTTGTATGTGCTATTCTTAGAAGAAAACGAATCATGATCCTCTGATCACCATGTGAGGTGTAGCCACTGGCGCCTATCGGGGGTTGTTGTTGTTCGATTTCAGAGGACAAACAAACTGTTTAGCTTTAAGTTCAAACGGTCCAAAATCAATCAATTCCGGAGAAGCTGCATGCCAGCTGACCTTGGTCTTTTAAATACTAAAAACCAGCTCTTTTCAAACAGTACATGAGTGTTGGCGCCTTGACAGCAAACAAAAATACCAGATCATGTTGTTTGGCAGGAATTAGTGGCACACGATTGCAGTACCTGTATTTCATGATCGCGGTTAAATAAGCGGTTTAAATATGGGTGGGTCCACAAGACAATTTAAAGGGACCGTGGTCTACTTTGACAGTAGATGATCTACTGCCTGTACGGTACTATAACACTGACCAGATGATCAACTGTCTGTACGGTACTATAACACTGACCAGATGATCTACTGTCTGTACAGTACTATAACACTGACCAGGTGATCTACTGTCTGTACGGTACTATAACACTGACCAGATGATCTACTGTCTGTACGGTACTATAACACTGACCAGATGATCTACTGTCTGTACAGTACTATAACACTGACCAGATGATCAACTGTCTGTACGGTACTATAACACTGACCAGATGATCTACTGTCTGTACAGTACTATAACACTGACCAGATGATCAACTGTCTGTACGGTACTATAACACTGACCAGATGATCTACTGTCTGAACAGTACTATAACACTGACCAGATGATCTACTGTCTGAACAGTACTATAACACTGACCAGATGATCTACTGTCTGTACGGTACTATAACACTGACCAGGTGATCTACTGTCTGTACGGTACTATAACACTGACCAGATGATCTACTGTCTGTACAGTACTATAACACTGACCAGGTGATCTACTGTCTGTACGGTACTATAACACTGACCAGATGATCTACTGTCTGAACAGTACTATAACACTGACCAGATGATCTACTGTCTGTACGGTACTATAACACTGACCAGATGATCTACTGTCTAAACAGTACTATAACACTGACCAGATGATCTACTGTGTGTACAGTACTTTAACACTGACCAGATGATCTACTGTCTGTACGGTACTATAACACTGACCAGATGATCTACTGTCTGAACAGTACTATAACACTGACCAGATGATCTACTGTCTGAACAGTACTATAACACTGACCAGATGATCTCCTGTCTGTACGGTACTATAACACTGACCAGATGATCTACTGTCTGTACAGTACTATAACACTGACCAGATGATCTACTGTCTGTACAGTACTTTAACACTGACCAGATGATCTACTGTCTGTACGGTACTATAACACTGACCAGATGATCTACTGTCTGTACAGTACTTTAACACTGACCAGATGATCTACTGTCTGTACGGTACTATAACACTGACCAGATGATCTACTGTCTGAACAGTACTATAACACTGACCAGATGATCTCCTGTCTGTACGGTACTATAACACTGACCAGATGATCTACTGTCTGTACAGTACTATAACACTGACCAGATGATCTACTGTCTGTACGGTACTATAACACTGACCAGATGATCTACTGTCTGTACGGTACTATAACACTGACCAGATGATCTACTGTCTGTACGGTACTATAACACTGACCAGATGATCTACTGTCTGAACAGTACTATAACACTGACCAGATGTGCATTTGTTTTTTCTAGTAGCCCCCTAACGAACGCCAAATAACTACTTCAAGTAGTACTTGAGTGTACAAACTACATAGGTATTACTGTTGTTTGAAATGAGACACGTAACGATTACTAGTTATTTTGCAAACATACATTTTAATAACTAGCCAGTGTAATAATGGCTAACGTGTCACCTAAACGTGTATGATATGCAGCTAGATTGTGTCGTTTCCCTCCTAATACTAGTAGTAGATAGGCTGGCTGTAAAACACATGCGTGTTATTATGGTAACACTTCTGACTGCACTAATTCACCAGTTAGCTACACGATTGCAACAAAATGTAAATTAATTTACATGCAAACAATGCATAGCAGCAGACCACACTAACCAGCTAATAATACTAAACTGGCTAACGCGTGCACAGTTAAATAACGACTGGGATATGCTGGCTAGCAACCTGGTAACTTTCTGTAAAAAAAATGACAGAAGTTAGCTAGTAGAAGTTGGCTGGTAGCACCCTAGCCTGAGCCACTAGCCTGAGCGGGCTACAACCCAACAGATTGCGCCCAAATAGCATAATATGCGCTGGAACTACAGCAGGGTACTACAAGTTAGCTACAAGTTAGCGCACTCGATTCCATTAAAAGACTCTTACCTCGGCCGTAAAACTTTCTGCCGGAGGTCACGTCGAACACTTTCATGTTGACTGCCATCATAATCCGGGGGTTTTGCAGTCCATCGTACTCCCTGAGCTGCTCCAACGTGAAATCCCGTCTCCTCATCTTCGGGAGAGACGAGGCCTCGCTTCCATGGGCCGCGTCAGCACCGATCCGTTTACGCCATCGCCGATAAACGGCATAGCAGATCGCAGCCACTAAAACTATAATACACGAATTGAGCAACATCCCGACCAGGCTGAAGCCGTCCGTGTCCTCTGAGCTCGCCTGCCCGCTACTAGTGTCAACCGCTCCGCTCGAACTGTCTCCATCGTCCGCCATACTGTCGATAGCGTCTGCCCACCAAGACCCGCCCCTTTGGGATATCTCATTGGCTCTCATATCATATCTCAAGCCCATTGGCTGGTGTCAATTATTTTTTGGAACTCACGCTCCACCGGGCAAACGGAACAATAACACGACTCAGACAATAGGATCTGTTCAAATTATAGCAACCACTTGTGTTTTCTAGGTAGTAGGGCGACCGATTATTTCCAATTTTGTAAAAAGGTATGCAGAGTTTCCCACACACCCGTAGGAATTTAGAGTACGACGTTGTTATCATAGTGATACAAAAATAACAATAGCACTATTCATGGAAAGATTCACAACCGGTAATGCATGATACCGCTCACATTCCAATTGCATGACATGTAGACGTAGTCAACTTGACTATCAGTCTAAACTTGTCTCATCCAGCATATTAACTAAATGCTATTGTCTTACCTATAATCTATAAAGTATCCTTGAAGATGTCAGGCATGCTAGTGGTCAGTGTTATAAGATGTGATAGTCGTCAGTATCCTGAGATGTTTCATTATCATGAGACTTTTAGATGACTTATACAGTACAGTGCACACAATTCAAACATGGTCCCCTGTGGGAATCAAACCTACGTTCCAAGTGCCATGATGTGTGTCCGATGGTGGTAGTTATCAGGAAGTGTGACAGACGTACTAGTGGTCAGTATCATCAGGTGTAACAGATGTGATAGTGGTCAGTATCATCAGGTGTAACGGACGTGATAGCGGTCAGTATCATCAGATGTAACAAACGTGATAGTGGTCAGTATCATCAAGTGTAACAGACGTGATAGTGGTCAGTATCATCAGGTTTAACGGACGTGATAGCGGTCAGTATCATCAGATGTAACAAACGTGATAGTGGTCAGTATCATCAAGTGTAACAGGTGTGATAGTGGTCAGTATCATCAAGTGTAACAGGTGTGATAGTGGTCAGTATCATCAAGGGTAACAAACGTGATAGTGGTCAGTATCATCAGGTGTAACAGGTGTGATAGTGGTCAGTATCATCAAGTGTAACAGACGTGATAGTGGTCAGTATCATCAGGTGTAACAGACGTGATAGTGGTCAGTATCATCAGGTGTAACAAACGTGATAGTGGTCAGTATCATCAAGTGTAACAGGTGTGATAGTGGTCAGCATCATCAAGTGTAACAGGTGTGATAGTAGTCAGTATCATCAAGTGTAACAAACGTGATAGTGGTCAGTATCATCAGGTGTAACAGGTGTGATAGTGGTCAGTATCATCAAGTGTAACAGACGTGATAGTGGTCAGTATCATCAGGTGTAACAGACGTGATAGTGGTCAGTATCATCAGGTGTAACAGACGTGATAGTGGTCAGTATCATCAAGTGTAACAGATGTGATAGTGGTCAGTATCATCAAGTGTAACAGACGTGATAGTGGTCAGTATCATCAAGTGTAACAGACGTGATAGTGGTCAGTATCATCAAGTGTAACAGACGTGATAGCGGTCAGTATCATCAAGTGTAACAGACGTGATAGCGGTCAGTATCATCAGGTGTAACAGACGTGATAGTGGTCAGTATCATCAGGTGTAACAAACGTGATAGTGGTCAGTATCATCAGGTGTAACAAACGTGATAGTGGTCAGTATCATCAAGTGTAACGGACGTGATAGTGGTCAGTATCATCAAGTGTAACAGACGTGATAGCGGTCAGTATCATCAAGTGTAACAGACGTGATAGCGGTCAGTATCATCAGGTGTAACAGACGTGATAGTGGTCAGTATCATCAGGTGTAACAGACGTGATAGTGGGCAGTATCATCAGGTGTAACAGACGTGATAGTGGTCAGTATCATCAGGTGTAACAGACGTGATAGTGGTCAGTATCATCAAGTGTAACAGACGTGATAGTGGTCAGTATCATCAAGTGTAACAGACGTGATAGTGGTCAGTATCATCAGGTGTAACAAACATGATAGTGGTCAGTATCATCAGGTGTAACAGACGTGATAGTGGTCAGTATCATCAAGTGTAACAGACGTGATAGTGGTCAGTATCATCAGGTGTAACAAACATGATAGTGGTCAGTATCATCAGGTGTAACAGACGTGATAGTGGGCAGTATCATCAGGTGTAACAAACGTGATAGTGGTCAGTATCATCAAGTGTAACAGACGTGATAGTGGTCAGTATCATCAGGTGTAACAAACATGATAGTGGTCAGTATCATCAGGTGTAACAAACGTGATAGTGGGCAGTATCATCAGGTGTAACAAACGTGATAGTGGGCAGTATCATCAGGTGTAACAAACGTGATAGTGGTCAGTATCATCAGGTGTAACAGACGTGATAGTGGTCAGTATCATCAGGTGTAACAGACGTGATAGTGGTCAGTATCATCAGGTGTAACAGACGTGATAGTGGTCAGTATCATAAGGTGTAACAGACGTGATAGCGGTCAGTATCATCAGGTGTAACAAACGTGATAGTGGTCAGTATCATCAGGTGTAACAGACGTGATAGTGGTCAGTATCATAAGGTGTGATATTAAACCTGAGAAACAGTATCACTGACGTCCCTGATAGCGGATTGACGTTAAGAGATATTCAGCATAGTAACAAAATATTATTACAATATGAAATGGTAATTATAATAGAATATTATTATTATGGCAACCCATTACATATTACAACAATATAATTTTGTAAGTCATTAAATATAATTACAGGATGTGATGGTAACGCATTATAGATCGTTTGAATAACATCATGCAAACCCAATCAGTTACACCACATGTCTTTAAACAATCAATTCTGTTACTTTATATATTTTCACATTGTACATATCATTAAAGTAAAAACCGGGTATCAACATGCATACCTAAATCTAAGAAAAAAAACACAGGCACACACAAGCACACAAAATTAAAACAGAAGGGTAAAATTCCAAATGATTTGCATAATATGTACATGTTTTAAAGCCACACTTGAAGCCCTGTGAACCTGTGAAAGGGTTAACCCTAACTCTATGACACTGACAGAGCCTCTATAAGTCTATGTCTATCTTTATAAGCCCATCTCTATCATACTGATACAACATGCCTCTATAAGCCCAGATCTACCGTACAAAATACATGGCCTCCGTGAGCCCAACACTCATATATTGAAATAGAGGGCCTCTATAAGCCTAACAACCATAACTATATAGAGGGCCTCTATAAGCCTAACAACCATAACTATATAGAGGGCCTCTATAAACCTAACAACCATAACTATATAGAGGGCCTCTATAAACCTAACAACCATAATGATAGAGGTCCTCTATAACCCCAACTCTACCATCATTATATAGAGGGCCTCTATAAGCCTAACGACCATCATTATAGAGGGCCTCTATAAGCCTAACGACCATCATTATATAGAGGGCCTCTATAAGCCTAACGACCATCATTATATAGAGGGCCTCTATAAGCCTAACAACCATCATTATATAGAGGGCCTCTATAAGCCTAACAACCATCATTATATAGAGGGCCTCTATAAGCCTAACAACCATCATTATATAGAGGGCCTCTATAAGCCTAACAACCATCATTATATAGAGGGCCTCTATAAGCCTAACAACCATCATTATATAGAGGGCCTCTATAAGCCTAACAACCATCATTATATAGAGGGCCTCTATAAGCCTAACAACCATCATTATATAGAGGGCCTCTATAAGCCTAACAACCATCATTATATAGAGGGCCTCTATAAGCCTAACAACCATAATTATATAGAGGGTCTCTATAAGCCTAACAACCATCATTATATAGAGGGCCTCTATAAGCCTAACAACCATCATTATATAGAGGGCCTCTATAAGCCTAACAACCATCATTATATAGAGGGCCTCTATAAGCCTAACAACCATCATTATATAGAGGGCCTCTATAAGCCTAACAACCATCATTATATAGAGGGCCTCTATAAGCCTAACAACCATCATTATATAGAGGGCCTCTATAAGCCTAACAACCATCATTATATAGAGGGCCTCTATAAGCCTAACAGCCGTCATTATATAGAGGGCCTCTATAAGCCTAACAGCCGTCATTATATAGAGGGCCTCTATAAGCCTAACAGCCGTCATTATATAGAGGGCCTCTATAAGCCTAACAACCGTCATTATATAGAGGGCCTCTATAAGCCTATATTAGAGGGCCTCTATAAGCCTAACAACCATAATTATATAGAGGGCCTCTATAAGCCTAACAACCATAATTATATAGAGGGCCTCTATAAGCCTAACAACCATCATTATATAGAGGGCCTCTATAAGCCTAACAACCATCATTATATAGAGGGCCTCTATAAGCCTAACAACCATCATTATATAGAGGGCCTCTATAAGCCTAACAACCATCATTATATAGAGGGCCTCTATAAGCCTAACAGCCATCATTATATAGAGGGCCTCTATAAGCCTAACAACCATCATTATATAGAGGGCCTCTATAAGCCTAACAGCCATCATTATATAGAGGGCCTCTATAAGCCTAACAACCGTCATTATATAGAGGGCCTCTATAAGCCTAACAACCATAATTATATAGAGGGCCTCTATAAGCCTAACAACCATCATTATATAGAGGGCCTCTATAAGCCTAACATCTATCATTATATAGAGGGCCTCTATAAGCCTAACAACCATCATTATATAGAGGGCCTCTATAAGCCTAACAACCATCATTATATAGAGGGCCTCTATAAGCCTAACAGCCATCATTATATAGAGGGCCTCTATAAGCCTAACAACCGTCATTATATAGAGGGCCTCTATAAGCCTAACAACCATAATTATATAGAGGGCCTCTATAAGCCTAACAACCATCATTATATAGAGGGCCTCTATAAGCCTAACAACTATCATTATATAGAGGGCCTCTATAAGCCTAACAACCATCATTATATAGAGGGCCTCTATAAGCCTAACAACCATCATTATATAGAGGGCCTCTATAAGCCTAACAACCATAATTATATAGAGGGCCTCTATAAGCCTAACAACCATCATTATATAGAGGGCCTCTATAAGCCTAACAACTATCATTATATAGAGGGCCTCTATAAGCCTAACAACCATCATTATATAGAGGGCCTCTATAAGCCTAACAACCATAATTATATAGAGGGCCTCTATAAGCCTAACAACCATCAGTATATAGAGGGCCTCTATAAGCCCAACTCTACCATAATTATATAGAGGCTCTCCGAGTCAGTCAACCATAATTAAATCCACACAATTCACATGTTTGAAATATTCCTCCTGTTCAAAAAATTAAAAATTAAAGCCACAAACTGATAAAGAAGGAATAAAATAAACAAAATAATAAATTATCTTCAGATAAATGTCAAATTTGATGGAAATACAATTTCTTTAAAGTCGTTAGGGTATGCAAAAACCTCCCAATTCAAGCAATTTCAGTAATGTCCACGTTGTCCCCACAATGATTTGTTAACAGAAAGCTCAGTGATCACACGATCAACCATAGCAACAGGGGTGATTCACTAACCAGCACTCAAATGGGCAAGGAAGGACGTACATGTCAAGACTTACAGCGAATTAAAACATGTTGTCCATTTAACAGGGCAAACGTACCACTGGCAAAAGATAATGTGCATGCTTAGAAACAAAAAAAAAACACAAGGCATCCAAGACTGTTAAGCACTGTCATGTCAAACCAGAATCCTAGAAATTACATCTTCAGCTGACATGCTGGATAGCTCTATATCCAGGAGACACTTATTGAAAGGTAAGGCACACCCGATATTAGACAGATGGAGGGCTAACGTCTATCAAGTTAGAAAGGCAGATTGTTTTACTAATTCAATGCAGTTGGTGGAATGCAGTCTTTTTGTAAACGTTCGAGCGGCAAGTTGTTGACGCTAACTTTCCAAGAGTATAGCAAGTCACCTCAAAAATGTTCAGACTATAAATCAAATCAAAAATAGTCCTACATACCTAACACAGCACTAGCTGTGGCTGGTAGTTCATGATTTAAGGCTTCTGCGTGGTTTCTTTCGTACAGACTGGATCCAGCATCTAATTTAGCCTGGGAGTCTCGTTCAAGGACTGTATAGGGGGACTAATTCCTAGGGTGCACCTGAAAAATAGGGTTTCAAGGGAGGCACTAATTCATAGGGTGCACCAGTAAGATAAGGGTTCATGGGAGGACTGAATTGTAGGGTGCACCAGTAGGATAGGGGTTCATGTGAGGACTAATTTGTAGGGTGCATCTGTAGAATAGGGGTTCAAGGGAGTGAGTGGACTACAGTCCATACACACTGCCCCTCTTGGTTTTTCCGAATGCAGCTCCGATCTGAAATGCAGCTACAATATACAAAAGCTGCCACCTCTGCCTTTGATTTAGCATAAGCAGACGAGCTCACTCAATGTCACGCAACTGCAGTCAATGTCTACACTTGTGATTGCAAATTGTCAAATGTAATCAAAACAACTGCATTTCTGTGACATACACCTCATTGGTAAAACTCTTTGTCAGCTACATATCTAGTTAGCAATCTCTGATTTTCACTCACCTCACTTGAGTAAGTGTACCGGCTCGTTCACACGGATGTAAAGAATAACACTGTGAAGGGCTGAGAGTGTAGGGTTAATGTGATGGTCGCTAACAGACTGGAAGCTGGGGTGGTCTAATTCGTTAGATGCACAAGTGAGATGGGGTTAGAGATGGGGACATATTTGATGGGTGCACCAGCAAAATACAGGTTGAAGAGGAGGACTTATTTCTTGGGTGCACCAGTGTCCTTCTTGGCGTTGCCAGCTCCAATCTCTCCCTTCCTCGACTCAGCAGGGAGGGGTCTCCCCTGAGCAGGGAGGGGTCTCCCCTCAGCAGGGAGGGGTCTCCCCTGAGCAGGGAGGGGTCTCCCCTGAGCAGGGAGGGGTCTCCCCTGAGCAGGGAGGGGTCTTTTGGCGTTGTCTTTGGCTGATTTGGATCCTGATACAGCAGCGGGTTGGGCGGCCGCGGAAGGGGCTGCTAACTGCTTGGAGGTGTGGCCAGGCTTTGACGTGGGGTTGGATGGGTGTCGTCTGCGCCTACTTTCGTCTCCTGCCAGAGAGGAACGCACCCTCCTGCCTCCCTCCTCGCCGATAGGAGGCTGTAACACAGACGAGGAGGTCAGGATCTTCCTAACACATTATAATATTTGGAGGATTCCTCCCATATTATTTGAGTTTTGCAAACTTTTGCAAAAAGTCTGTTGGACCAAAAAAGCAACACACACACACACACACATTACTCACATCCACTCTGAAGTCCTCCAGGTTTTTGAACTTGTTCAGGTGTTCTTGCAGTTTTGGATCGATGGTCTGGTTCTTCATCTTCGAGTACTTCAGGAAGGCCCAGAACTTCTCCAGACCATACAGTTGACCTGTATGCACACAGAGAGTGCAGTGTTACCACCAGAACCATAGGTAGAGAATACTGTTACAACCAGAACCACAGGTAGATAACACAGTTACCACCAGAACCACAGGTAGATAACACGGTTACCACCAGAACCACAGGTAGATAACACAGTTACCACCAGAACAACAGGTAGATAACACAGTTACCACCAGAACCATAGGTAGATAACACAGTTACAACCACAACCATGGGTAAATTACACAGTTACAACCACAATTACAGGTATATAACACATATACAACCAGAACCATAGGTAGATAACACAGTTACAACCAGAGCCATAGGTTCCTAACAAAGCAAGCAAGTGTATTTATATACAATTCAATGTGCTTTACAGAGGAAAATAATTATAAAATACATGCATTTTATATTCATAACAACCTGTAATGCTGAAATGACAGCATATGCTACCAAGGACTCCCCTGTAGGGGTGCACGATTCAGAAAATTTCACGATTCGATTTCGATTTTTAGGCTCACGATTTGATTCAAAATCGATTTTCGATTCAAAAACGATTTTCGCTTCAAAAAAACGATTCACAGTATGTAAATGTAGTTTACTTTGTCCTAAGTGATTGATTGTAGTAGACATACAATTTTAAAGAAAAGAAACACAACGAATTAAATGTATTTTGATATTACTTTGTCTTCATGCAAAAATAAAAACTTTTGCAACAAATTGCAACTCATTTCAGGACAATAGTAACACGGCATTAAAAAATAAATATATATATTAAAAAATTATTTTAAAAAAAAATGAATCGATTTTTGGAATTCTATGAATCGATTCTGAATCGGCAAAGCTTGAATCGCGATTCGAATGTCAATCGATTTTTTTGCACACCACTACTCCCCTGTGGGAGAACGCTGGGCAGAGCAATCTACAAAAAACCTATTTACTGGCGAAAGGTCTTTAGAACCTTTTAACAAACCCTAACAAACTTAAACAGTGTCAGCATTACTATCACGTGTTGAAAAAAAACACTTGCCCCCTTGTGGATACATCTAACTTAACCAGTGAGAAGTATTATTCAAAATATTACATGTTTCACCACAATCACTGGGCAATTATCAAAACTCTGTGTAAAAAGAACAGAGAGTCTACAAATTTAACCAGCTCATTGTGAATTTCAGGACTGGTATTATTGGGCAAGTTTTAAGCAAGTTTTGAATTGTAGTTGAAAACATACTTAAGCGCCCAAGTCTGCCTAGTAATACATAATGACACAATGGATTTGGCTTACTTTCAAGCACCGTCTATGAATTTGAAAATCGATCAATGACTCCAGTGGAGTAAAGGACTAGGGTGTCTAACTTCTCCTTGTGTCTTGTTCCGTTTACACTAAGGAGGACACTTGCCCACGACCACATCGTTGGACATACCAAGCCCCAATAATGTGCACCTGACTCTTCCTAAGGCCCTCCTGGTTTTTTAGCTGACAATACTTGACGGTTCTGGCTGCCACTTCACAAACACCTCACAGTCCCTAATTGTTCCTGTCCAACTCGTCATGCTTCTGACTAAGATCACGTTTTATAGACTCTGGATATAAAACACATTTATTAATTCTAATATTCTGTTCCCCTGGGACAGCCAGAAAAGGAATAGCCAACCCTCGTTGTCTGGTTCCTCTCTAGGTTTCTTCCGAAAATTCAACAGGATTGGGGCGGCTTTCCTAGCCACCGTTCCCATCAACCTGTTGATTCATGTTCTTATGGGTTTCAGCATGTTCGTAAAAGCACTTTTGACCACTGCTGATGAAGGCCTTTATAAAATAAATTAGACATATTGATTGGTTGATCAATATCTTCGAGACCCATCACTCAGCAGGCTACCAGACAACCAGAAACAGATGGCTAACTGAGGATATTAAATGACAAGTCAAAGTGAATAAAGTAGCTACCCTTGTCATAGTCCCGTAGTGTCTCCTCCTGGAAGTCCTTGAACAGGTCTCCTCGGAATCTCCTCTCCAGGCCGTAGCTATAGTAACGAAACAGGCACTCCACACCATACCTTCCGGGGAAGTAAGGAGAGTAAACAATGAAATACTGAGCTGTTATTGACATTGTGTGTGCAATACCATGGACCAGTATCCCCACTACACTGGGTGGCGATGAGGGGAAACCTGTGTGTACCGGTAGTTTTCCTTCGCATCTTCCAGAGCGTACAGCTTGAACTCTTCGTACATCCTCCTGTTAAAGTTGTCCCTCAGGAAAAAGGACCAGAACCGAAACAGAGTGTTCATCTCCTGGGACTGGCCGACACCGAGCCGTTTCCTCTCTGAGGAAAATAATCACAAAAATAAACAACCTCTCAGAAGATCAACAGGTCGAATTGAGGGCGAGGGGTCGGATGAGGGCGAGGGGTCGGATAGAGGTTGACAGTTGAGAACCGTACCATTCAGGCAGCGTCGACGGTACTTGTGGTAGCCCTGCTGAGTGAAGCCGTTGTCACGCAGCATCTCGTGAGACGGGTGCCAGAATTTAGGGAAAGACCGCGGGGTGCACCCGTAGCTTCCTAACTCAGACGGAGACGCATTGGAGCTACTGTAGGAGGAATGAGGAGCGGAAAAAGAGGATGAGAAAAGGAAAAACATGATGAAAATTAAGGATGAGATTGTAGCGGTACACCAGTAGTACTACCTGATAGAGGAGGTGCACCAGTAGTACTACCTGATAGAGGAGGTGCGCCAGTAGTACTACCTGACAGAGGAGGTGCGCCAGTAGTACTACCTGATAGAGGAGGTGCGCCAGTAGGACTACCTGATAGAGGAGGTGCGCCAGTAGTACTCCCTGATAGAGGAGGTGCGCCAGTAGGACTACCTGATAGAGGAGGTGCGCCAGTAGTACTACCTGATAGAGGAGGTGCGCCAGTAGTACTACCTGATAGAGGAGGTGCGCCAGTAGGACTACCTGATAGAGGAGGTGCGCCAGTAGGACTACCTGATAGAGGAGGTGCGCCAGTAGTACTACCTGATAGAGGAGGTGCGCCAGTAGTACTACCTGATAGAGGAGGTGCGCCAGTAGTACTACCTGATAGAGGAGGTGCGCCAGTAGTACTACCTGATAGAGGAGGTGCGCCAGTAGTACTACCTGATAGAGGAGGTGCGCCAGTAGGACTACCTGATAGAGGAGGTGCGCCAGTAGGACTACCTGATAGAGGAGGTGCGCCAGTAGTACTACCTGATAGAGGAGGTGCGCCAGTAGGACTACCTGATAGAGGAGGTGCGCCAGTAGTACTACCTGATAGAGGAGGTGCGCCAGTAGGACTACCTGATAGAGGAGGTGCGCCAGTAGTACTACCTGATAGAGGAGGTGCGCCAGTAGGACTACCTGATAGAGGAGGTGCGAGGCCGGTGCTCCCGAGAGTCCATGACCCAGCCAACATGCTGCTCCTGTGGAGGATTGGAGCTGTGACTAGTCTTCTTCTTCCTCGGAGTCTGAGACACACAACACAGTCACAGTCTGACCTCTGACCTATAACATGTGACACCTGGAACAGCCATTGTCACTTTTCACTTCAGACAATTGAGGCACCATACCTGCACGTCCACGTTGCCACCGTCCTTGGTGACGGGGTAAAAGCGCGGGGTCTTGTTGGGGTCCTGGCGGCCAGGTGTTCGGGGGGTGCGGGGTGTCCGAGGCTGCTGAGGAGAGGTCGGGGGAGAAGGGGTTGGGGGCGACGGGGTCTCCTCTGAAGCACAACAAAACAACTTTTAGCCCAGGCAGCAAAACTGGCCACAGAACTGATCTATTCTTTTAAATAAATAACCAATTGACATCCATGTCATATCGATAAAAGTCTATTACTAAAACGGAAATAGAGTTACAGTTTTACAGCACCTCAAATCTACTGAGGTAAAGAGGTAAAAAAAAAATCCAAGCCGAGGAAGATGAAGGTAAATGCTGTCCTTGGCACACAGTCCTAATATCTGTTCTAAAAAACTGGATGTCTGTCATTACTTATTTAAAGTTGTATTAAAATATAGTTGTTTGTCTTCATTGCATAACATTTAAGAAATTGTCCAATTTAAATTGAAAGGTGACAGTGAAATGTTACGCAAACAAAAAAGCTAATAGCATAGCTAGAATTTGGTGAAGTTGTTCCCGTCGGTAATTCTGTTGACGGGTGAAATTTAAATCACAATATTGGGATTGACATCTATAGAGGCACATTGACATTGTTTGGGTTGAGTTTGATTAACCACTTTACCACGTCCTCTACAGAACTGGGAAATGAAGAGATTAACCTGTCATTGGTGGAGGGGGGGCGGGACATCCTGGTTGGGATCGACCGGTGCTTTTGGGGTGAGGATGTCAAACTCATCTTTACTGATGACTGTCAGCTTCTTGAAGTTTTCAACCTCCGGCTAAAAGCATTGACAGCATTGACAACAATGAAAAAACGCTCAGAAGTGTCTGCTGCAGTAAATATACCATCAACAACATCTTCACAGAACTTGGTTGGTAAATCAGTTAACTGAAATGAAAAAAGTGGAATGTAACTTTAATGTCTGTTGGATCCATTCCCTGCCTGTCACATTACCGTCCTAGCCCTTTATAATACCGTCCTAGCCCGTCACATTACCGTCCTAGCCCTTTATAATACCGTCCTAGCCTGTCACATTACCGTCCTAGCCCGTCACATTACCGTCCTAGCCCGTCACATTACCGTCCTAGCCCGTCACATTACCGTCCTAGCCCGTCACATTCCCGTCCTAGCCCGTCACATTACCGTCCTAGCCCGTCACATTACCGTCCTAGCCCGTCACATTACCGTCCTAGCCAGTCACATTACCGTCCTAGCCAGTCAGAATACCGTCCTAGCCAGTCAGAATACCGTCCTAGCCCGTCAATATACCGTCCTAGCCCGTCAGAATACCGTCCTAGCCCGTCAGAATACCGTCCTAGCCAGTCAGAATACCGTCCTAGCCCGTCAATATACCGTCCTTGCCCGTCAGAATACCGTCCTAGCCCGTCAGAATACCGTCCTAGCCCGTCAGAATACCGTCCTAGCCAGTCAGAATAGCGTCCTAGCCCGTCAATATACCGTCCTTGCCCGTCAGAATACCGTCCTAGCCCGTCAGAATACCGTCCTAGCCTATCTTATTACCGTCCTAGCCCGTCGAAATACCGTACTTGCCCGTCAGAATACCGTCCTAGCCCGTCAGAATACCGTCCTAGCCCGTCAGAATACCGTACTTGCCCGTCAGAATACCGTACTTGCCCGTCAGAATACCGTACTTGCCTGTCAGAATACCGTACTTGCCTGTCAGAATACCGTACTTGCCTGTCAGAATACCGTACTTGCCTGTCAGAATACCGTACTTGCCTGTCAGAATACCGTACTTGCCTGTCAGTGTCCTAGCCTGTTAGAAAGCTGCTTCAGTGAAAGAGGAGTTGATCACGTGACCAACAGCAGGTGTGATGTTCCCTATGCTTTATCACAGAAGAGACTTTGACCTTCAGACAGACGACCTTGCTGTGTTAACTCAGATGCTGCAATTCTCAGCTTGGTACAGCAGTCGCTATCTCAGAGCAAAACAACACACTACAGTGTCCACCATTTCAGAGTAAAACGCACTACACGTCGCATACAGAACAAAGTCAAACAGACACCCACACCTGACGGAATACTTTAACGAGTCCTTTAAATACAGATACAACAAGCTATTCGTAGTACCCGTGCCATTGTGGTTTCTGTTCCTGTATATGCAGCCCCAATAAAACGGTCTGATCCCTCTACGATCCCTGTAACTGACACGTTTGTGACCAGATGGCCCGCTGGGTAATCAGGATCTACAGAGAGACCCTGACACAGAGTGTTTCTCTGGCGGGTTAACATGTTAAGGCCTTTACAGTCAGCCACAGATCAGTCCGGTTAAGAGTGAGGCCAGGGCAAATATTTCCACGGTTAAAAGTCAGTCATAGTTCAGGGGTCAGGGGTTACCTTGGTGGGAGGGGCCTCAGGGACGTCATCTTCAGTCCACAGGTCTTGTTCGTAGTAGAACAACCCGTCGTTGATGGCCTTGGCCAGGTCGGCCGTGAAGCTGGCGCGGGACTCGTGGTTACCAGTGCGATCCCCTCCGGGGTGCTTCCTCAGGTGTGGGGGCGTCTGGGTCACGATCAGGATCTTGTTCACGTCGCTGTCGTCGAGCTCAAAGTCTGAGTCGTCGTCTGACCAATCGGTGAAAGTGTTCTTCCTTGGGGCCAGCTGCTCCATCTCTTCGTCAAATAGGAAGTCCAGCTCTTCCTGGTCCTGGGTGGGCTTGGCGGGGGGATCCGACTGGGCGGAGTCGCTGACCCCCTTTAGACACAGACAATCAACACTCGTTATCGGCAAAATTACATGGATAAATCAGGTTAGAGTGGACAGTCAGAAACACCGAGAGGTAGACGGTGTTAAAACCGTACTTTGTGGACATGTGCAACATAAAAACAATGTACATATGTTCTGGGTCAGATACCTTGGTCTTGGAGGTGAATTGCTGGCGATGACGTTTCTCCACCTGGATCCAGGGCTCAGCCTCTGGGTCGGTCTGTCTGGAAGAAGGGTTCGCTGGGTTCTCGTCCCGTGGTAGATCTTTAGGGTCCCGTGGTAGATCTTTAGGGTCCCGTGGTAGATCTTTAGGGTCCCGTGGTAGATCTTCAGGTTGTGCTTCAGGTTCACCAGGTTCCACTGTCATCTGTTGTACTGGAGACGTACCCGGGGAAGAGCCTGCACGGCAAAGGCAAGACACCGGGGTTAAAGGTCAAGCGCCCAAACATACTGTGTGTGACGACTAGTGGTTAGAGGTTAGAGTTCAAACAGCCCATTAGGTCCTGTGTGGTCCTAACCGGTCACGAGGATGAGGGTTAAGGGGCGGGGTTAGTGAGTTACTAACCGGTTATGGAACTGAAGGTCTGGCCGGGGACAAACTCGGGACAGTTGATGAGTTGGGAGAAGTCGGTGCGGGGGGAACCAACGACGTCTGGCGTGGGGATCGGCCAGTGCTCGGGGTCAATTTTACAACGCACCTTCTCATCGATCAGCTCCACCTCGGTGCTGTTCTTCAGGGCCTAGGCACACGGACAGGTCCGGGGTGAGGGTACAAAACAACTGTGTCTGGTCAAGGCGGTCGACGCAAACCTGACACTTCTAAAATGCTAATATTTGTGATCGCCAGTTACATTGGTGAGTCATCATATAATCCGAGTGGATAAGCAATAATGTGTAGTTCCTCCGTGACAGAAGTCCCTCATTGAAACCAGATCCTGGTCACTGTTGCATAGTAACCGTTTCCTAGTCATTGTTGCCTAGTCATTGTTGCCTAGTCATTGTTCCCCAAGGCTGCTCGAGGCATTATAACACAGACACTGTTGCCTAGATTATGTACCGATTTTATCGCAAACTTCCCATGAGTGTCACAGGCTCTGTACAATGTTGCTGATCTCAGTCAGGTGTTAAGGGTTTAGTGTTGACATGGTGGACACACCCTTTCCCCCATTATGGTTTGGGTTGTAAACGGCACGTTTTCCCTTGATTAGAAATCACGACCAATATAGAATAACTATTATTATTTCTTACATCGACTCTGCCCCTGTTCACCACAGAGAACTATATGCCTACTCAAATGTAGGACACGTGCAAACAAGCAACGTTGTTGACACAACCGTGTGAAAAATTCGTCAACATTTGATTTCTAAAACCATAGAGGGGGCGGAGCATGTCAGCTCTTTACGACCAAATGTGAAAGGTGAGAGGTCAGAGGTGAGGGTTGGCTGACCTGCACGATGAGGTTGACGTCGGTGGTGAGGGCCTGGACCCTGTGGAAGCTGGCAATCAGTGAGATGGGTAGGAAGCCTTGGGCGTCCATCTTCCGCCGCAGGAAGAAATCTCTCTCAAGGTTGTGGAGGCTGAAGTAGTACTCACTAAAAAACCAGTGAGTATAGTTCATTTTCTAAGAAAGCTATGCGTGTGGTCATGTTTGATTTTTCCCCCTACAGAATACGTCTTGAATAAGGCATTTTAACTTTGTGTAGCTGATGACTTTAACTGTATTATTTTGGGTTTCAACACCTGAATTGTGGATGAAGGAAACACTACATTAATATTGTCCACAAGCAAACACACGAAGAGAAACAAATATTTACTTGCATCTCTTAACGACACACAGAGGCCTGGATTTACCTAAAAAATGTCAGCCATTTAAAAAGCACCAATTGTCGGGAACTTTACCTGACTTACTTTGGACACAGAGAACACCCATAATGCACTGCATCTCTCGGCCTATGGGGCTCTCTGTCTGAAATACTACAAAGTATTATGAACTAATATTTACTCTGCCCAGCCTTTTGTACACTTTGGCTGTGGTAATGTTCAGTGCGATTGTGAGGGCTTTGGAGGTATTTCTGTACCTTCTCACTTTGGCTACCCTTTCGTCGTATTCGGGGGAGAACCTACGTACGACATTCTTTAACCGATATGTCCAAAAACCCTGACACAATGCCCCACCCACCAGTGGAAGAGACTGGCCTGATTCTCGGTACTCAGCTGGTGTGCCGACACGTCATCTCTGAGGTCTCAAGCTGTGAAAACTCATAGCCCACTGTGTTCCCAACAGTATGGTTGGAAAATACACATGCAGTATCCATTAATGCCCATTGAGTATCTAAATGGTTGTTTAGCTTGCTTTATTCACCTGTCTCAAATCACTCTGAGTTGCCCTGGATTTAAAGCGTTGGCTCAATGACTAAAATATATTTTGTGACAACTAAGAAACTGATGTAGAACAATATTTGTTGCTCTGCTCTAGGGCACACAAAAAGAGATAGTTAGAGAATAAAAAAATATTCTGATTCTTATATACACCAAGAAACCCCCACATGGGCTTCCTCAGTCAGGCCCACAGATCATTTACACTGACTGTTAGGCCAGACGCTGAGCTATATATAGAAAAGCACTAGCTACTGTCTTTCCCTCTCTCTCTCTCTCTCTCCCCCAAGCGGGTACTTTTCTCCACAGTCCCTAATGCCGCTTTAAAAGCATTTGGGGACGAACAGCTGTGGAGCAACCTGGACAGGGCTAACCATTATTTTCTCGCTGTATTTTCTCTTTATCGATCTACATATTCAGTACAATGTCTCCATCGGTCTATCTATTCAGTACTCACATGTATCTCCATCTGTCTATCTATTCAGTACTCACATGTATCTCCATCTGTCTATCTATTCAGTACTCACATGTATCTCCATCTGTCTATCTATTCAGTACTCACATGTATCTCCATCTGTCTATCTATTCAGTACTCACATGTATCTCCATCTGTCTATCTATTCAGTACTCACATGTATCTCCATCTGTCTATCTATTCAGTACTCACATGTATCTCCATCTGTCTATCTATTCAGTACTCACATGTATCTCCATCTGTCTATCTATTCAGTATTCACATGTATCTCCATCTGTCTATCTTTTCAGTACTCACATGTATCTCCATCTGTCTATCTACTCAGTACTCACATGTATCTCCATCTGTCTATCTACTCAGTACTCACATGTATCTCCATCTGTCTATCTACTCAGTACTCACATGTATCTCCATCTGTCTATCTACTCAGTACTCACATGTATCTCCATCTGTCTATCTACTCAGTACTCACATGTATCTCCATCTGTCTATCTACTCAGTACTCACATGTATCTCCATCTGTCTATCTACTCAGTACTCACATGTATCTCCATCTGTCTATCTACTCAGTACTCACATGTATCTCCATCTGTCTATCTACTCAGTACTCACATGTATCTCCATCTGTCTATCTACTCAGTACTCACATGTATCTCCATCTGTCTATCTACTCAGTACTCACATGTATCTCCATCTGTCTATCTACTCAGTACTCACATGTATCTCCATCTGTCTATCTACTCAGTACTCACATGTATCTACATCTGTCTATCTATTCAGTACTCACATTTGTCTTTTGATGTACTCCTTGAGGAGCTTCTCATCCACCGGGTACATCTGAACGCGGCCGCCATCATCGTAGTAGTACACCATGTTGTTTTTGGCTCCAAACTCAGCCGGTGCCTGTGAGTCGCGTTGACTCTGAGAGAACTCATAACGACCTGAGACATTGACAACATCCGTTATTCCGGCGCAGTCAATAGCCACGTCAGTGTGTAAACACGACGATGAATAACAACGGGGTCTCACCTCGTCCGCGTCCCCCTCGACCCCGTCCCCCTCTCCCTCTCCCCCGGCCACGAACACCACCGCGTATAGCGCCCTCAGTGCGGAAGTTCACCAGATCATCGACACACTCCGGCTGCTCTCTTCTCCAGCCTGGCAGCATGGTTGACACAACAACAACGGAAGAATAGAGTGATGGTTAGAGGACAGTGCTCCATGAGGACCATCAACAACACCTGAATGAAACAGTAGGTTGATCGCAAAAACTCTATTTGAAGCCCCGTCCACTCTGTCTGTCAGAGCTGAGAGGTCATGCAATTAAGTCATGCTCATTACTGTTTTGACGTCTGGGACCTTCTCAACTGTAAAGAGCTCACACGATCTGGACCTCTTCTAAGATTACAGAATGAATCACCCTCTATAATCAACCAATATGGTTGAGATGGCCACTCATTTGTTGCATACACATTGATCACATGAAATTGTTTATTTTAAGTTATCGTTTGGAAAACAAGATAACCGGCAATTAACCATCAGTGTCTTGTAATAGTGAGATTTGACAGAAAGACAACAAAATTAGTCTTCCCCTTCCTCCCACTCCTCCGTCTCGCCCTCCAAGGTGAGAAGAATTACCTCCTCTGGTCACCAGAGTCACCTCCTCTCCTTCCTCCCCCTCTCGGTCCCGGGGAAGCTTCGTCAGGGGCTCCTGTCGTGTCCCCTGGTTCTCTTTGCAGTCACTCCCATCCTGCTTGTCGTGGTTCTTCTCTGCCTTGTTCCCGTCCAGCTTCGCGTGTGCAGGCGAACACTTCCCTCCGGTGTTGATTACATTCTGATGCTGCTGGGGATTCATAGGAGTTATGGTCAGAACACCGTCGACAAAACCAACCGCTTTAATTTCACTGCTCCATATTGCGGTGACCCCGCTGACCCTGTCGTCCTGGTAACCCTGGTAGGGTGGCTTACCTCTTTGGCCAGTTCGCCGGGGGTGGGCCAGTTGGTGATGTCACTGAAGTCACCAGACTGGAATGCAAAGGGAGGAATAGATGACGGCAGAGAGGAGTGAGTTAATGCTGCTTTGTGGTGGGTTGGTTTTGTTATTAGTTTCAAATTAAATTTTAACGTCATCCACTGGTTTGTTTTAAAAGAACTCGATTGAAAAGAATTGCAAACTTTTCAAAACAATGTCTAGATATCTCTCCCTCTCTCTCTCTGAGGAGTGTGTGGTGTCATTTATAATAACTACAGCAATTCTCAGCCTGGGACTACAACAATAATGTCGACATGAAAATACCCTGTAGTCCTAATGATTCAAATACTATTTTTTGAACACCGGTCTTCAGAGGGAAGTAGCATTATGTGCACAGAGCCAATAATGTCACCACTGGCCTTCAGATCTGCATTCATAATTCCTGTTTGTCATCAGTCCTACAGGCTCCTTAAGGTTGACATTTGCCATCTCCGGCGTCACAAAGTTAAGTTGACAGCCGCTGGCAAACACAATGATTAGACAAGGCACCAATGAGCTGCTTCTAATTTTCCGGGAAGAGATACACCCTGTATGGTGATGATGTGTGTAGCTAACAGCAATCATTCACCTTCTCACCTCAACATTAAATCCAAAGTTTGAAAAATAAAAGGGAACTTTAATTCTACACATCTTATATTATTATCGATACTGAATTCACAAATATGGCCATGCCAAACACAAATTTTAAAACGTGTCCTCTAACCACAAATCTCACTAACCTGTTCTGCACCTTATCACACTGCTCACTCAACCAGGAAGTATTTGCCGACATATGCAGCGGAGGACAGCGCACATCCCGGTCAACAACCACGATATAGGTCCAGAGTTTTTGTACAAGTTGCTACGAGACAAGGCGACACTGTCTGACATTTATCACCTAACCAATCTGCCGTCTGTTGGACATCTGGGACCGGTGGTTATGCCACAACCAGAATACAACACCCCTTCGCCGTAATGACACCACTGTACATAATACCTCAGACACAAATTAGCACAGCTGGTTTTGGACGAAACATAGCTGTTACCTTGCTGGATTTCCTGGTTCTAGGCTTGGCAGCACGGACCACTTTCATTGGGTTCTGTTGCTCTGTGGAAAAAGGCAACAACACACGCTCTGTAAACACGTTGAAAATGTTCTATAGTTCTAGGTGCATTTGTAACCAAACTGAATACTGACATGGCACCTCTGGGGTTTGATTGCAAGATGCGTTTAGTCATGGTATTCGGCCGAAGGGTGCAACGCCGTATGAGACGGTTTACCCTTACTTCTTCCCGGTTGTTCAAGTAAATACGAATGTTATAAGGCCAATTACATCAGATCTTTTCAGAGCCAACCTGTAACAAGTCAATTCCTGTCAATCTAAAACAGGCCAATTGTGTGTCTGGAAAATCCTCCCCTATAATAGTATACCAGGATTGATTAAAAAACTGGAATAATGTGAAGTAAGCAATATTCTGTAATCGTTTGTAAACTGATAAGTAGTAGGAACTAATATGACCTATGATTACGGTGCGGAGAGGAGGCAGCAAAAGCAGCATGGCTTCTGGCTTCCTGCCTCAGGCTTAATGTAGTAACTCGTGTCCCAATCCTAAATTGCATTTATTTAGTTGCTAGTTAAATATAATCCTCGATAAAGTTACTCGGAATCCTCTTATAGTCGTCTAATTGTCATTGCACGTACTATTTTCAAATCAATTATATTTTGTAAAAAAAAAAAACGCGTCAACACCCGCACGCTTGGCACGTGCTTGAGTACTTATGTTATGCAGAAAATATATTCAGTTAAGTAGGGATCGCTAACCGTATTAAACTGTATGTGGTGTTTAGTTGACTGTGTGGTCGTCCTAACAAACAGGCCGGCTACCGAAGTTAGCCAAAGTTGCAGTTGTCAGCACTCCAATGCAATTTGATCAACTACTGGGGGGATGGTGTGGGCAGAATGCCACCATCATCTGCTATCTACACAGTCTATATCCAACAGATCGAATAGGTATTGAAGTGCACGATGTACCTATAATCTTATTGAGGCTATGCATTGCCTACATTTTTCGACACGATTGCATTGCAATAGACGCCAACTTGAACATAACATTTTGTGTGCATTGGATCTGACAGCCACATGCATCTCGACTGTCACTTGACTCGTGCATTCGGGTTGCTGCCTCACTGTACGTTTCATAATGTTAGCCAACAGGCAGAAGTGAGCTAAGCTAGCGAACTAGCAACCAGTAAGTGTTTGCTACTACAAACGTAAACCATCTGATGTGCTACCAACCGGAATCCCGAAATTATTTAGAATTATAACATCAAATTTTAATTTGGCCAATAGCCATTTAGGTAAACTGATAGCTGACAGCCACAATTGAAGCCGAACTTTATAGCTAGCGATCTAGCCACGCTACTGTGGGCGCGTTGCAGGGAGCTGACACAATAGGCAGGGACAAAATTCTTAACATCTTCATTCAAATATCACTGGCATTTGTCAATGCAAATCTTTCTAGGGTCAACATGAAATCGTTCACCACCTATTAGGTTAGCAAAATGAATTAACTTTGTGAAGGACATTCAAGTTGTTTCACAATGGTGATGGTTCCAGATGAAGATATAGACTTTATACACAAATGTAAATCAGCAAAGAATGTCTGTCCTTTTTAATGCCCAACAATGTTTTTTGGTCAAAATAAAATTAAAATGCTTATGTCCTATGAAAGGCATATTTGATCAATTAGAAGATTCTTAGGTTTAAACAAATTATATTGCTGTTTTTCTGCTATCTCTTGGGGGGAATATTTTCTATGAGCACTTCCCACCCCATTGTATGCTCAGAGTGGAGAAATTAAGACATTGTGCCTGTACACAAAGCTCAGTGTAAACTGTGTCGGCAAACACAGAGGTGTGTATCCATGTGTTATTGTGTCAGCCCCACAGACTCTGCAATGTGAAGCAATGCCAAGGGTGTGTTGATATAATTAATTTAGAAAATGTCACTTCTATTTAAGAAACATTGTGAAAATAAAATACTACAGTATTTTCATTCTAACAAACAAAGAAATTATAATAGTTAATTTTCTGAGGGATCTAACCTGATTGGGACAGTATTTTTATTGACAGGACAGTATGGAAGAGGCTAGGGAGACAGGTATAAATAGGAAAATGGGCAGGACAGATCATTGAACCCTTCGCCAGGCAGCATGTGTGGTCAGTGAACCTGTCATGAGGGGGCATCGGTGGTGGGTGGAGTCAAGAGCTTATACCACCACACCAGACGCCGGCACAACAAACTAATAAACAAAACTCACCAAAAAATGTATGCAAAAGGAGTAGTACCCAATCGACGTTATCAGTTGCACAGAATATTGGTACGAATTATATATTTCGCAAAGTTGCACATAGCGTTGTGCAACTACATCTACAGTTCTTGGACGAAATAAGTATGGTTCTTTCTGATTTTCATAAATAAGTTTGCAAGTTCTTTCTTACTTGCAACAAAATAACCAAACTGAATAATCTTCAAAAATGAGGAGGTATTTATAAAAAAAATGGCTTAACTATGAATCTTAGGAAAACAAATACTACAACTTACTTACAAGGACGTAACATGGAAGATTCTTTCGTGTTAAAAAAAAACATTTGCAAAACGTTTACAAAGTTACAAAAATATTCTCTACAAACTACAATGTTTGGATGACTATTCACCCCTCACAGACTTAGTCAACGCAGGCGAACTGGAACGTGCCCACTGATAAGTATACATTATATAGTTTAGCCTGGTTTAGCAAGCTAGCTTGCGGAGTGGCCAATCTCGCCATCTTTTTTTACCATAACATATGGCATGAACAACTTTGCATGCAAGCTTCTTCACAATCCTTACCCTTCTCCTGGTTGTCAGTGTTTGTAGTGCTGTTTGGCAAGCGACTGATCGGATTCCTCTTAGTCCACGGGTTTACTTTGGGTGGCGGTGCCTCGATTACTTTTCTCTGTACCTTTTCAACCGGGTCCACATTGCTGCTGGGGACATTTTGGTCGTTTTCTTTGTCATAACCCGTGCATTGATCTTGCATATCCATCTGTATGTGAACCGTCTCGACAACCAGATCCAGTTGTGCTTTTAGGGGTCCGTCCTCGTGCTGTAGTTGGGGAGCCTCCGACATGGTCTGGTTCTCTCCCCCACTCGGGCAGTTTGCTGTCAGTCCAGAGTCACAGCCAACCTCGGCGGACATCCTGCGCGCTATTCAGTTAAAAAGTGCCTAAATCCAGGGTGTCCTTCTGGTGTTCGCTTCAAGTCAAAGAATCATGTAGCTAGTTTGCTACTCCAAAACGTGCAAATAAGATTTCGACCATACGACCGTAACTTGTAAACAACTTTGGTTGGATCGGAATCCCCCACGCAGGATACAGGACTAAGTTTTAACGGGCCCCTTTACTCCGCATATGTGTGTCCCCTGTTTCTGCGCGACGCATCCAAAGTTGGTTTCCGAATGTTATTAACGATCAATGTAAACTGTGTTTTTGACAGCCACCTCAATACACCAGAATAACGACCTCCCTACAACCTCTAAATGCAACTTGCCACCCTCCCTACTAACGGAAAGTAGATAGTGTGGCCACGGACCAACAGGGATGCTGCTGCCCCTGGGGGCCAGACCGCGCTATTACAGGATGTTTAACAACGTGGTTGCTCGTAATAGGGAAACCGACGTGGCCTACAGAATATCAGTCAAGACGGTCGACTTCCCAACCGGACACACCAGTTACCCCTCGAGTTTGTGACATGTTATAAACAGGTGTTTTTATAACCGACTATTGGTACGAATGATATATTTTGGAAAGTTAAAAGTATCTGTAGCTCATTGCCATGTGTTTGTGTCTTAAGATGTAGTTGCAAGAGTTTAGACTACAGGGGGCGCATTTCATCCGCTACATTTCCATTCATGGAACATAAACCAGGATGGAACCGAAGACGATGGGTACGTTGAAGACGCACGACTCCTGGAGTTTGTCATTTTCTGTGTAAGTGGGCGTACTCATGCCAGAGAAGGAGCTGCTGAGATGGAATCCTGCCATACTTTTCACACATTTTAAGCTTGAAATGGCACACCTGATTCCCTAAAAAAGGTTGCCACTATCAAAGGCTTTATTGTACTAACAACCCTTGGGACCTCCCAGATATGGTTGTAACCTTTCGAGTGAGGTTTGGAACGGGTTTCAAGTTACAATTATTTAACTTGAAATTTGGCAAAAACAAAAAAAGTTGCTCTGGACAAAAGCATTAGCTAAATTATGCAAATGTGAATCTAAACTAGCTCATCACTGCACCCTACCAATCTGTCTGTACCATAAATTAATTTATCATGAAGTATCTTACATTTGTCTGTCAAAGATGTACATTTACGCTGCTATCGTATGAATTCACTTAAAACTAGCCTGCAAAATCATTCTGTCAAGATATTTTTACAGAGTAAATTCTCTAACATAATGCTATACAAATACATGTATTATTATTTTATTAATCAAAGCTGACAGACTTCCATGAAAATTGCTGATAAAGATGCTAATGTCAACATGCTGAAATACATATATATATATATATTATATTTTGACTGGTGATCGTTTTGAGAAGAGACCACCTGTTTTATTCCCTGTGTGCTGATCTGGATGAAATAGCACCAATATTCTGGATTTCACTCTTATACAGAAAAAAACAACTATTGCCTTGCTTGCTGGCAACATAATGGCAAACGAGTCGACAAACTGCAGCAGGTTTGAGTGCAGATTTCAACCTGGATCCACTGTTATGGACACATATCTAGCAATAATATAACTGTTTTTCCATTTTATGCTGATGATACATTATTGTATTCTGCTGCACATTCTCAAAACTTGGATCATAAATTAGTGCTAAATACAAATTAAAAAATCGATTTTGTAAGTGTTGAAAATAAAACCCAGGACAATTCCCAAACTGAACTTTGTCCTCCTTGCATCTTGTTTTGTATTGAATTAAAAGTGAAGGAACGCTGCTTTTGGCTCAGTGGACTGCGGACATTGCGAGGAGCAGAAGGACCACCACAGGCAAAGTGAGGCTGGTCAGTGGAGGTCCTGAAGACAGAGCTCTGGGTCGGGTGTAGATGTAAGGATGCTCCTAAAATCCACAATACATCACCATCAACATGCAGCTGGGAGTGTCTACCTCTTTTCCTGCACACTGCTAGCCTATTTATAATATTTGCCTTTTGCACAATGCTTATGTACTATCCGTTTACCATCACTTGCACAGATGTACTTGCACATCCTCACACTGTATTCCATATCTTTTTGCACTGCTCTTCTGAAATTCTGCATGGATGAAAACTGCATTTCCCTGTACTGTACGTGTACTGTCCAATTACAATAAAGTTGCATCTAATCTAATCTACTGTACATTGACGAAGGAGCAATTGCATGTTACCTTGGGAGGGCAGATGAGTCTGACAGGGTCTGAGAACGTGTTAATCAACTCTTTCTCTCCCTCTGGCTGAAACTGAATAAATGTGTTTTATTCAGGTTAACAAAATAGGGAAAAATAAATTGTAATTTTTTTAAAGACACAATAAGAGTTTACCATGCTGTTCCACAATCATTTCACCATCTCCCGACAATAAACGTCACCCCTGATATTATTAATGTATTACCCTGAACCCCTAACTTACCATGTTGTTCCAAAGACCTTTAGCCAGCTCCTCATGCCCTTTCACCATCAAGTGAAAACAGTCTGCGCTGAAAAAGCTGAGATCAATTTCTCCATCCTAAAATTAAACAAATTAAAAAGGACTTAGGTTAAATTATAGTATTTTTTTAACTTATCAAATGTGTTATAAGAACTGAATCAGTAGATCACAGATGAACTGGCCGCTTGATTGATTTATTCAGTAGTGTGAAAATGTGGAACCAACAGGCAGTCGTGGTGGTTGGGCTTGTTTTAAGAATGGCTGCAGGATCACAGCAAAGTCCTGTTTGAAGAAACGGTCAGTGTGCAGAAGCTCCTCCAGTACTGTCTGGAGACAGAACGTGATAATGTTAAGTCACTCCAGGGAGGTGTACCAACAGAAGACCGTCATGTCCAAATAGAGGGATAGAATGATGCATAAAAACACACCTGGAATTCAACATTTAATTGTTTCACTTCCTCAAGCTCAACAGAGTTATCCTCAGGTAACACCAAGCAAGAGCAGAACTTCCTGGGAAGATGAGATAATATTTCATGTCATGTAGCCATCTCATTCCTATCCTTAACGAAAGTCCTAAACTTAATTGCTTTGTGGACCCTCCATTAGATAAAAGTACCTACTCAACTCCTATATTGTTTGATGACGTGGGAGGACACATACGAAGGAATATGAGAACATTCCTCCATACAGAAACTCTCCAGATCGTTCCACAGGTCCTCACTTGTGGACTCCTCATCAGCTCAGCTAATGTTGTTGGTCGGGGAAATCTCTTTGTGTGGATTAGGATAAGGAACTAATCTAACATGTTGTAAACAGTAAAATTATCTTTACAATCACTAACCTTAACATTAACCCTATCACAACATATCAGTCATACGGTATATTGACTCTTCAAACCGTACCACAATTTGTGAAAGGATTCTTACTTTTGGAGTTGACAGCCGATGGAAGGCCTCTGAACCTGCCTGAGAGGTTCCATCGGGAGAATCTGGACTATGTTGACTATCATTCTGGGCACCTAAGGGGGGATGGGGAGGCAGAGGTAGAGACACGCACGCTAAGAGACAACAAATGACCAGTGTTGAAAATAGGAATGATCTGCAGCTATACCTCCATCATCATTGTGTCAAGCATCTCTGTTATGTAATGGATGTAATTGTCTGCGGAGAAGAGAGTCTGTGGATTAAGAAGTTGATATCTGTCACACCCCATGTTTCTGAATGCTGGACAAATGTAAATACTCTCAAATTCTTAGTCAAAGCAGCTGACCATCTATTATATTAAAATATCACCGTAACCATGTTTTGATGCTGTACAGTATTCCCTCCCGTTTACTTAGTTTACAAGCATTGGAGTAAAAGGTATGTTCTGACCCGGGTACAGTACAGTAAGCAAGTGTTATCTCGCTAGCATGCAGTGTTGCTCAGTTGTATAATAAACATAAGATTATTTAAAAAGAAGTAGTCTTACTTTGTTTTTACAATAGTCACAGATGTCATTCATTCCAATAAGGACAGTCACCAGCTTCCAGTCTTCTTTAAAGTTCAGACCCTGAAGTATGAAACAATAGAATCATTTGTCACGCAAATGGGCTTTTAGTTTGAAATGTGATGTACATTTATTACAGTGTTTCATTCTTCGAATGACTACTTTACTATAACAGAATGAAAAACATTTATTTATAACATTTATAACGTTTATTTCTGATAATTGTGTCATTCCCTGTAACTTTCTAAAATGATGCACTGTGAAAAGATTCCACACTCGTGCGTTGAGTACAATTGTAATAACGGTTAACCTATGTAACGACATCTTACTGGGTAGGATTTGAATGTGTCAATCATATGTCTTGTTTGGACAGAGATATTACTGTGAGAGACAGAAATAAAAGAATGAGTTGATGTGCCCAAAGATACATTCAGATCAAACTTCTTTCCCACACCAACTCCATGAAGGAGGCTGTGAAGTATCACTATAATGACATCATAAATCATAAATCATCATAAACGTTATAATGGCTGAAGAGGAAAAATGATCTTTGGATGCAAACCAGGTACAAGCAATTGCGACCTCGTAGTTCAAATAATGTTATCAGTAAATGCACTGTTCTAATCTCATAGATCTCTCTTAGAGCGTATAATTAAATGTTTAGTGCCAGTATCACTAACTGGATTGAAACAAATCCTGACATAAAAAAATCCAGCTATATAGAGAATCTCCATTGGGCTGGATTTTTTTTGTCCCGTTCATAGCTTCATCTGTGTCAGAGAATCCATCCCATAATCTTCAAGTCCATCGCTCACAGTGAGTTGTGGCCAGTCACAGCGAAGTTAAATCCTGTCTCGTTGATACTTGCAGGGTAGCCTTTGATTGTCCATGTTGGCGCTGGACCCAGCAGCATTGGATTAAATAGCTTTAAGATGTCTGCAAGCACAGAGACACAACCATGATAATAATCTGACGGTGAGCGTTGTTTGTTTTGTCCAGGTCTTTACACTGATCATAGGTTATGAAATTACACACAAATACTGCTAAATGGTGTAGTATGATCAAGACTTAATTATCAACATAATGTGATCTTTAGTTATAGAACAAATGCTCCTACTTACTTGCAAGTGTGATGGCGTCATCATAAGATCCATAACCTCCAATGCTGCTTAACAGAAAGCAAAGCCACGGTCTGTTAAAGTTTAAATGTCTCCGAATTTCACTTTTTCACCTCACAATTGTTCATATGGTTAAAGTTCAATTACTGTAGAAATAAAAATGACCTCCATGAGACGTGTCGAAATTCAAAAGGGAGTGACAGAATGCTGGACCCGTTAGCAGCTAAGGCTGTCTAAAGCACAAACATGTTATCAAACTGCTAACCTAGAATTTCTACATTATATATATATATTCACTGAAATTAATAGTTTGTAATAGTAAACAGTACATTCTACTCACTGTCAGAGAGTCACCCAGAGCTGCAATTACTTTGATATCTGCAGGTTTCACAAACTCCACTGGAATCACAGGAAATCACATCCTGACTTACAGAGACCCTGTTTTGTGTACCCCCAAAAAACTGACCGCTAGTCAGGGATGTGGACATCTGGAATCGCACCTCAGCTTCCCGTGAACACTGGATGTGAGAACTCCAAACATACGCAGACTCCTATAATCACTTTGCCTGATATTCATTTATCTCCGTCGAATATTGATTGGCAGCAATCTGTAGTTAAACAGCTGTGAGGGTTAAACATGGGAACAGAGAAGAGGAGGGGCTTACCTGATGTAGGAACAGTAGGGGAGGGCTTCATGTCCGGGCAGTGGAAAGCAGGGTGCATTGCTGTTTTAGGAAATTTCTGGAACAAACCAAGACAATAGACATGCAAAATGAACAACCTGATGTTGCTATGGCGAGTTTGGGGAGGTTTGGGATGGGTCATGTAACTCTGCAGTACCTGATGGAGGTTCTTCACATCGTATTGATCGGCTTCCTGACCCCAAGCATAGCCTTGGAGAGCAATGAGAAGCAAACACATTGCCGTAACTGAACAGAAATATGAACACAACGTGTATTGGACCCATGAAAAGGCCACAAAGGCCTATTTATGTCGGATTTGTGAACACACTAAAAATCTTGTTCGAGAGTGCTTTGTGCATTGCCAAGATGATCTGTAAACCTGATCAACCTAGACCACATCCAGCTTTTTTCTGCTGTGGGATAGTCTAAGACCAGTCACCAGGACACCTGTCTGTTGGTATGCACAGCCAATTAAATTATGCACAAATAGTCAAACGCTTGTCCCCTCATCAGCATTACCAGGGTCTTAAGCTGACACCTTCGAAATGTCTGCATATTCTCACATTTCAAAACTCTATGAGGCGATAATACACATTACTACATAACATTTGTTGTTAATAAAGAAACAATGCTTTTAACTCACCATGAGGACCATAGGCGAAGATACAGGCTGAAAACAGGACGGTCGTAATCATGATCTAGTCCCTCCACAGACAGGGCACGAACTGATCTGTTATCTGGCATCGGTACAATACTGAGCCTCACCTTAACCTTATCTCACATCTGGATAATGATTAAATATCAAGCAACGCTTGAATTGCAGCCTTCTAACAGTACGAATATGATGTTATCTAATCATGTACATCGAAAATCGCGCGCGCATCTCTCTCTAACAATTATGTAAACGTTGCAAATGAGAATTTGTTCTCAATCGGCCTACCTGTTTAAACAAAGGTTAAATAAAAAAAATACAAAATGTAGTTGCAGTCAAAGCTGTGTTCACTGCACCTACTGTTGATCCTTCAAGGTCCTGGTTAAACTGCAATCATCAGTCTCACATAACCAATTAATTCATCCTCGGTGGCGGTGCTTATTCTGGTTAAACTGCAATCAGAATACCAAAATGAATCTAGTAAACATGATTTTTTAAGTTCCCAATGGCATGTTTTCTATTTCTAGATCAGCTCGTGTTAAGTCAAATACAATGAACAAACGTTACTTTTAACTGTCATATTTCAACTGTTAAACTTTTGTGTCGTATTTTTCACTAGCGGTGACGTCATGGCGAGAGGTCACGGGGATATGACCTTGCTGGAGGTGTTCTAGAACGTTAACAGTTACTTCCTGTGATAGATAAACAAATGGAGTTCACCACGCGTTCCTGTCAACATATACAAAAATGTAACAATATAAACGGTGGTACTAATATTCAACATGCCTGGACAGAAGAGAAAATACAACGTGCGTTTTCCACCTGTGAGTAAGCCAAAATGTATGCCTATATTTGTTTAATTATTACGGACCTCGGCCGACGAATACTGACAGAAACCTGTGGGTTTTTGAAAACAGGGGCGCATCAAGAAAATCATGCAGAAAGATACTGAGGTGGGAAGAATTGCAACGGCTGTGCCGGTGATCATATGTATCCTTTGCCAGGGATTTTTTTCTTCAGATACTGGGGCCTAAACCCACCGGGTTATTTTCCACTAACCATTAAATTCAGCTCAGGCCGTGGAGATGTTTCTGAAATCGCTGTTGACCAAAACCTGTCAGATCACCAAGTCAAAGCACAGCAGAGTCATGTCAATCAGTCATGTGTAAGTCTTGTCTCTCTATGTGTATGTATCTGTCTCTGATCTGTACTTTCAAAAATTGTTGAATTTCTACTGAAGCAGTAAACAAGTAACATAATTTCTATTGGATAATATAAGGAGTGCAACGTATTGAAATTATTGTCTGTCCTTATAGGAAGCAATGTATAGAGTCAGAGAAGCTTTTTGACTTCCTCAAGGAACTTGCAGAGCATGCTGCAACCATGACAACAAAGAGGGAGGGTCAGGGCAAGAGAAAGTCCTTACATTCACACAGGTGAGTGTGACACAAATGAGAGGGATGTCCGGGAAAATAAACATGACATACTGCAATACGTGAAGATTATGATTTTAGGGATATGGTGCAATGATGTAAGAAATAAAAAATATGTAATGTGTGGGCATGTGATGTAATGAATTAATTATGTTATGTAATGAGTGAGGGATGTGGTGTAATAAATTCTTAATCTGATATAACGAGTTAGGGATATTATCTAATGAATTAATAATCTAATACAATTAGAGTTAGACGTATGATATGTTTTCTCTTCTCATTAACAGAAAAAAGTGTCAGGAAATGTCTGTCTCCTCAGAACCAGGAGGAAAAGTGACCAAAGAAAACAAATCAAGATGCCTTGGACAACCAAGACAGTTTCACTGTATGTATTAACTTTTTGTCTAGTGTAACTGTATCAGTTGAAAGCTCTAATGTATTGGCAAAACCAGTGGTTTCCAACTCTAGTCTTCAAGAAGCACAACAGAGCACATGTTTGTTGAAGCCTTGGACAAGCAAACATAATTCAAATCAATAGTAGGTCAATTAAGACCTCAACATTAGTTGACAATGTGAAACAGCTTTGCTTGGCTGAGGCTCACAGAAAAAGTTTTACAGTTAGGTTTACACAAGGATCAGTGTTTGGCATAACCGAGCTATGGATATGTGTATAGCACAGTGTATTCGCTGAACACTAGTGTTGACTAGGCAGATGCCCTGAACACTCTGAAACCTTGCCGTCCCCAGTCAATTTTGACACTCTGTCTCTTTAGGAAGTGGATTTTGAGATGTACATCTGCTTAGGGTCCAATGTATGACTGCACCTGTATACTGAAGGTATGTAACCCAAACACCTGTCGACTCAGGTCAGGTTTGTCTTTGTGGCACCCTTAGTAAAACCTTTTATTTTGCCTTTTAGGTGCTACTTTTTTAAGTAAAAAAAGTTTACGTCTTTCTGCAATGGAGTTACCAGTGGAAAACAACCTACAAGAAGCCGGAAATAAACCAAGTCATAATGTATTTTTAAATAACTAACTTTTTGTTTTATTTATTTGTCTTGTGCAATTGTTGAGGTGTCAGTGTGATGCCTTGGTTGGGTTTGCAAAGGCAGAGCAATTCAGAGTTTTAAAAAAATTGGTCTAATTGCATTCAATCTTTTTTACAACCGATTAAAATATATAATAATCTGAATTAGGGTGCCTGTTTAAACGCCAGCCTGTAAAAACCGAATGCTGTAAACTGCATTGACTTTGTAAAGGTGATGGTTATAATGAAATGATCGAGTTTTAAACTTTGATTAACCTGCAGCGATATTTTTTGTTTTGTTAATATTGTAAATATAGAGAATGTATATATATGAACATTTAGTTTTTTGAAGTAGTATTTAAAGAATGACTTTGAAGCATTCAACTCTTATATGTATCTGGGCACTTTCACTATGCAGATTTTGACAGACGTTTTACCCAGTTGGCTGATATTTGCCAGGTTTACACCTCCAATAAGTGGTTCTGTAGTTAACTTAATTGCAGTGTTAGATGTTACTTGTAGCACTTTTTCTTTGTTGCAAACACTTTGTTCTATAATAAAAGAAAATGTATATTTAACTTGTTAATACCGCTGTGTGAGACGCTATTCAGTTTATTACAAGTATTCAGAAGAGGGTGCCTTGTTCAGTTTATTACAATACATTTATTTTGACAGAAAACGTGGGAAATTACAAAACTAAATAAATAGATGGAAAAACATTAACATCTTCAAGCTTTGTTTTAAAGCACACTGGAGCATACCGTTACTGAGATCTTGAGCAATCTAGCACTAACCTACACGCAAATAAGAAATCAATTATTTTTTACAATTTTAATAGACATCGCTTGTTGTTTGCTAGTTTCCCCTAACAGCACGTCACATCGCTTCACTCACCTCATGATTGGACACCGTTTTAATGTGCATATGAAAACAAATTGCAAACTACGCCGTTGACAAAATCTGAAAGCTAATTCTGACATTAACAAAAAAAAGATATGCTAGCAGTTTTTCATCCGAAGATGACCTCCCTCGTACATAAGGATTCATTGGGACATGCATCTTTATTGAAAATGTGTCTTCAAAATAATAAAAGCATTTACGTAAACATCGCAATTTAGAAGTAACAATTTGATATTGCATCGGGTCAAAACATTAAACAATATCCAACTTTTTTTTAATCTGTTGTCTTTAAATACTTAAATTGGGAACAGAGGCCAAATGGTTTTACTAGTCAGTCGTTCCACTGAGCAATGGTATTTTGTCAGACGGAGGAGATAAATTCAACTAGGTCCATCACCATTTATTTATTTTTTCCCTAAACCTTTCATAACTAACACTTTTTGGCAGAATAAACCAACCCTAGCTGATTTGGGTGGTTAGGGACTAGCTGGTGTATG
>CM055757.1:3943838-4067292 GCA_029465975.1 Dallia pectoralis | reverse complement strand
AGGGTGGAGTGGCTACGGCTAAATGGGGTTCACAAATATTACGTTTTTACGGGGTTTACTGTGGGTAGTCTCTCACCAGCTCCTGGAACTCCCCCAAAACATTTCCGTCCAGCAGGCGGAATCTGCCCCCTCTCTCCGGCTCAACTATAGCAGGAGCATGGGTGAAGGCCTGTACCATCTAAACACCAACCAAGAAGGGGGGGGGGTTACTACTGACAACTGTTGATGCAGGAGACACGCCTGTATGAGCTCCAGGCTGCATGCAGATATCATTTTTCACCTCGGAAGGTTTTATACATTTCCACTGGATTAGCCAGACTGAGATTAGTTGTTTGTGCTGTAGCGTCTCTCTGTCTACCCATCAGTCAGTAATTGTACATGCAAGTAGTCTCTAATCTAGAAGCTCTGCATATTTCTTTGACTTAACAGGCAATGCACGTCAGTGATTAAAAATCAATTATGCTGTACATGTTATATTATTATTACCTCCTGGTTGAGGAAGACCCTGTAGAGTTCCTCCGGTGAGGTGAGGAAGGTTTCGGTCAGACTGAACTTACAGGTAGGGATCTTCACCCCTGTGTTGGGCTGAGGGACAGAGCTACTGGAGCCAATCTGAAAAAAAACCAAAAGCATGTTTCTTTATCAAATCCTATTATGCTGTAAGTGTGCCATGCGTGGTTGGAGTTCCGAAATCAGAATCCCAGGGATACCGTAGTACACACAGCAGAACGGAGAAATGTATCAGCATTTCAAGATATCAATCTACAATAGCACACTGATATAAAAACGGCAACCTATTCAGTCCTTTAGATGGATGGAATAAAGAGTCAGTGAAGATCTAAAGGGCCGTTTTTTTTTCATTGAACAATTTAACCTTGATAAAAGATTAGTTTGAGTGTCAGATCAAAGGAATGAAAAAAATGAAATGTATTCCCATTTTTACCAAGGGCGCAAATAATGAAATGAACAATGACTAAAAGGAAACACCCACCTGAGTTCTATCAGTCTTGGCTTTGGACTGAGATGGTTGCTGCTTGGACATGCCGTTCGCCGTAGGCAGGATCATTCCCTGTGTGAACTCTGAAAAAACAACATCACATGTCTCCGGTTTTATGCTGAGGGAGAGGTCAGAAGAGGTCAGAAGTCAAGTTACCTGTTTTGAGGTAGCCCACATAGCTTCCCAGAGCGGTCCGAACTTTGTTGGCCCCCTCGTTCTTCATCAAAGCAACCAGCGGCGTTTCAGGCTCGTCTTTGCCTAATGAAACCCTGATCTATCCCAATAAATCAGAATACTTATTATAAAAGAGATTACATTTATTAAGTTATTCATATTTGTGATACATATACGGCAACTGTGTGTGGCAAACGCTACACATCATTAACTTACATCCAGGTCTTCCATATCATTTTCATCAGATAAGTTCGGAATTTCAATGCTGCCTTTGTATTTAACATCTGTTTTTGATGTTCCTGGAAAACCGCAGAATCAAGGAAAAGGTTAAAAAGAAGAACTGAAAGAATTAACCAGCAGACTCCATCTCAAATGCACAACTGCCCAAACAGCCCCTCCCTCTCAAACACCTTTCCCGACAGCCCCTCCCTTTCAAACACTTGAATACACAGCCCCTCACTCTCAAACACCTGTCCAGACAGCCCCTCCCTCTCAAACACCTGTCCCGACAGCCCCTCCCTCTCAAACACCTGTCCCGACAGCCCTTCCCTTTCAAACACCTGAATACATAGCCCCTCCCTCTCAAACACCTGTCCAGACAGCCCCTCCCTCTCAAACACCTGTCCCGACAGCCCCTCCCTCTCAAACACCTGTCCAGACAGCCCCTCCCTCTCAAACACCTGTCCAGACAGCCCCTCCCTCTCAAACACCTGTCCAGACAGCCCCTCCCTCTCAAACACCTGTCCAGACAGCCCCTCCCTCTCAAACACCTGTCCAGACAGCCCACAGCCCCTCCCTCTCAAACACCTGTCCAGACAGCCCCTCCCTCTCAAACACCTGTCCCGACAGCCCCTCCCTTTCAAACACCTGAATACCAGCCCCTCCTCTCAAACACCTGCCAGACAGCCCCTCCCTCTCAAACACCTGTCCAGACAGCCCCTCAAACACCTGTCCATACAGCCCCTCCCTCTCAAACACCTGTCCAGACAGCCCCTCCCTCTCAAACACCTGTCCAGACAGCCCCTCCCTCTCAAACACCTGTCCAGACAGCCCCTCCCTCTCAAACACCTGTCCCGACAGCCCCTCCCTCTCAAACACCTTTCCCGACAGCCCCTCCCTTTCAAACACTTGAATACACAGCCCCTCACTCTCAAACACCTGTCCAGACAGCCCCTCCCTCTCAAACACCTGTCCCGACAGCCCCTCCCTCTCAAACACCTGTCCCGACAGCCCTTCCCTTTCAAACACCTGAATACATAGCCCCTCCCTCTCAAACACCTGTCCAGACAGCCCCTCTCTCTCAAACACCTGTCCCGACAGCCCCTCCCTCTCAAACACCTGTCCAGACAGCCCCTCACTTTCAAACACCTGAATACACAGCCCCTCCCACTCAAACACCTGTCCACACAGCCCCTCCCTCTCAAACACCTGTCCAGACAGCCCCTCCCACCTTTCCATTCAGCTGTTAAGTTCCACTCATAGAAGTATATGAGCTTCCCCTTGCGATTGTTGATAGAAGCCTCTCCTTCCACCTTGCTGACCTCTGTGACCTCACAGCTGCCCTCTTCGTTTTCCACCCTTAAACCAATGAGCAACTCTTTCAGCTTGTCTGATGACCAGTTTGTGGCGTCGCGTTCCGTCCTGCAAAAAAAACACATTAGTTTATGAATGACGCATCCATCCCTTTCCCTTTATACCCTCACATTTTTGATGCAGAGCGTGTACCATGTCATATAACCCGCCCCAGCAGTGCTCAGGTTGTCCCGAAGGTCACAGTATTACACCTGATCCTGACAAACTCTGCCCCTTTGTCTGCTCGGTCATAATTTGAGTGTAATATTTTTAGATTAAGAAATGTTGATGGCCATTTTTAAAGACAGCAATGAAAGCATTGATAAATCAACGTATCAATATACACGCCCTCCTTGTTCAGTGGCAAGGTTTGGGGGGAGTACTGTTGTTTATTTAACCTATTAACTAAATCTCTCAAGTTGTTTCACAGATTACAATTATTCACCAGATAAATATGTCTTCCTAATACAGATTAGGAACAACCATAACCCAAATGTATTTTGGCCGTGTCACTTTAAATCCATATTTGTGAAAAGTGGGCATACTCATAGATGCCCTATCGTTGGTTACTGGTTTTAGTGCTTCCAAAAAATTAATGGTTCTCCGCGGAGAGCGACTACCTACGTAACGTTTTGACGCATCACATGTAAATGAAATCCCAAGTGAAGTCGATTATCGAAACATGGAGCAAGCCGGGAAAGTCCAACAACACCACGCGAAACGAGTTGTTTTAATCACTACAATACCATAACTATGGTTAGCGTATTATCAGATATGTTAAACATATAATTACATATACCGGTAAATTGAGGTCAGGATTAGCCATTTCACAAATTATCGTAAGGAAATAGATAGGAACAAGTGCTGTATCCTGTATGGACCTTGTTTTCTAGAACAGTAAAGTAGCTACAGTAGTACTGTCAGTAGTACATTCATTAACAGGGTTACATTGTTACACCAAATAAGTTAGGTGTACTATTTAAATTATGTGAAGAGTAAGTAACTAACATGAGGTCGCAAAAAGATATATCATCGTACTACTACAAGTGTGACATCGTTCTGGTTATAGCTTACCGGTTAGACACAAAGCGTGGTGCGCTAGCGATTAAAACAGTAGTCATGTGGACAGATCGGTATGTCCTAGTTTCATATACAGCTGTGCGACCACACTTTAATAGCGTGTAAAAAAACAACATCGCCCCCAACTAACACATTTATAATAACTTAAATTGTTACAAATCCGTCTACAGACATCAGATGTGTGTGTGTGTAACGCGTGTTAGCCAGCTAACATTAACACTAGCTAGGCAATATAATACACATCTTAACACAGCTGCAGCCCAGTACAGAAGCAAGTTTCTCTGTTCAGTCTCATCACCCCTTACGGGACCTGTTAACTTGCCGACCGGCAACATTAAAATAAACATTGTTCTGTCAAATCATCGTAATCCAGACCGCCGCTGTGCAGTTGTCACACTTACAGCAGTCGCTAGCATTCCGGTTAGTAATACCGGTTACTAGCTACCGGTATTAAGGTCGTTTTATTTAGTCTCTCACCAGTGCCAGTTGTTAACATTCGTTGCATCCGCCCTCTCCTCTACAATCCAACGCGGGTCTCCTTCTCCCCACTTCGCCATGGTCACCGTTAGTCTTCTCTAACAAAGCGAATGAGACCAGACCTTCCTATATCTGACGAGGTTCTCGAATGGTCTAGTCGTTCCTAGGATAGGGCGCTTGGTTGGTTGGGTCGAATTTGCTAGAAACGGAAGTTTGTGTGATCCGATTGAATGTCCCCATAGAAACGTTTCCAGAATCGCATCGTTCCGCAAATCAAAAAAGTTATTAATTAATACGAATTATCTTAGTCATCATTACGATGTGTTAATGTTATTTTATTTCATTCGGTTTTCATTCGAACAGAATGAATAGGCACTGTGTTAGGCACTGTGTACCCCACAATATTCCACTGTAGGCAATCAGAGCCAATGCCCAGCATGTGCACACAGAGCCTTACAAATAAAACAGGACTTCCCCTGTTGTATTCAATCAAAAATTCAAACATTAATACTTATATACTTTATTTTCTGCAAATGTATTTTTTATATACAACAACATCCACATCCAACATTGTCTTAAAGTGTTGCAAAGTGTCAGGTCTGGGTTAACTCTTGAATAGGGGAATCCAAAACGGCAACCAATTCCCTTCATAGTCCGCTACTTAAGGCCAGCGCACCCTGGTTAAAAGGAGTGGACTTTAATGTTTATGTTGACAGTTCATTCTTTAGACATCTGCGTGGTGATGGCCAGGGCCTGTGTTAGGTGCTGGCAAGTCTCTCAGTACACATCTCGGAGGCTGGTGATGGTCAGGCCCTGGGCTAACTGTTGGGTGCTTGTGGGACCCCACGGGAGAAAGGAAACAGTTCTGTTCCTGGTGACCATGAGGAATCCGTTGGCACTGAAGCGTCCCGGAACGTCCAGGGCATCCAGCCATACGAATGCCGCCACGGCAGAGGACTGCAGTTTGATGGAGTATTGTCCCACCTCATCCTGCTGGACAGAAAACTGAAACAGACAGGGTCACTCGGTTATATAATACAGACACCAAGAGAGACAAACAAGTGCAGGAAACAAAGTGCTCCTGGTCAATTTGTATTAACACTAATGACGCTGTGTTATGACCACATTTAAATATGCTTAAGTCTTTTCAAATCGTATTTAACCATTATAAAGCAGAGCCAATAACAATGTGTGTATTTGTCCTTAAGGTCAATGATTTGAGTCTTCAGGCAGGTTGTCTCACTGTGATGTTGGGTCTCAGCATTCCCTGGGCTACATTGGGTGAACTGAGGAAGAGGTGGTTGATGGGACCTCGCTGGGAACCGTTCACGTCCTCCAGGTGATAGGTCAGAAGACAGGTGTAGCGGGTACAGCTCCCGCCACCGCACTCTGCCAGTAGAGCTTTGATTGGCTGTTTGTGGATGACCACAGCACTCCCTCCACCAATCAGCACAGTCCCGGACACAACGATACATACTGGATCCAGGCTGCTCCACCCATACACTGAAACCTGATAGCATCATCATTCAGTATGATTTACTGATCCACACAGACAGTAAAACCAACATGACTGTTATACATATCCAGTGTCTTCCTCTGGTGTCTGACTGTACTATTCTGACTTATACATATCCAGTATCTTCCTCTGGTGTCTGACTGTACTATTCTGACGGGTATACATATCCAGTATCTTCCTCTGGTGTCTGACTGTACTATTCTGACTTATACATATCCAGTATCTTCCTCTGGTGTCTGACTGTACTATTCTGACTGGTATACATATCCAGTATCTTCCTCTGGTGTCTGACTGTACTATTCTGACTGTTATACATATCCAGTATCTTCCTCTGGTGTCTGACTGTACTATTCTGACTGGTATACATATCCAGTATCTTCCTCTGGTGTCTGACTGTACTATTCTGACTGTTATACATATCCAGTATCTTCCTCTGGTGTCTGACTGTACTATTCTGACTGTTATACATATCCAGTATCTTCCTCTGGTGTCTGACTGTAGTCCACTATTCTGCTCTGGTCTGATTTTTGATCTAGTCAGGGCCCCGGTTTCCACTAATCAACTGATAATTTAACATTTAATTTGTTTCATTAAAAAACAGAGGGTCAAGGTACCACAGCCCTGAGGGGCAGGTTGTAAGTCAGGTCAGACACAGCATACACCACAAGGACACCCTGGTCCTCAAAGCCAACTGGCAGCAATGGAGAGAAGAATTCTTGAGCAAAATAGTGCAGCATCTTCCACTTCCCACCAAACTCTGCCAACAGAAGAACAACACAATAATTACACACCAGACATAATATCATATGCAAGGCACTGACCAAGCATTACTTTCTTTTACAAAGGGATGGGAGTGTGGTTTACCCTCACACATTTTTCAGTCTTTATTTAGACATTTAGTAGAAAGAGTTTGCTTCGCACAGTGTCTTCATGCCTGTCCCATCCTCTAGTTTTCACACTGGAATATTTAATGCATCGAGGGACTGGGGTTCATCGGAATTCTACACGAGGAATCCTTTCGGCTCAAAGGAATGCTCCCTTTAATTTCTCCAGGGTCCTGTTTAATCTCAAGACGAACCGAGTCCTTGGACTACCTTGCCTGGCGACCCCTGGCTGTCCCTGACCAAAGTACATTTTTTTAATCTAGTCATCTCCGTCTCCGTCTGAAGTGTCCAACTCCTCTCTCGGTTTCTTCCGAGGTTCCGAGCCTACTATATATTTTTTGTAGCGACTGTTCATCCTTTACTTGTTGTTGCTTTCTCTTTTGTGGTTTAGAGTTGGGTCTTTATATATGCACTTGGTGACAACTGCTGATGTGAAAAGGGCTTTGTAAAATAAATGTGATTCCACAAAAAGAGAGGGTAATTGGTGGTAGCAATGTGATTCAATCACATGCCCCCCCCTTCAATATGTCTTAGTGATTCTTTAGCCTCACCATTCTCCGGCAATTGAATGAACAAATTATGAGAGTTAAAACACAATGTGTGAACGTAAAAGAGCTTCAACATGCCAGGGTTAAAAACACAAATGCACCTGACACAAATGCACTATAATGGGCCTGACACAAATGCACTATACATGTAAAGGGTGTCTCATTAGGTTGCCATTTGTGACACATGAAAACACTACAAACCTATGGAGGACCAAGACGGGCCCTGCCAGATGTCATTGAGCTGCCAGTAGAGAGCTCCCATGGTGTGACCTTTCCCCTCGATGACTTCACTCTGGCTGCACCGGTAGAACTCTGTCTGGGTCTTTATACACTGAGCCTGCATAACCTAGGGAAGGACCAGTCATTGTGAATGCCTGTCCTGATACAGAGATTACCTGGACCAGTGCTATGTGAAAAGTGTCTGTTGTACCAGAGTTATTTGTGTCTCTACATACAGATGATCTGGTGTACCTGGGTGATGTGTGTCAATAAATAGAGTACCAGAGAAATGTGTATTCCTATATAAAGAATGTCTGTTCCACCTGTGTGATGTACAGTGTGTCTTTGTATCTCTGCAGTTGATCAGGGGAGTCTGGCAGTCGGTAGTGTAACTTGGCCTGCCGCAACATCTGCTGGTTCCCATCGGCATGGTGCTGCCGGTGGGAGGAGAAGATACTGCCGTAGCTCCAGTCCTCTGGTATGGACACCTGAGAACACAATCCGGTTGAGTTTGAGATGACACCCAATTCTCTGTGCAGGGAAATACTTTGAATCAGGTCTATTTGGTCTCAGCCCATACAGAAACCACCAGTCAGAATGGCATTCAGCTCCCTCTGGACAGGCCAGTATTCAATGTTAGCTTTGAATTAAATGGGGGGAAAAAGGACGTCTGGGAATTCGAGATGAATCTTTATAGACCGTTATCCAACAAATGTGCTACTCCAGCTGCGGAAGTATTAGAGGCACAGACAGTACAGAGACATTATCTTCCGTAAAGAAATCTAAAGACCAAGACACAAGTAAAAATAAGTAAATAAACTGCCTCCCTGAATTAATATCCCTCGACAAATGCGGTCCACCAAAGAACTTTCACCTCATGAAATGACTAAATGGTTAGCATTGGGTGAACCCCAACTGTGAGACCTTCTGCAGTGTGGAGAAGGAGGGCCAGGACTGGAAGCCATACTCCGAGGCGAAGCGTGTCCGCGGCAGGGCGCTCCAGTCCCAGCAGTCGTGGGTGTAGTTGTAAAAGTGTGTGTCCCCGTAGTGGAGGTTGTACGGGTCCCGGGACACCCACCCCTCTCGCTCCGTCTCGGCCCCGTTTGTGGGACTGGACACCAGGAACGGACGACTGCTGTCCTCCTGAGGGGAACGAGAACCCTGGTTAATATGAACACAAACCGTCGCCAATCTAAAGGCAATGTGGTGGGCGTTCTTAAATCAATGCACTTTGCGGAATGTGGCACTAGTGAACGCTTGTAAACTAGTCAGGCTATAGGTGTGGAATTGACACTAAAGATTTAGTGTTTTCGTCCCTCACCTTTAGAACAATTGTCCTGATGTTGTCCACATACAGAGACACATAGTCTGTATAGTACTGTGGTCGCTGGGCAACAGGGATTTTGAACCAATCAGTGGCTAGAGCTGCCTCATTCTCATTGTTTCCACTCCACACAATGATTGACGGGTGGGACTTCAAACGCCTCACCTGATTGGACAAGGAGACAGGGAGTAACACGTCATCACATGACAACCAGGAAAAGTTGTAGATGGAGACATTTCCTGGGACTGTGCTACAATAAGCTGCCTTCTGTAGTCTCCCTCTGAGCCTCCACTGGACATTCAGGTTTGGACAACACCATTTATGTCCATCTGCATCTCACCTGTTGAATGACCTCCTCTATAATGGTCTCAATGAAGTCCGACTCAGTGGGGTACAAAGCACAGGCGAACATAAAATCCTGCCAGATCTACAGACAGACAACAACAAACGTTTTTCAAAGATGCACAATACAAATGACCAGTGGCCTTGAAACATTTGTATTTCACACATGAGCCTCGTCAAAAAAAATTGATTTTTTTAAAATCCTGAATAAATTAAAATACAAACTGTGTAGAACACAAAACAAACGTTTTTTTCCCCCAGACCATTTATGTTCAGCCAATCTGTCCAATGAAACACTAATGATGGGCTAGTTACCAGGATTCCCATCTCATCACAGAGATCGTAGAACAGGTCCTGCTCATACACTCCTCCCCCCCAGACTCTGAGAGCATTCATATTGGCGTCTATGGCTGACTGTAGCAGGTTCCGTATGCTAAAACACAACATGACGCTTGTCAACAGTTACACAGAATGAACAAGTAGTGTTGTTATTTGAATCGGTTAGAATACTCCAAACTTTAAACATTCAATCAACACAAAGGCAATGGTAAATAAAAATAAGATTTGTCCTTCCAAAACATATGGCCCATCTCATCTGTGTGTTAAAAACTATGTATGATGTGTAAAAACAACATTTCTCACACAGCAGGGCTGACCAGGTCCTGGAGGACGTGAGCTGGGATCCAGTTTGAACCCTTCAAGAAAATGGGCTTCCTGTTGACCCGGAAGTAGAAACTCAGCCCAGGGGAACCAGCTATTATCTCTTGGACCAGTTCCACTGTACGAAAATACACCTGGGTATGGAATTAACATGAGACATGACAAATGGTGGGGATTAAGTCAAGGAATAGATAGGGACAAAACAGATGTACACATTAAAGACAAATTGAAAAGGAGAAGAGTGTACTGGAGATGGTGAGCATAGGACAGGAGGAAGTCAGGATAGATGTTGACCTCTGACCTGTCTGTCCATCTTGAGGATAACATTTCCCCCCATCATGGCTCCTGTCACTCTAAGATGATATGAGGGCTGCTGACCATGGCCACTGGGCCACCACAGCTCCACCGGGCTGCTCTATTTACACACACACACACACACACACACACACACACACACACACGTATAAAGTACTGTACTATAAAGGAAATAGGAGCTATCGACTCTGGTATAAAGTACTGCACTATAAAGGAAATAGGGGCTATAGACTCTGGTATAAAGTACTGCACTATAAAGGAAATAGGGGCTATAGACTGTGGTATAAAGTACTGCACTATAAAGGAAATAGGGGCTATAGACTCTAGTATAAAGTACTGCACTCTAAAGGAAATAGGGGCTATAGACTCTGGTATAAAGTACTGCACTATAAAGGAAATAGGGGCTATAGACTCTGGTATAAAGTACTGCACTATAAAGGAAATAGGGGCTATAGACTCTAAAGTACTGTATAAAGTACTGCACTATAAAGGAAATAGGGGCTATAGACTCTGGTATAAAGTACTGCACTATAAAGGAAATAGGGGCTATAGACTCTGGTATAAAGTACTGCACTATAAAGGAAATAGGGGCTATAGACTCTGGTATAAAGTACTGCACTATAAAGGAAATAGGGGCTATAGACTGTGGTATAAAGTACTGCACTATAAAGGAAATAGGGGCTATAGACTCTGGTATAAAGTACTGCACTATAAAGGAAATAGGGGCTATAGACTCTGGTATAAAGTACTGCACTATAAAGGAAATAGGGGCTATAGACTCTGGTATAAAGTACTGCACTATAAAGGAAATAGGGGCTATAGACTCTGGTATAAAGTACTGCACTATAAAGGAAATAGGGGCTATAGACTCTGGTATAAAGTACTGCACTATAAAGGAAATAGGGGCTATAGACTCTGGTATAAAGTACTGCACTATAAAGGAAATAGGGGCTATAGACTCTGGTATAAAGTACTGCACTATAAAGGAAATAGGGGCTATAGACTGTGGTATAAAGTACTGCACTATAAAGGAAATAGGGGCTATAGACTCTGGTATAAAGTACTGCACTCTAAAGGAAATAGGGGCTATAGACTCTGGTATAAAGTACTGCACTATAAAGGAAATAGGGGCTATAGACTCTGGTATAAAGTACTGCACTATAAAGGAAATAGGGGCTATAGACTCTGGTATAAAGTACTGCACTATAAAGGAAATAGGGGCTATAGACTCTGGTATAAAGTACTGCACTATAAAGGAAATAGGGGCTATAGACTCTGGTATAAAGTACTGCACTATAAAGGAAATAGGGGCTATAGACTCTGGTATAAAGTACTGCACTATAAAGGAAATAGGGGCTATAGACTCTGGTATAAAGTACTGCACTATAAAGGAAATAAGAGCTATAGACTCTGGTATAAAGTACTGCACTATAAAGGAAATAGGGGCTATAGACTCTGGTATAAAGTACTGCACTATAAAAGAAATAGGGGCTATAGACTCTGGTATAAAGTACTGCACTATAAAGGGAAACAGACATATAGCAGTACCTAAGTCCTTCTCAGCAGACCCTTCTCACCTTGTTGACATGCAGGCTGAGGGAGCTCTTGTGCTGCTTTCCAGGAAGAATCTGCACGATGAAGGTCTCCTCTGTCCACAACTCCACCATTAAAAGGCTGACCTGGAGTGTGATCTGCTCCACAGCATCAAAGAGGATCTCCACCTCCATCACCCATTGAGACAAAGTGGAGTCTTGGAGACAGGAAGGGGAAGATCTCAATCCTATTGAAATCTTTTGAGGGGGATGGGGGTTGTGAATTTGGCCCACCATACTCAGCCTACGGCGCTCGGCTCATCGTATAAAAATCCCCCAAAACACCCCAAGAAAAAGTTCCTCCCTACCGCCACCGCAGCAGCCCCCAGTAAGACATGGATATACTATTCAGCTCCACCACAGCACCCACCCCCCTACCCCAGACAGAGATATGAAGATAGAGACATACTATAGACTGGCACGATAGAAAGGTGGGTCAGTCGCAGCGCATCAAAAGCCTCAAGGCCGACGCTCTTCCACAGTCCCATAGTGGGAAATGAGGGTCCCCAGTCCCAGCTGAAGGAACTCTGGGTCTGGTGAGGGAATAACATGTAGCCATGAGACCAGGCTGGCCTGAATCAAGATTTCTGATTTAAAAAAATAAATAATTTCAGGTTTCTGGGGGAAAGCTTTAACAATATTTAAACCTTATAGGAGAGTTCACCAAAATGGTGACATCTGATATTGAGAAATATAGTGTAAAAACAACACAGATATTACATTATTCTGCTATGTATGGCTTGTAACATATCAAGAGTGATTGATTCGATTTCACTCAAAGTGAGCCATCTACAATGCAAGAGATATATCTATATGGATTGAAATGCAAAACAGTTAAAGCGGACACCTTTCTTATAAAGTTGACATGACATTCTCCCTTCTGGACCGGTGGAGGGCAATCAGGAGGAACTGTGTAAGAGGAGTGGGCCTGACTTCTCCCTGAGGAGTACTCCACAGGGGAGAGGAGGCGCACATCCACAGTGTTCTGCCCTCTCAATAATTTGCCAATGCTGAACTCCTGAGGGGGGGAATACAAAAGATGTACTGTGACTGTGGGGCTCAGCCACTTTAGAGAACAGCGCCATCAGTGACAGGATCTTGTGATTGATTACTTCTGGGGTCAACCATGTGAAGAAACGCAAGCGTGCACTGCTTTTTTCCCTTTTAATTGATGTAGCGTGATAAAACCATGGACTTTGTGACAACTGCAAGATAGTGGATTGTGGAAATAATAGTTGTCATACATATCTGCGAAACATGTTATCCGTCCTTCCAACGACGACTCCATTGAGAGATATGGTAGATACAGTGTCAACCCCATCAAACACCAGTACGACTCTCTGTTTAGCTCTGAAGCACGGAAATACAAGTGTCAATTTAGAGTTACCCCGACAGAGGCACAGAAGGTGTAGAAATGTTGAATGTTGATGACAGTATGTATGCAATGACGCACTAAGAACAGAGTACCTCAACTCAATTGAGGGAGAAAATGAAGTGGAGTATGTCCAGTTGTCCAGGACAATCCACCTATACGCTACATCGTTGAACCTGAAGTAGGGATCCTAAAGGAAAAAACGAGAGAGAAAAGGATAATGAGAGAGTAAGTATGTATTCCCAAGAAAATTTAAATATATTCCAACATCAAAACTAACAAAAGAGAAAGTAAGCAAGACTCACTTGGATAAAGCCCTGTTTTAGTAAAGTTGAATGGACACATCCGGGTACCTCGGCAGGAAACGAGAGAGACCCATTCGAGTTCTGTAGGATCCATTTTCCATTCAAGCAGAGCTCAATAGGCTCGTCTCTGAATACTTTGCAACCAACTATAATGTGAAAACTCCACGCATGAAAAACTAAACGAAAACCTGAAATGTTCCCTAATTGTCTAAACGACCTCATGTTGTAGCATTCTGCATTTGCAGGAAATATATCTGGTCAGAACCGACTACATTTAAGAAGGCGTTTAACACATATAAGCAAAGATATCAAACACTTTAGAGACTGATGTACAATTAACTTTCGTAACACCGTGCTTCTTCCGTGTTATCAAAGTCATGTGACGCATTAAGTGACCCATTGCGCGTCACGTGATTACACTGAAACACGTTGCAGACGTATATATATCCATTCATTGATCAGAGCTGTTGATGCACTGTTTTAGGAAATACCATCAGCGTTTTTTACACGTACACCTACAAGCTTAGCTTCAGGTAGCCTGTAACATTTGTTTTTAATAGAAATACGACCCAATGCATTACGATTTGAACAGAGTTAAGACAATCAATTTTCAGGTTGTTACTCCGATCCACGGAGGGATCTGCTGCTAATATCTTGGTGCCGGATACCACAAGGACACCACCAGGGATCGTGTCGAGTTCATGCCTAGCATATTAAGCAATAATGTTTTGGCTCATCAGTAGGTATCCAAACATATACACACACACACAATATTGTTGTCCACGGGTTTAAACCTTACGGGCCATCCTCGCTGAAAAAGGTTAAGCCTAATCAGACAAAATCTAGCACATGGACGTTACACCGACTTGAAGTGCCAGACTAGGCCTAATCGATGACCGCAAAACCAGGCTTAAAGCATGTGGCAAATTGCAATTTTCATTATAAACCCTGCAAGAATTAACACAAACGCACCCCATTTACAGCAACAAAATCAATAAACAACCGCGTTTTTATTTTAGCAACTTTATTGAAGGGAAAACAAAAAAGGAACCAAAGCATCAGTTGACAGTTCGACTCAACCGCAAACTTCGCATCATGTTTCAGAGCTACAAGAAGACAGTGTCTAGTTAGGTGACTTGACTATAGTGAAACTTCTAAAACCATGGAGGGAAAAGGGGATTACGTTTCCGTCTGCCAACTACAGCAATTTAACCATTATCTGTAGAACATATCAGATATATACACACCTTTATTATCATGCATAAAATACAATATTAAAAATCGTACATTTTCTTGTGAGTGTTGACACACAGCACAGGGTTTATTTGTCTACACAGTTGTTCATGATGTGGTTATGTTCTCAGGCCGTGATTCATTGTCAAACACCAGAAGAAAAGCAATGTACTTTAGTGTCCCCTATTCCCTACAGTGTGCCCTCAGCAAACCCCATTACTTCTAAAAAAGAAATCTCTGCTTTATCCCCCCCAAGTGTGCATCTGTTCACATCAAGAATTTGAAAGACAAGTGCATTTATGTTCCAACTACATTTAACAGTGTTTTCCAATCCAGAGCCTGGTACCCAAAAAGTGTTTGTAAATTTGTCAGAGCACGCTCACACTTCCATTAACCCAACATCCAGCCAGCAATTTCAATCAGGTAGGCGTGCAACGACAAAATCTAGAGTAACCCGACTTGGTCCCCGGGACCAGGTTTGTGAAACACAGTTAAAATCCATGGCTACAACAAGCCATACATTATTAAGATGCTGAGAATAAACCAGAGACCACGTCAGAAAGTAGGACACATCGTGGCACAGGCACCCTGTATATGCACCAATCACAGCACAGGGATCCAGTCAAACAGACCTCAATTCAATCAAAAGGGCTTTGGGGGAAAAAAGTGCACTACAGAGTCAATAGGAAGCCAATGGCCAATGACGTCACACACCACTGGCTGGGTCCAGAGGAGACAGTCTGTCCATGTGGGTCAGGTGTCTTGGGTGCCACAACAAGTTTCCTACAGGTGCTGATGGTGGATCCGTTTAGCATCTCCCCCAGACTAATGTATTAACGTTAGGACTGTACAAGACGGGAGCCTGACCCTAGATCTGAGCCTAGGGAGGGAGTTCATCCCAGAGCATGTCCTTGAGCAGGAGGTCAGAACGGGGTGAGTGGGACATTGGTTGGGGGGGGTGTAGTCTGCTAACCAGTTGTTAGGAGGCCCAGCGCTGGCAGGCATACCAGCAGACTGGTGCAGCTGTTGCATGCTTCACAATACAACCGATGGAAGACTCCAGGCTAAATGATTTCCTTTTAATTTGATTGTTAACTTAAATAAAATCAGCAAGTGCACACACCCGCTCTGTCCACGCTTAAGACACTGTCTTCTTATGAGTCACATAGATGAATGAAGAGGGGGGGTGGTTCTAGGCAAAGAACAAAACAAACAAAAGCAAAACCCGCAATTTAAGTTGAATCCAGCTACAACATTCTCCTTCAGCTAAGCGTGAGACCAGTCATCACATGGCGTATTTCTGCGTCCATTCTCTTGCTATTCTGCTGTATCTGTGTGAGAGAACAAAATATTGTCAGAACTCTACAAACTTTTGGACTAACAAAATCTGATCATTTGTCCAGTTATATTTTCCAATCAAAGTGGGTGTAAAAATATGTACGGACAAAGTACAGCTGCCCGTTTAAACTCCGACATTGTAAAAGGGCAAAGTAAAAACAGTCCAATGCAAACTAGATGCAATTAGAACAGGTTCTCAGAACATATGCTGTATATGCTGTGAAAAAAGCCTGAGAGCAAACAGTCAAATCTCAGTCAAAAGTATTTCCTATAGGAGTCTTTTTGGATAAAACAGTAAACAGAGTGTTAAAGATTAGAATATCTAATGAAAAGGTCAATTGAAATCAGTCCAACATTCCTTGACAGCTGAACAATATGCATAAAAACACCTGCAATATCAATACCCTTACATAACTGGCAAAGAAAAGCTTTAGGTCTGAAGCAAAACCACTGAAAGTCCCCGTCAGTGACAGGTGAATGTGACATTCTACCAGTTACTTAAAACCGGACCTCGTTCAATTTCAGCTCTGATCTGGGAATTATTACTAATCGTTTTTGCAACGAACATATGGGCTCTAAGGGAGAAAAATCTAGGCCCATAAAATATAGGAGCACAATTAAATTGTTGAGGTGGCACTCTAATTGTCTCTAGTGGTGACAACTAAGTACTAACAATTAGACAATAGAGAGTTAAAACATACTATTCAGGTGTGTGTAATGCCGGGGTTGCCAGCCTTTTCAGGTACATTTAACAAATTGAGCAATTTTCTTGTCTTCAATTAGGCACATTCTTCTCTCCCGTGTAGTGCTCTACTTTCTCTTGTACGACATTTGTCATTAATCCGAGGTATACAAATGATTAATACATGGGACTATTATTCCGTTTGCTCAGTTGCACATTACGTGTGTTAGCATTCCTCTGTAGGATCCTCATTTACATACATTAGAAATGCTCAAATCCACAGCACGCGCAACAGACAATGCCAGTACCTTGCCAGACAATGCATTGGGTTCAGCTTAAGCCAACAGGGCGGAGTCATTCCAAAGACACGTTTAGAATTAGACAGAAGCGGGGAGCTCACAGTATCTGATACCTGTGAGATTAATACAATTTTCACAGCGGAACGCGTCAAAAGAACCGAAGTCACTCCCAAATAGTTAATCACACTACATCACCGCGGCTTGGGCAGTGCCAGCGACGCTCACCCAATCAGAGCGGACAAACGCTTGACATGCTGCCACAAACCACACAGACACCCAACCTCTCCGTCACGCCAGCCCATGTGTATGTGTGAGATGAGCGTTTTAAGCACACACACAAGAAAGGTTGCCGTGCATCACTCAGATGGGGGCCACACACAGGTGGTGATTGAGTGGGTGGGTTCCCCCTTTGTTATGGGATGCACACCACAAGCACCCATACACCAGAGTACTCACAATGCAGAGATGGCCACAGGGCCCCGACCATACAACCATCTACACATGATGCAGAGCAAGCCTTATCCTAAACCCTTACCCTACAGCATGGCGTACTTGGCTGTCCACTCCAGAGCTAGTCTGTTATACCTAGAGTCACAGAGGGAGGGAAGTCAGCTCTACCTAGAGTCAGAGGGAGGGAAGTCAGCTCTACCTAGAGTCACAGGGGGTGTGGTCGGCTCTACCTAGAGTCACAGGGGGTGTGGTCGGCTACACCTAGAGTCACAGGGTGTGTGGTCGGCTACACCTAGAGTCACAGGGTGTGTGGTCGGCTACACCTAGAGTCACAGGGAGTGTGGTCGGCTACACCTAGAGTCACAGGGTGTGTGGTCGGCTACACCTAGAGTCACAGGGTGTGTGGTCGGCTACACCTAGAGTCACAGGGTGTGTGGTCGGCTACACCTAGAGTCACAGGGTGTGTGGTCGGCTACACCTAGAGTCACAGGGTGTGTGGCCGGCTACACCTAGAGTCACAGGGTGTGTGGTCAGCTCTACCTAGAGTCACAGGGTGTGTGGTCAGCTCTACCTAGAGTCACAGCGGTTGTGGTCGGCTACACCTAGACTCACAGGGGGTGTGGTCGGCTACACCTAGACTCACAGGGGGTGTGGTCGGCTACACCTAGACTCACAGGGGGTGTGGTCGGCTACACCTAGAGTCACAGGGGGTGTGGTCGGCTACACCTAGAGTCACAGGGGGAGGGAGGGAAGTCAGTTCTACCTAGAGTCAGACTGTTTAAAGTTTGTCATACCTAGATATAACTAGCTTGTTATACATCAGGTGGAGATACGTTTAGCTCACCAGAAATATTTCAGAAAAATTGTAAATCTAGGAAAGATCTTTGCAAGTTTATTGAGGATTCAGGTGCTGCTACATGTGACTACAGCAGACACCACAGGCACAAGTTACTTACTTCTCACTATCTGTTTTATAGATGCGTGCGATCTCTGGCACCAGGGGATCATCTGGGTTGGGGTCACATAACAGAGAGCAAATAGACAGAAGAACTGCAGAAGAAGAACGTCAGAATGGTTAGAACCCAGAGCAAGGAGCCTCTGGAGTACACAGCAAGACAGGGTGAGGGAGTGGCTTTATTGTAAGACAGTTGCCAGGCCAGAGGGATGCCAACAGCTCTAATATAACACAGGGCCTTATACAACATCTACAGGAAAATAACAAATCTCTTCATGGGTCAGTTTCACTGACACAAATCGGGTAGAGACCCGGACGCAAATAGAGATTATTTTTAGTCCAGGACCAAATGATCTTTAGAGGATACACACAAACAGAGTCGCGTCCCAGTGCCTACCTTTAGAAATAGTTAATGCAGGAGACCACTGTGATCTCAGGATATCCAAGCAGATACTGCCATTACTGTTAATATTTGGGTGGTAAATTCTGGTGGTAAATGCAACCTAGGGAGGACAGAGAGAGAGAGAGAGAGAGAGCGAGCGAGCATGTTTACGAGAGGGATCCGTTATTCACAGCAATCGCATGAAGGAAGTTTACGAACCATGGCCGTTTAATAGACTAACTCAATGCATTATCAACCAGGACATGGCAGAGAGCATTAAAAACAGCTGTGAACCTACACTAGTTCACACAGAGTTGGGAGTCTGCCAATTCATGACGAGAAAAGCAAGCATCCTTACCTTAGGTGGTTTGAAAGGATAGTCTGTAGGAAAATGAATGGTCAAGAAGAAGACACCTCCCTGATATGGACTGTCATTCTGAAAGGGAGAGTGTCACAATCACTGCCCATCACTCCTTCCCATTGTAAACGCAAACACCCCATCAGCCATTACGTATCCAATGTGCAACACACGTTTTAGGCATTTACTCGTCATCTGGGATAAATACTTACAGGGCCCATAATTGTAGCTTGCCAGTGAAACACTGTGTGACAGAAGGAGAAAACAACACAGATCATTAATGAACCCAAAACGGGGGCATCCCCAAAAGAGAACTCCCCCTGATTTGGTGTGAGACTTCCAACGTTTTCATTTGAAACAGTGAGAGTGAGTGTCAACAAGTGCACACGCAGGAAGGAGAAATTTGAGCCATGACTTACTGTCGTCGCCAACCGGCCCTGCTGAGCACTGTGCAGGCGGGTCGCGAGCCAGGTCGTTGAGCTCCTGCAATCACATGACAACATCCAGGAACAATTAGCATTGGAAACCCGTGGCGGCCATCTTGAGTGATAAAGCTATATTTATTTCATGCTCAGCAGCCAAGAGTTACTGGATCAACACTTTCAACAAACGTGGACAAAACTACCTCAGACCAGTCATTCCAGTTAATACATTTTTTTTCCCCAAGCAGCTAACCCAGTGTTAGTACAAAAAACAAGTGTGATTACCAGGGAGCTTCAGTCTCAGACTGAAAGAATTAACAGTTGAACAACTAGCCTAGATCAGGTGGTATTCAGCATCTCACACATGTGGCAATGGAATATTGAAAACAAGTGCCATTGGAAAAGTCCAGGCAGTCCTTTCCCGTTTCAGGCAAATTCCTTTTGTTTGGTGCCAAAAGATCAGGCTCAACTGTTAGTTGTTCTAGAAAGGTCACATTTTCTCCCAGAAGCAGTCAGACACCATTTGAATATCATCTAGATGCAAGTATGAACAACGTGCCTACTCTCTCAATCTGACAACGACTCATTGGATGAAAACTACATTACTTTGTTAGAGAACAGAAAATGGAAGAATACATTGAAAAATACATCCGTTCGTTCAGTTGTCATTTTTCAAAATAAGATCAGAATAATTACAGCACTGTAGCCTATTTCCTATGAACAAATCAGGTCCTCCCTTACGTCAAACACCCAACGTAAGCCCTGGCTTCTCTTGTTTTTGTAAGCCAAGAATGGTCTTGATACCTGCATAATCACATTCCTGAAGATGTAGTCATACAAATGATACATTTCAATGTAAAAATGTTTCTTGAGTACGTTCTAACAACATGCCGGTTCACAACATAGTTAACAGCCAAAAAGTCAATGTTAACACAGGTTAAGTAACTAAACAGATTTACAACTCCCAACCTTCTACAAAATGAACTGTTCCACAGTTTACTTCAATATGGCATTAGCATAGACATATATTGATGAATGTCTTCCTCTCTCCTAGAGGTGCGTGGACCAGGTAAAAACCAGCAGACTTCACTGAAAAAGGTTGCAAATTGGGACTCAACCTAGGGCTGTCCGAAAGACGAAACCTACACGGGTTACTAGTTACTGCTTCCATCTGCTGTTATTTTTAAGTCTCCGATGGCTATTTATAAGGTGTAGAGGCTAGGCAACCCTGCAGGGGCTCAATACAACCACCACATACATGTAGCATTAACAGTAAGACCTTTCTCACGGTAGCAGATCGAGTGCAACTACGACTTATCAGGTTCCATCCCCACTGCATGTATTCATAAGGCTGGCTTAGTCGCCCAGGCCATTAGGTGGATTCACTGAAAGAGAAGTCCAATCCTGGTTGCAGTAGACAGCATGTGACTTCACGCGTTTCCCAGCTAGCCATCTACACCTGCTGACGACCGACAGTACTTATCCACGACAATCGCTCTCCGAATGGAACGTCAACATGACAACTTCATTATTAAGCGGCTTTGTGGTGGCTAGCAGGTACCTTATTGAGGAAAATGTCCATATAGGGTGAATACACACACTACACATATAAACATAGAGTTAAATACGTTCCAATCATCACCTTAACGTGGTGGAGAGGTTTGTGTGCCCCGGAGCTTCATGCTCCTGGTAGGGTTTCCCAAGGCATAGTGGTCTCAGGCGAGGGGCCAGACTAAGAATGGTTCACCAAGACCCCATGAAAGATCGAGGAAAAAGGAGCGAGACCCTGCCTGGAGGAAGCCCAGGGCCCTCGTCTGGAGCCAGGCCCAGACGGCGGGCTCGAAAGCGAGCGTCTGGTGGCCAGGTTTGCCACGGAGCCCGGCCGGGCACAGCCCGAACGAGATACGTGGCATCTCTCTCCTCTCCATCCTGTGGGCCCACCACTCACAGGAACAACCGCAGGGGTCGGGTGCGCTGTCATATGGGTGGCAGTGAAGGTGGGGGGTCTCGACGGATCAGACCCGGGCGGCAGAAGCTTGCTTTGGGGACGTGGAACGTCACCTCACTGGGGGGGAAGGAGCCAGAACTTGTGCGTGAGGTGGAGCGATACCAGTTGGATCTGGTGGGACTTACCTCTACGCACAACCGTGGCTCTGGAACCTTACTCCTGGATAGGGGTTGGACTCTGTTCTTCTCTGGAGTTGCCCAGGGTGAGAGGCGGCGGGCTGGTGTGGGGATACTCACGAGCCCACGTCTGAGCACGGCGGTGTTGGAGTTTACCCCGGTGGATGAGAGGTTTGCCTCCCTACGCCTAAGGGTGGTGGGGGGGAAAACTCTGACTGTTGTTTGTGCTTATGCACCAAACAGCAGTTCGGAGTATTCAGCCTTCTTGGAGACCCTGAAGGGAGTCCTATATAGGGCTCCAGTAGGGGACTCCATCATTCTGCTGGGTGACTTCAACGCACATGTGGGCAACGATGGAGACACCTGGAGAGGCGTGATTGGGAGGAACGGCCTCCCTGATCTAAACCCGAGCGGTCGTTTGTTATTGGACTTCTGTGCTAGTCATGGATTGTCTATAACAAACACCATGTTCGAACATAAGGAGGCGCATAAGTGTACATGATACCAGAGCACCCTAGGGCGAAGGTCAATGATCGATTTTGTGATCGTATCGGCTGATCTAAGGCCGCATGTTTTGGACACTCGGGTGAAGAGAGGGGCAGAGCTGTCAACTGATCACCATCTGGTAGTGAGTTGGATCAGAGGGTGGGGAAAGACTTTGGACAGACCAGGTAAGCCCAAACGGATAGTGCGGGTGAACTGGGAACGTCTGGAGGAGGCCCCTGTCCGAAAGATCTTCAACTCACACCTCCGGCGGAGCTTTTCAGGCATCCCTGTGGAGGTTGGGGGCATTGAACCTGAGTGGGCAATGTTCAAAGCTTCTATTGCTGAAGCTGCGGCGGTGAGCTGTGGTCTCAAGGTCCTAGGTGCCTCAAGGGGTGGTAACCCTAGAACACCGTGGTGGACCACGGTGGTCAGGGAAGCTGTCCGACTGAAGAAGGAGGCCTTCAGGGATATGCTAGCCCTGGGGACTCCGGAGGCAGTTGCAGGGTACCGACAGGCCCGAAGGGCTGCAGCCGCTGCCGTGTCAGAGGCAAAGCAGCGGGTGTGGGAGAAGTTTGGAGAAGCTATGGAGAAGGACTTTCGGTCGGCACCAAAATGCTTCTGGAAAACCGTTCGGCACCTCAGAAGGGGAAAACGGGAACCATCCAAGCTGTGTACAGTAAGGATGGGACACTGTTGACCTCAACTGATGATGTGATCGGGCGCTGGAAAGAGCATTTTGAGGAGCTCCTGAATCCGACCTACACGCCCTCTAGTACAGAGGCAGAGCTGGAGGCTGATGGAGGGTCATCGTCAGTTTCCCTGGGGGAAGTCGCTGAGGTAGTCAAACAACTCCAGTGGCAAAGCCCCAGGGACTGATGAGATTCGTCCAGAAATGCTAAAAGCTTTGGGTGGGGAAGGGCTGTCTTGGTTGACACGCCTCTTCAACATTGCATGGAAGTCTGGGACAGTGCCAGAGGAGTGGCAGACCGGGGTGGTGGTTCCCCTCTTTAAAAAGGGGGACCAGAGAGTGTGTGCCAATTACAGAGGTATCACACTCCTCAGCCTCCCTGGTAAAGTGTACTCCAAAGTGCTGGAAAGGAGGGTTCGGCCAATAGTCGAACCTCAGATTGAAGAGGAACAATGCGGTTTTCGTCCTGGCCGGGGAACCACGGACCAGCTCTTTACTCTCGCAAGGATCCTGGAGGGGGCCTGGGAGTATGCCCATCCAGTCTACATGTGTTTTGTGGATCTGGAGAAGGCGTATGACCGGGTACCCCGGGATCTTTTGTGGGAGGTGCTGCGGGAGTATGGGGTGAGGGGGTCTCTTCTCAGGGCCATCCAATCTCTGTACGCTCAAAGCATGAACTGTGTCCGTGTCCTCGGCAGTAAGTCGGATTCGTTCCAGGTGGGGGTTGGCCTCCGCCAGGGCTGCGCTTTGTCACCAATCCTGTTTGTAATATTCATGGACAGGATATCAAGGCGTAGTCATGGGGGAGGGGTTCCCGTTCGGTGGGCTGATGGTCACATCACTGCTTTTTGCGGATGATGTGGTCCTGATGGCCTCATCGGTCGGTGACCTTCAGCACTCACTGGATCGGTTCGCAGCCGAGTGTGAAGCGGCTGGGATGAGGGTTAGCACCTCTAAATCTGAGGCCATGACTCTCAGCAGGAAACCGGTGGAGTGCCTACTCCGGGTAGGGAATGAGTCCTTACTCCAAGTGAAGGAGTTCAAGTACCTCGGGGTCTTGTTCGCGAGTGAGGGAACAATGGAGCGGGAGATTGGTCGGAGGATCGGAGCAGCGGGGCGGTGTTGCATTCGCTTCACCGCACCGTTGTGACGAAAAGAGAGCTGAGCCGAAAGGCAAAGCTCTCGATCTACCGGTCAATCTTTGTTCCTACCCTCACCTATGGTCATGAAAGCTGGGTCATGACCGAAAGAACGAGATCGCGGGTACAAGCGGCCGAAATGGGTTGTCTCAGAAAGGTGGCTGGCCTCTCCCTTAGGGATAGGGTGAGAAGCTCAGTCATCCGAGAGGAACTCGGAGTAGAGCCGCTGCTCCTTTGCATAGAAAGGAGCCAGTTGAGGTGGTTCGGGCATCTTGTACGAATGCCACCTGGGCGCCTCCCTAGAGAGGTGTTCCAGGCACGTCCAGCTGGGAGGAGACCTCGGGGAAGACCCAGGACTAGGTGGAGAGATTATATCTCCACACTGGCCTGGGAACGCCTCGGGATTCCCCAGTCAGAGCTGGCTAATGTTGCCCGGGAAAGGGAAGTTTGGGGTCCCCTGCTAGAGCTGCTACCCCCGCGACCCGACCCCGGATAAGCGGTTGAAGATGAGATGAGAGATAAATACGTTCCAACTAATGCACAGACCTTCTCACCTTCTCACCCATTGCCTCCAAACCACTCCTGTCTGAACTTCTGTCCAATAACTCTACGTGTTAACTGTCGTCTGGTTTTCATCCAGCCCCTCTTTTTGACTATTGCCATGCACATTTTGCACGGTGGTTGATTGTCACCTGTACTGCTGTCATACATGTTCACATTTTTTTAATTATTGTAATACAACGGTCATCCAATTTTTGCACACTAATGTCCTACCTGCTAAATACACTTTAACTTTTTCCATTCTGTATAGTCTCTCCTTTGTATTTATCGTTTGTATTGCCTTATCAATGCTGTTCCGCTGACCTACTTATACCTCATCCTGTATTAACTGTATATTGTCTCCCCACTTGAACCTGTATTGCCATGTAGATTCACACTGCTATTTGCACTCTTGCATTCTGTGTATTTATTGTCTAACTGTATGTTGTCACGCAAGTTGTTGCTAGTCCAGGTCGCCATTACTAATGATAATCTGTTCTCGGCCTACCTGGATGAAAAGGTTTAATAAAAATAAAATAAAAAAGCACTTAAAATGTTCTGAATTGTGCAACCAACATCGCCCCGGCAAAAACAATAAACACCTGGATAGTAACCAACATTAAATAAACAGTATTAGTCCCTTACGAAGCAAGTTAACTAGTTAACACTAGGCTTGTGTCAACAAAACAGATATAAGTGTAACGTACAATTAAAAGGAGACGGGCGTTAGCTAGATTTCTCGATGGCTATAGCTAACTGAACTAATGCAGTAACCTCGTTACACCGTAGGCATCTAGTTACTTTATCTAACCTCTAATAACACGTTACCTTATGGATCCTTTTCAGCGCCATCCTCGCTCCGAGTGATACAATGTGAATCTTCACCAACACCGCCCGACAGGGTAACGTAGTTCAGCAGAGTTAGCTAGCTAGCTGGCCAGCCAATGTCAGCTATGCCTCGGCCCTAATATAGCTAGGATAACGTTAGCTAAAAGGCTAACTGTGACTATTACGCGTCAAAAACAACTAGTTGTTTCAAAATAGCTACTTAATCTAAACATGTATTATTCCCAATGTCTCTTTTATCAGTCAAAACTGCCGAGTTTGCCTTAATCGTAAATAGCGTATTTATTTTTGGCCGTAACTTGTACAAATATCGGTTCTTTCACAAAATGTCCTCTCCGTCAGTCCCCAAACACTAGCTAGCATGACAGGTAGCAAACCGCTTGCTACATCAATGGGCATAGTGGGCGGTCCTATGGATAACTCCGCCCAAACCATCGCACACGTCGTACGTCTTTTTTCCGGGTTCTATCCTTGGTCTTTTGAATAGGATTCATTTGACATTTAATGACTATTAATGACTATTAAATGTGTGCCAATAAAATGTGTGACACTTTTAAAGAGACATCTAATCTATAATAATCTCTGCATTAATGTGTCATATGTTCTAATAATCTATAATAATATATGTGCATTAATGTGTCATTATGTTATAATAATCTATAATAATTTCTGCATTAATGTGTCATGTTATAATAATCTAAAATCATCTCTGCATTAATGCGTCATATGTTATAATCATCTATAATAATCTCTCTGCAATTAATATGTTATCTGTTACAAACATCACAGTATTAATAATGTGTTCTTAGTCACAGACACTCGAGTTTTGACAATACACTGGTGGCACAGGCCAATCTATCTTTACAGAATGTGGTATAATTAACACATTACTATAAACAGGGCTTATGCATTGACTTGTACTGTTTTACAAAACACACACATAGTCACACACTCACATACTTAAAACTGCTGAAGCCACATTAGGCCTGCAAGGTCAGTATGAAAGAGACGTTGTTATGGTTAACTACTCAAAGGGGGCCCAATAGATAACGGACCATCATGTTCCTAGAGGGCCGATAAGAACTGTTAAAACTGACAATTAGACGTTGTTGTTTGACCACAATGACCATGAACTCACTAACAGTGAGACGAACAACCCAGACCGGTTCTGCACATGACTAAAAGCCTCCTGGGAGCATCATATAAACTATATACAAACCTGAGTTCGGGGCTCACTAAGTGGTAATGCTAGACAGCTAACTGGGTAACAGTCTGTGGGCGTATTGACACTATCTGAATCTGTTCTCGAGAAGTTTAATATGCAAAATGTTGTAGTTGTGGATGTATGATCCAAACCTTGCTTGAATTATATAAAACAAAATTGTTAAACCTTATACTCCACTTTGACATTTGTGATGGACTTGAGAATTCATAATGTCTGATTAATTTACACGTATCCTAACGAAACCGCTTTTGATAAATTTATAAACTCAAACACTTCGTTAAGTCACTGCAAATGTACCCCTAGTTCCGGCCAACAAAATAAGTACAGCAGGACTTTTACGTAGAAAGAAGCAAATAAGATCATAAAATGCACACATTTGTATACAATCTGACTATCATATAAACCTCCCACTAATAAGTAACTATGTATAATAGTGCCAAACATATCAGACGCAAAAAGAAATAAAGCACACAGTAGTTTCATTAATGTATACAAAAAGATGTTTCAGCTCTGTTTAGAGGCACTGTTTATTTGTGTTTTTGATACATACTAGCGCCATAGAAAATTACTTCAAATCCATCAAAGAGCATATAGTGTAATCTACACGTTGTTCATTCTACCAGACATTACCAGACATTAGTACCATATCGTTTCATTGGACAAACAAATAGCTGTGTGATCATGATCACACAGCTTCGTACAATGTATTAGGTGTGGATGAGTAAACCTATGAAAATACTTTAATCAACCTTTGATCTCTCATTAATAGGGCAACATAAACATGTATGTGTGGTTTAAGTTACATAATCCCAATTGAATGAGAGGAACATGCTTGGCAAGCAGACACTACGTCATCCATTCATGTATTTTCTGTTCAAGGTTAGAGCCTTCTTTATCTACTTAGGTCAAATTAGAGGCTAAATTTAAAACTCCAGTATTCGTTTACCCGGTGTAATATTCATGACTACTCGCAGTAAACACATGAGTTTAGTCGCCGAGAAAAAAGTGATGAGTATCAAGCAGGTTGCTATGGAAACCAAACTGCGGTCTCTACTTCACCTAATGGCAAAATGCTCATTGTATTGCAATTTTACTTATAGTTTTTTAAAGCATTTTAAAGAGCAACTCAGTTTATTATAATCTACAACTGTGCAAATCATGTATATATTATTGGGTTTCACATGTGTGCCTCCCAACTGAAGGACAGGACATTATTTTCAAATAAAATTATTTCACAAAAAGAAAGCATGGTATTTTTCGGTAATTCGACTTTCTATTCAGGTCCTACTGTGACTGGCTCCCTCGTCAGTGATTATTGTGTGTGATCATTTTCACCCCCTAAGACATGTCAAGTCCTGATTGGCCATCATCTTGATATGGATATCCAACATCTAGATTGTATTAGCATGGCTTTTCACGTGTTCACCATGCTTTTGGTTGGCATCTCTTCTCCTGCTCTCGCTCTTAGCCCTCAAACGTTTTGCAATCGTTTTACCTAAAGGAGAGACACATTTTTCTCCTGAAAGGTCGATCTCAGTCCTGCAGCTCCGTGTGGAAATGTTGTCTTTAGTCAATATTCTGCCATTCCTGTTTTGTGCAGAGGATTTTAATAATAATCCTTTGGTCCTGCAGCAGGCCCCGCCAACAGTGTTTGTGTTGGTAGATAGAGCTTCATCTAAAGGCCCCAGCGCCCAGTCCTCTGGGCCAGGACTACTCCCAAAAGAGCAGCTGGATCCTGGGCTAACAAACCCTACAAAGACCCCGGAGGAACTGAACCGGAGACCCTGGGCATTATGCAAATGTGGGCTTCCCGGCCTGTTGTTGCCTTCCCTGTCGAAACCACTGGTTCCCCCCTCCTTTTCTGGGAAGTCTGGTGATGACAGTGTAGCCGCAGGCTGCAGTGTCTCCTCAATCCCTGGGGTCTGATCTCCGGAAGCCAAAGCAGAAGCCTGGGTGTCTACTGACCCATTGCCTGGGGTGGTGCTCTGTGGTGGGGGTGGCGAAGTGGGGCGGACCGGCTGGTGACACATGGGGCAGGTCTCCTGGACGTAAAGCCACTTACGCAGGCAGTTTTCATGGAAGAAATGTCCGCAGTATGTAAGCACGGCTGAGCTCATTTCCTGCAGAAGAGATAGATATTACACAAAAGAAATTAACAATAAGTAACCACTCTAAGGACTGTCTAAGACCTTCCAGAAACATCATTCACCAACCATCTGAAGGAAAAACTCAAAGTAGACCACTCTACAGGGTATCATGAGTTATTTTAACTCAAGTAACTATATGATAATCGTATTACAGGCGTGCAGAGTTGATCAGGGCTATACTGTTGCACCTGAAGACTGAAACAGTACTCTGCTTGGTATACAGGGGGACTCTTAGGACCCGGACTACAGTGCTTTAGGACGAACCTGGAAACAGATGGCACAGACGTCGTTGTGCTGGTGCAGCTGATTGGCCGTGGCCCGAGGGAGGGAGTTTATCTTCTTGGCTGCTTCCTGTCTGAGCAAGAAGCTCCGCCAGCCGGTCTGGGCTCGGAGCCACACGTTGAAGTAGGAGTGGATTATAATGAAGGAGGCCCCCATCCAGCTCCACTCCCCAAAGAGAGACTCCCAGGTCCCATAGGCGACGACACAAAGGGCCACCAGGAACTCCAGCACACGGCTCACTGGGGGAACAATAAAGTGGAAGGGTTAGTACAACCCCTGGGAAGGGGTGTTTATTTTTTGGTATTTTTCTTGGAGATCTTCACTTTTACACCATTGACAGATAAAGGTAACCTAATTTAACACAAATGACACAAACTATTACTTTCAGTATAGGACTTCAATCATATAATGACCATAAATCAGTAGAAATGCAATTTTAGTGTGTATTTAATGGCGGGTGTTGCCGCTGGCCGAAACAAAGTATGTTGTCCTTTCTTGCGTTATTCAGTCTCTTACATCGACTTGCAGGACATTTTGCTCACTCTTCAACAGAATTCTGCAGCAACTACGTGAATTTAAGGGGCTTCTCTTGCATGCACACAATGCTTCAAGTTGCCCCAAAGCATTTCAATAGGATGGAAGTCTGAGCTTGTTGATTCTGCTAATTCATTAACATGGCTGCCAGGCAATTCCCATTCTGACTCACCTGTCCAGAGCACAGAGTCCCAGTTGCTTTGGACTTTACGCAGGTGCAAAAGTTATGTTACTTGTCTTGAAATTATTTAAAAAAAAATGTTTTTAGAGCAGATGCTTCTTCCTTATTTGCCACTCAGGTTGGCAAAGTTTGTACTTTTTCACTTTTTTTGTTGATTGATGAGGTTTGACATTGATTGCATCAGGAGAGGCATGTCGCTTTCCTCATGTTATCCAGAGGTTCTTTAGGATCTTCTTCGGCAGTGAGCTCTTGGACTTAATTTGGTGGGATGACTCATGTAGATTGCTAGTAGGGTGGATTTTTCTCCATTTATTATGGCATTTGAATGGATTGAAAATGTTACTGTAACCTCTCAGACTCATGAATACCGTACTGAGAGCCTTGGATCTGTATTTTCAACTTGGCATGATGAGTAACCACACACCCGTACGAAATCAGACCAGGTTGGCCATCTTCAGTCTGGACACTGCCAAGTAACTCTCTTGTGATGTTCTCTGATTACTTACAAATGCCAAGTGTTTATGCAAGAAATGTCCCACACTATAGTTGAGTTGTTACCTGCGTTGACCCAGTAGATGACCTCGTCCAGGGGGTCAATGGGGTCGCTACGGAACAGCTCAACCATAAACAGCAAGTAGATCAGAAGCGTACCCGTTACCTAGGAGGTCAAAAACAAGACCAGTCCAGTTCAGATTACACGGACACACTGCAGACGAACAAACAATACGTTCATTATGCGTTTCATTTATTTCTACGCTTACGATAAATACCCGTCGATAACTGACTGGTACTGGACGAGGGGGTGACCGGTGTTCCTGCAGGCAAACCCGAGAGTGACTGTTACCTGAAGAGACGTTAGCATGCAGCTGGACACCAGAATGAGGAGCCAGAAGTCCATGTGGAAGAACTGGGAGATCTTATAGGCCATGTATCCCGGAAACACCAGCAGGAGTAAACACATGCTGAGGCCTCGGAAATGTCTCCATAGACTCCTATTGTGTGAACAGAGAGAGAGAGACAGAGAGAGACACAGAGAGACAGAGAGAGAGAGACGGATAGAGAGAGACAGGGAGAGACGGATAGAGAGACATGGAGAGACAGAGAGAGACAGGGAAGATATTACTATCTATTACCACAAAAACTAGGAAACTGAGAACTGACTGAAACCCTGAGAACAGTGCCGTAACCAGGATTTTTCAAATACCGAGGTCAAAAATACCCCCCTTTTAATCAAAAGAAAATAAAAGTCTTAGTTTGAATGTTTGCGAAATGCTGCTAATCTACCTGTAATTTAGGTAGTAGCAGGGGCGGACTGGCCATCTGTGTGATCTGGTACTCCATCACACACAGTCATCACTTGTTTTTTCCACACTAATCTGTTGGAGTTGTGGTTAGTGCGCTCGGCTGTGGATCAGGGCGACGCGGGTTCGATTCCCCGTACCAGATGCCACATTATGTCTTTAGATTTTATTTTCTGAATTCTAATGTTGACCATGTGTATGATGTATTTAAAACAGCTAAACTTCAACATTTTAGCTCTAAAATTCCACATGCAGTAGCTAATATTAATATATATGTTGTGCTTTTACTTTTTTAGTCCCAGCCCGTCCCTGGGTAGTATCAGCTGGCTTTTTTAAAGTCCCATTCATTAAAGCTGTATAGTATTGCAATCGAAGTTCACACTAATTCTACAATTCGAAATTCTAGTGAAATGCACCTAGTCGTTATCTAAGGGATTATGTTCACCAAATACTGAATATCATCCATGGGCCATGTCCGTTTCATTCCGCGCTCACAAGAGTACAAAGGTATACGGAAAACATGACATGGATTTCAGGAGAAATAACTTTTGTTAATGTGTAAGGCAAGTCAAATGGATTTGTGAAATGGACCGACCGGGATTTTATATGTTCGGTGCTGAAAAGAAAGACGTTATGTTTTAGCAGTCACATCGATATTGCCCGCATAATCATACAGTAGCCTATGATCAATATGGGGTGGACCAATTGTCCTTCTTTGAATATTGGGGGGACGTGTCCCCCTGCCCCCCCATAGGATTACGCCTATGTGTAAAAATATATATTAGACGAGTTAAGTCCTGAAGACAACGACTACAGCCAACTATTTCTGTTTTGACTGACAAAACAAGTAGGCTACGTGTCCGTGACGACGATCCGTAGACTTCTCGACTCGTCGGCTATTTTCCATTCACAATGAAATTACTCAAATAATATATATCACAGTAAAAAATACCGAGGACATGACCTCGGTGTCCTCAATGGTAGTTACGGCACTGCCTGAGAACTGACTGATGTTAGGTTTTGACTAGATTTAAGGCTGCCAATATCAGAAGGAAAAGCGGTTGGAATATGGCATTTTTTTCATGACTGTGGTGGCACTTTCGGGTTGCCAATTAGATTCAGCCATGGTTGGACTGTACCTGTTTCGAGACGCCCCCAGGGCCAGGATAATGGGGTCTGTGATCTCTATCATGGACTGTAGTGTGGAAGTGACGACGATGAAGAGGATGATACTGAGGAGGAAGGTTCGCTGCAGCGCAGCCATGTCCAACAGACCGGTCTGAAGGGCCAGCAGCAGCAGCGTTATGCCTTCAGTGACTCCTCTGAGAAGACAGACAGACACACACACACACACACATACAGACACACACACATACAGACACACACACACACATACAGGCAGACACACAAACAGGCAGTCACACATACAGACACGCACACATACAGACACGCACACATACAGGCACACACACACAGACACACAGGCAGACACGCACACAGGCAGACACACGCACACATACAGACACGCACACATACAGACACACACACATACAGACACGCACACATAGGTACAACTTGTCATCAAGCGTGATAAGAGTACAGCATCGCTCGCAAAATTGATTTGGTATCTGATATTTTCCACAAAGAAAACATAAAACAAACATTTGGTAAGGCATCCCTATGTTTTCTTTACAGAGACAGTGGGAAAGACAGAGGAGAGTTTTAGCTAAAAGAGCCGAGGGCTGGATTCAAACGAATGCTACAGCAGTACGTATACATCAGAGAAATCAGAAGAAGTAGAATCTGTTGGTCACACCCGTCGGTCACACCCGTCGGTCACACCCGTCGGTCACACCCGTCGGTCACACCCGGGAACAGACTCACCTAACAATGAAAACAGGAGATGTGGTTACCATCATTACCTGTGCATGACGTTGTCGGTTAGGACAGCTGTGAAGCCCCCCAGGTAGAACTTGGTGAGGTTCAGCAGCCCCAGAGCCAGGAAGGACACTACAAATGCCAGGCCCAGCAGAGAGTAGGGCGTGGCACAGCACTCTGAGACACTGGGGGGAGGGGCAGTCAGTCAGGCAAATATTATTATTAATTAGTATTCATCTATTTACGCTGTGAAAAATTTACATGAAAATTCCTGTGAGACAATAAGGAAAACATGACAGAATTGTGTCTATAAAGGCAATGTTTTTATTGCTCATAAAACTTCTGACAAGGTTCTAACAATCAAGTACTTTCTGGACTACAATGTCAAAAAACCTGGACACCACTGATCAACGCGTTCTCAAAATTTGCTTTCATTTTGCACATCTTTTATTTGAACCCTAGGAAGAGAAACTGCAGCTCGAGAACAGCATTCTGTGTACCTCGTAAGTATGAAGAACAACGCCCCCTGGTGGCTGCCAGAGGAGTCATTGGCCGTGAAGTAGGAACATAGCTGGACCACAAACAGCACAGACCAGAACACACTGAACAGCACTGGGACTGCATACTTGTTCCACAGAGAGATGGCAAGAGCCAGGAGTCGGTAGAGCTCTATTACCTGATACGGGGGATGGGGGGAGGTAATATCAAAACATTTAAAATGGATTTATGCTTCTGACATTTTTGTAGGTATAATGTTGAATTTTCCGCTTGCTTTGGCGATGTAATATTTTCAGTGCCAATAAACCAACTTAGACTTTAATAAATAACAGAAAGAGTGAGAATAAGAACAAACGACAGGGAGGTAAGATGCAGGGGGTGAAAGGCAGGACAGGGAGAACCAGCGTGATCTGTTCCAGTACCTCCAGTTGTAGCAGCTCAGCGTAGGCAGCCCTGGCCAGTCGGTACGGCACAAAGAGATTGGACAGCAGAAACATGATCACGCTCACTCCAGTCAGGACCATAGAGAAGGTGTTGACCAATAGCAAGGTTTCATGGGGCACGGCACAAAGGCGGGCCAATAGCGGCAGCAGGTGAGTGGAAAACAGCCACACCTTCCTGGTCTTCATGAGGAAGGCACACAGAGTACTGAGAATGATCTGACCTACACACAACACACAAAAGTACAAAGACACAATCTAATAGGAAAACAAAGACAGACATAGGAAAGGCTCCAAAGGTCACTATCAAAAACTTCCTAGTCAGTGAGGTGACAAAAACTTCCTAGTCAGTGAGGTGACAAAAACTTACTAGTCAGTAAAGGTGACAAAAACTTACTAATCAGCGAGGTGAAAAAAATGTACTAGTCAGTGAGGTGACAAAAACTTACTAGTCAGTGAGGTGACAAACACTTACTAGTCAGTGAGGACACAAACACTTACTAGTCAGTGAGGACACAAACACTTACTAGTCAGTGAGGACACAAACACTTACTAGTCGGTGAGGACACAAACACTTACTAGTCAGTGAGGACACAAACACTTACTAGTCAGTGAGGACACAAACACTTACTGGTCAGTGAGGTGACAAAGCGGTTGAAGGCCAAAGCGTCAAGATAAAGGGCTCCATCATACCCATACTGCACCTCTCCACGAACATAGTCCCTGTGGTGAACACAGAAATTGTCAATCACCGTAGTGAACACACAAGTCGTTTATCGTTGTCGTCAACACAAGATCAAAATGTCTAAGGACGAAACAGAAATGTGTTCTATTTGAGGTATTTCAGGAATGCATTTGTGAAACAAAGAATTAATCTCTATGAACATGGTTGGTGACATGTTTGGGAGGGGCGGTTGCCCTCACTTGGAGATCTGGTGTCCCACGTATAAGAGCAGGACGGTGAGAATGTGGAGGTAGAGCTTGACAATGTGCCTGAGCGGCAGGAGTAGCACCACCACATTTACCAGATGACCTGGAGGAGAGAGCATGATAAGCACCACTGACAGAGCAGAACAGCTGGGACACAAACCACACGCGGAACGCTGTCAAACGCTGCATATCAATTCACTACAGACAGAGATGACAAGAGTCATGCAATTCCAATTCATTTGCACTGTATTTTCAATATACATCGTTAGAATTTAGTTATTTTGCAAACTTGTATGGTTTGCTTGACTTTACATTATTTGACATACAAGTGAGAAACCTCAGTCTCTGGATCATTCAATAATCATGATCAATAATCAATTCCCGTGTCAGCATTATTCTTTTGTTCAACATGCCAGGGAAGCATGGTTTACACTTTGAAAATGTTTTGTACTCTAGAAACAAATGCCTGGTGTTCGAAATGCTTCTCATACCTAGGTAATAAACGTTCCAGATGACATATTTGTATTTGAAGAGCATGTCTTCGTTTTTGGCCCTGAGGTGCTCTGTGAAACTGTCAATGTCACATTTATACAGCAGATCCAGTAGCAGGATGCTTGGCACCCTCAGAGCAATGTTGGCAACGTCGTCCAAACGCGGCATCATGACAAAATCTGTCCGCTCGCGTGATGAAAAATATCTGGTAGAGCGTAGGCTTCTGTCACATGGCTAGATCCGTCAATGACCCAGACATGTAGGAGTCGCAACCGGTGCGCGTCTGGTCGTCTTGCATGGTTGGTTGTTAACTTGCTGTACTCACACGACCCACTGTCCATTGCCTTTTACCGATCAAAGCGAATGTATCAACCCGTATTCCCGAGATCGTCATAACAATCAGCTTGCCAACGGGAGGTATACCTGTCCAATCGAATTACGGTTGATTGGCTTTCTCTCCAATAGGTCAACATTAATTACATGTGATAAAACGTGTACTATCCAGGATCTTGCACCACCTGAAGGGACTTAGGACGTTAGAAGTATCCTGCATGGCAAGATTTTCCACGGAAAACGAAAACCTAACCTGGTCAATGACTTGAAGGGCACAGCGTGTGATACTAGTCGCCTACTTAAAACCCAAATCTCGCAACGCGCAAGAATGTTACTAGACAGCTAACGCGTTAGCTACAACATGTTGACATAACGATGTCCGAAATGTAAAATATTTCTAATAATCATCGAGTCAAATCCGTTAAATCAAAAGCAACATATCTATGAAATCGCAAATAAAATTATAATGACATCATGTTTTAAATTAAAATGTGAGTAAGTTGTTATGATTTCTAACTAGCCGTGTCGCTTGCGTGGCCATTTCCGGGAATATACGTCATTTGTCAACGACACAGTTATTCCCACCAATCAGAAAATAATATTTTCTTGAAATCTAATTATTGCTAAAATAAATACATTTATTGTGAATAATATAAATATGTCTATCAAATATGCAAAACAAAAAAATACAACGATGTATCTCCTATTTTGCTTTACACAACACTTACTAGTGGTTGTACGGTAAAATGTGCAACATTTTGGTGTATTACGGTTTTATAAATAGGGGCGCTTGGGGTCTGTAGTTGGAGTGATTTTACGCGCAGGACAGATATAATGGCTAAAATATTGTATTTTTTGGCTGCAATAGTTATTGTTGTGAAAACTAATGAACTCGGCGACTTAAATGCAAATATCACAGCCGTGAACATTACATTGAACTCTACAGTTCATAGCACCATTGCTTATAAAACGACAACTTTACCCACTTTGGTCTCCAGCAACACAGCCAATACCAAAGTTTTGGAAAAGAATAATGTGGGAAAGAAAAAAAATGTTGGGAACAAGGGCATCGATCTAGACGCGGACGGAAAAAAATTAACCAAGCCAACCACTGCTGCAAATACCAAGAATGGACCGGGTAATTGTTTCTACAAAATGTTTGAAAATATATTTATTATAAGTATTCAAAACTTGAATAAACTTATTAACTTAACTTAACTTAAATATAACTTTTATGGATACATTTTGTCTGCATTTCTAATAACACATTTTACGTTTTTAAGGTCTGCTTAAGGTCTGCACAAGCAAATCCCGCTGTCTTTATAGAGATTTTTTAACAGAAATGTCATAGATTTATAGATTATCAGACCCGGCTGGTCTTTAATACCTTATAACGGTCCATTGGTCTTTGTCATTCTGCCAGATACCGCACACACACACACACACACACACACTGAAGGATGTCTACTGAACTGTTTGAGATACAAAACAACACTTAATATTTAATCGAAGTCCTTAATGTTATGATCGAATTATCAGTTGATAATAATTTAATCATGTAATGAAAAATTATATTTCCAGAAGCAGTTAGATCACTTGAATATTTCCTGAAAAATGTATTCCAAAAGGCACCATATTTCCTATATGGTGCCCTTTGAACATAGCCCCTATTGACATTGGTCCAAACCAGAGCAATGTAGACTGGGTCTTAAGTGCTCATTTGGGAAATGTACAGTGTAGTTTTTGTTATTAGCCTAAAGGGGTGAATTCCTCTGCACTTCCAGAGAAGGGACACAGGGGAATTATGGATATTTCATAATGGACTCTTGCACAAGCTTTGCCTGTTCGGCAGAAACGTAGTTGAATGTCCCTAATCTAGCGCTTGCCTTCCTACATGTTAAGCACCTATGAAAACATTCATATTAGATCTTCTGCACCGAACATGTTCAGAATCTATATGTTTTTAACGCTGCCTTGAACTTGTCTGGTCCCACACTTCTTTGGTCTCTTATGTGAATTCCCTTTAATGCAAAACGTGTCACGGACGATTTTCTGGAATACATTGGCCAGGTTTTCTACCTTAACCGTCCTGCCTAAACTGAATTAAATGACTGTAATTTACCGATGGGGTATGATGGCCCTGACAAACTGGCACCCAGGCTACGCTGATCCTCCATGTGCAGTAGCTCCCAGGCTACGCTGATCCTCCATGTGCAGTAGCTCCCAGGCTACGCTGATCCTCCATGTGCAGTAGCTCCCAGGCTACGCTGATCCTCCATGTGCAGTAGCTCCCAGGCTACGCTGATCCTCATTGTGCAGTAGCTCCCAGGCTACGCTGATCCTCATTGTGCAGTAGCTCCCAGGCTACGCTGATCCTCATTGTGCAGTAGCTCCCAGGCTACGCTGATCCTCATTGTTATCTTTCCAGACTGTCCACCGTTGGGCCTGAAGTCACTGAGGGTTGATGACAGCCAGTTCCAGGCCTCCTCTTACCAACGGATGGGACTGGGACCACACAGGGCAAGACTGAATATACAGGTGGGTATGCCTGAACTCAGAGTGTAGAGGTTATATCGCTAATGCTTTCTGTATTGTGTGGAGTGACGTGTGTGTATATGTTGGTGGGGCGTGTGTATGTGTGGCGTGTGTGTGACCAGTCAGGAATAGCGGACGGGGACATGTATGATGGAGCGTGGTGTGCTGAGTTTGAGGACCAGAACCAGTGGCTCCAGGTGGACGCACTACGACCTGTTCTGTTCACAGGGGTCATCCTACAAGGACGCAACTCTATCTGGAGGTAGGTCAGTCTGACTGGGGCAGGGACAGGACACGGGGTGGGTGCTGGGACAGGACTGGGGCTGGGTGGTGGGACAGGACTGGGGCTGGGTGGTGGGACAGGACTGGGGCTGGGTGGTGGGACAGGACTGGGGCTGGGTGGTGGGACAGGACTGGGGCTGGGTGGTGGGACAGGACTGGGGCTGGGTGGTGGGACAGGACTGGGGCTGAGTGCTGGGACAGGACTGGGGCTGGGTGGTGGGACAGGACAGGGGCTGAGTGGTGGGACAGGACTGGGGCTGGGTGGTGGGACAGGACTGGGGCTGGGTGGTGGGACAGGACTGGGGCTGGGTGGTGGGACAGGACTGGGGCTGGGTGGTGGGACAGGACAGGGGCTGGGTGGTGGGACAGGAGTGGGGCTGGGTGGTGGGCCAGGACCGGGGCTGGGTGGTGGGACAGGACCGGGGCTGGGTGGTGGGACAGGACTGGGGCTGAGTGGTGGGACAGGACCGGGGCTGGGTGGGAATTTGGGGGAAAAGTCATAGAAATAAATGTCAAGATAATCCATCCAGGGCACTCTGAATGTAAATCACAAATTAAGAATTTATTGTTTAATAGCGTTTTATTAATAATTGTTTAATTAATACATATTGACAAAATGTCAATCTGTTGTACTTTCCATTATGTCCTTGTAGTTGGGACTGGGTTGAGACCTACAAGGTGCAGCTGAGTAATGACACAGAGACATGGAAACCCTGCATGAATGGGACAGAGGAAGCGGTGAGTGAATACAGAGTTGAGTTGGGATTGATGCTGGCCTGCGAGAGCCATAGGACACAGGTTTATTAACAAGAACTGGAGGCCAAACCTTTAGGGTGCACAGAGAAAAGTAGCACGCTGATAGTTTTTATTCTGGTGTGACTTGATGTGTTGTAGACGGTCTAGGCCATGAGATGCGTCTCTGTGAAGTGAATTATTTATTATTCTGTTCGTAAATAGAAAAAGAGAGAATTCCTAGGGCTGTGTGGTCTTTCCGAATAGTTACAATATAAAGGTAAAGACGTTGTTCTGTAGGTGAATTGACACATTTGAATAATTCTGTACGTGAGCCTAAAGGTTTGCATTGGTCTGTTCTGTAGGTGTTTGATGGGTCCAGAATTGAACCAGAGACCCCCTATCTGGCCCTCTTCCCGGAACCCAATGTGGCTCGCTGGATCCGGATCAACCCCCAGACCTGGTACTCCAATGGGACCATCTGTCTCAGAGCTGAAATACTGGCCTGCCCTCTTCCAGGTAGGTCAGAACTAATGGAGGGCAGATTCCATTTAGGAGACACATTTATCTGACCAAGTCACACAGGTCATGATGCATACGGTTGTGTTCAAAGGTTTACGTGCACTTGTAAAGAACATGTGTGTTTTCATAGTTCTTCAGTACTTCTTTGTCACAAAAAAACTGTCATGAAATTTGGTTCATTTATAAATGTATCATGGGACTTGACTGAGACTGAAAATATTACCAAATCTACTGGGTCAAAAATATACATACAGCAACATCATCGATCAATTGAGACGATGTGGAACGTTGTATAAATCAAATGTGCTTTGTGACCTCTTTAACTTCTCATAAGTGATTATGATTGACTACAGCTGCCCATTTAAATAGGGCTCATTTGATACAGTCATTAAACTCAACCACAAACCCGATGATGGGCAAGTCTAAGGAGCTCAGCGTCATATCCCACACCGTGCACCAAGACCCAGTGACTTTTATAACCAACATTATCACCAAATCTAAACCAGCTGTGCCAATTCTAATCACTCGCATCTGATTCAGGTGCGAACCTCAAAGTTATATAAGTGTCACATACCCTCCTAGCCCACTAGATGGTCTCAGTGGAAACGTGACAATCTCCCCATTACAGAATCGCTTTTAAGGTTGTGTTACTTGTTTTTAAGGCATAACTTGGAATAGCTCCGTTGTATATTTTAGATCTCCACACTCCTCCAGGCCGCTTTGATCATCAAACCAGTTCCTTTTGGCCATTCCACAGTCTTGGATGAAAACAAAAAGGTGATTGTGCCTTTTTGGTTGTGGCCCCTCAACTGTGGAATAAACTGCCCCTTATTATCAGGTCATCACCCACCACCGAGACATTTAAGTCTCGTATTGAAACTTGCTTCGAGTCAGTTTAGGGACGTTTGTGCTTAACTGTCTTGTTTGTTTCTTGTTTGTATTTATCATTGTATGTTTTGATAGATTGCACAACTTTATAATCAATACATAAATTGACTTGACATCAAAGGTGGTAAAGGATTGGCAAAATCAGGCTAGAATAAAGGTTTTGGAATGGTCCTGACTTGAACCCCATCAAGAACATGTGAGCTTTGCTGATGGAACAAGTCTGTATCAGAAAGCCAACAAATGTATCTCAACTGCACCAAATCTGTTAAGAGGAGTGGTCAAAGATTCAACCAGAATCTTGTCAGAAGCTTGTTGATGGCTACCAAAAGCGCCTAATCGAGGTGAAAATGGCCAAGGGACATTTAACCAAATATTAACATAGCTGTATGTATATTTTTGACCCAGTTGATTTGTTCACATTTTCATACAACTCATAATAAAGTCATAAATGAACCAAATTTCAAAGAAGTATGTGCTCCAATGATTCCATTACAGAAAAAGATGCGTTGTAGTAAATATTGCAATTCCAAACTGCCATGACATAAATGTTCTTTACAAGTGTATGTCAACTTTTCGCCACAACTGTATAAACAGATGGATCGTGGCTTAGCAAGCACAGCGATTGTGTATCGTCTTCACTATTTGTGAAGGAATAATGTTGGTGGGATGAAACCGTCGAGTCGAAGAGTCTTTGTAGCATTTGTTTTCCCTCACCAACTGAGAAGAGCAACCAGTTTGAGATATGGACAATGTTCAGCTTTCTATTGGATTGATACTGCAGGTTGAGGAGGGAGCTCAGGTAGACGGGGGATTTGCCTAAGTTGTGGTGTTGTTTGTGTGTGTATGTGTGTTTGGCGTTGTGTGTGATGTGTGTGTGCATTGAGGGCCGGATTAATAAGCTGACTGTAAATGACATGAACATAGACTAGTAGGATTTCCAGGACTAGTAGGGCTTGCAGTATCGCTGCTGTTAAAACCACGAGGCATCGCTACAAGAGACGAGGGTCTGTTGGATTTACATTCCAGTTAATCCAGGAAGCAAACCGTTTTTTTTTTTCAATTTCAAATATTCCTAATTGAAAAGCCCTGAAGAGAATTTAAATCCAATTGACCCCCAGTGATCAGGGCGACCTGGGTCATGGGTGTGTTGTCCCGATCCTGGTCCACTTAAATATCCATGTCTTGTCATAGATCCATACAACATCTGGCAACACCTTTCTGAGAAACCAACCGGCTCTACAGATAATCTGGACTTCAGACACCACAACTACAAACAGATGAGGACGGTAAGATCATCCCCTCGGACACTAGATAAACATATTAGCACAGTTGTCCTGTTAGACAAATCACACGTTTTGATAAGAGCATCAGACGTACACAGCCTCTGACAGATCAAGTTATTTCAATATGCTGCCGTTGCAACTTATGTACAGTAACAGTCATAGGTTCAGTCACACCGTCCACAACCATGTGGAATCTCAAGCCCTCTTCGATTGAGGAACGTTGTATGCAATCTCTGACTGAGAAGTTTGATTTGGATTTCAACTACTAGTAGTAGTAAACAACTAGTAGCAACTAGTAACAAATTAAAGAATTAGAAAAAGTTCTAGTATCTAATCAAAATGTACTTCTTGTAGTAACAATGGAATAATTGTTATAATTACTTGTAATTATATCAGAGGAAGGCAAAACGTTGTGCTAGAGGGCTGGGATACAATGAATTGTAAGTTATTGTAGGGAATACATTTAAAATCTTGCTAAATTCAGCAAAAACACATTAGTAAAAAATGGATGATAAAAATAAGTAGAAAGCGGGTGTTTTCACTGGTGACATTCCTGAGTTAATAAAGCAATTAATATCTTATCATGCTGAGAGCCATGGATCAAAATGTCGTTGCCATGGCATTATCCAATAAGAGGACAAACAGCCCATCCACAGGGGACAAGTGCTTATTGCACCGCTCAAGAAGTATTCAAAACGATGTTTCACGACATGCCACACCATATATAGGATGTTACGCATGCACGCTGTTCTGGCTTAAGTGAATATAAAATAACAACATTGTCCCGAAACGTGTTGTGTTTGTCGCCTCCGTGAAGCTGATGAAGTCTGTGAATGAACAATGTCCTCGTATCACCCGTATCTACACCATCGGCAAGAGTTACACCGGACTGAAGCTGTACGTCATGGAGATCTCCGACAACCCTGGCAAACACGAATTAGGTGACTGGGCGTCCTGTATCTATACATGAGACTCTGATCAACATCTGATCACCGGTGTGGTACCTGGGAAGTAGGTCAGTAGGGTGTGGGGAATAATAGGGTTCTATACGTGCAGAAGGCATCCGGCCTCTGTGCCAGGTGTGTTTTTATGAACAATATGTTGGGTGTGTGGGTGTGTCTGGCATAAACTGAAATGGTGTATGTTCCCCGAATTGGTCAAGAGTTTATGCAGGGAGGGTTCTGTGGAAGGAACCCCCAACCCCCCTCTATACACACACACACACACACACACACACACACACACACACACACACACACACACACACACACACACACAGGGTTTCTACAGAGGAGGCCTCTCTTATATCAACAAACTGATAAGGATATCGAATCTCAGCAACATTCCTGTTTTTCCTCTGCTGCTTTTTCATTCTATTATATACAGCTGAGGTAGAAATTTGCCTGAACACATTTTATTTTAAGAACGAATGAATAACAGGAAACACATTATGATCTCTTCTTACTTTAACTAAACAGGAAGACAATGTTTGGAATTCATCTGGAAAATGTTTTTTTGTCCTTATAGAAGCAGGGAAATATGATTGTTTGTGATTCCAGTATTCCTACTCTGAGACGGTGTACTGCACATCTAAATATTGCCACTAATACTTAACCTAAGGTGAACTGTTCAGCAGTGTACAAAATGAACAACGTGCTGTCTATCTGATGTATAAAGAGATGACAAATGCTTTAGCCAAAGTATTATTTCACAAGTCAAGAAAACATGGCCCCCTGGGGTAAACATGTCCGCCTGGGGTAAACATGTCCCCCAGGGGTAAACATGTCCCCCAGGGGTAAACATGTCCCCCAGAGGTAAACATGTCCCCCAGAGGTAAACATGTCCCCCAGGGGTACATGTCCCTCAGGGGTAAACATGTCCCCCAGAGGTAAACATGTCCCCCAGGGGTAAACATGTCCCCCAGAGGTAAACATGTCCCCCAGAGGTAAACATGTCCCCCAGGTGTAAACATGTCCCCCAGGGGTAAACATGTCCCCCAGGGGTAAACATGTCCCCCAGGGGTAAACATGTCCCTCAGGGGTAAACATGTCCCCCAGGGGTAAACATGTCCCCCAGGGGTAAACATGTCCCCCAGGGGTAAACATGTCCCCCAGAGGTAAACATGTCCCCCAGAGGTAAACATGTCCCCCAGAGGTAAACATGTCCCCCAGAGGTAAGCATGTCACCCAGAGGTAAACATGGCCCCTGTGACTCGTCGATTCACAATCTCCATCGGCACCAGATGAGTGCTGTTATAGTAATTAATCTCCACATGTTGGCCGCCGCAGCACTAGTTTTTGAACTGCGCATCACATGCCTGTGTTGTGAGACTCAGGATGCGTCTGTCTGTCTGTGTGTGTGTGTCTGTGTGTGTGTGTGTGTGTCTGTCAGTCTGTGTGTGTGTCTGTCAGTCTGTGTGTGTGTCAGCACCTGCGCGTGGGGGTGAGTGTCTTCATATGGGTCTCCGTGAAACTTCGCACACCTAAACAACTCCTTCCCGGCGACAGGTGAGCCCGAGTTCCGCTATGTGGCCGGTATGCATGGTAACGAGGTGGTGGGCAGAGAGCTGGTGCTGAACCTCATGCAGTACATCTGCCGGGAGTTCCGACGGGGGAATCCGCGCATCGTACGCCTGGTGACCTCCACACGCATTCACCTCCTGCCCTCCATGAACCCGGACGGGTACGAGACGGCCTACGAGAAGGTGAGGGGAGGGGGGGAGACCGGGAGCAAATGTCGGACGGACTGGCCCGCTGCTCGATGGATGTATTACCGTTTATAACAACTTAACCAGTGCGTAGGTCACCATCACAGTTACACTTACAGTATATTATGGGCTTGATAGTTCCTCCAATTTTGCACGGAGGTCCTTTTTTAAGAGACGGTTTCACAGATTGAATTTTGTTGTGTAGACATGATGTCTATTCAACTGGGTCTGGGAGAAACACCACACTATTTCCAGGCATTTGGGAGAGACAATCCAGCTCCATACTGAACTTCTTCCAGTCCTTGGTGTTTTATGATTCCAGAGAAACTGTTGGATGATCGGTTGCAGCTGTTTATTAAAGGCCTGGGGGTACGCTGGTATCCCCAAAAGGTGAAGCAATCGTGGGAGTGAGAAACCGTTTGAAGGCGATATCTGTTCCCAGCAGGGATGGTTCACTCAGAGTCATACACACACTCCTCCATAATGACACATTCCTGTGACAGTAACTCATGCGAATGCTCTGTAAAACGAAGACAAACGTTGCAATTTGCAAACAATATGATCACAGAGAGAAAATGATAGAGTCACGACTCCAGCTGTTTGTGATTAGGTTTTACACAACCTTCATGTTAGAAGAAGAACTGGATGTATGACACATTTAACCTAGAAATAAACTCCTTCCAAGTATCAAGGCCGGCTGACTAAGCACAGCTGTTAGACTTATGACAACTTTACGCTAACCACATGATAACCACTGCAGACCTCAAGAAAACCTGAGGAAACCCTTAGCTCTTCAGGCATCAGAGCTGGCAGACAGAGACCTAAGACGCTATCGCTGTGTGAACCTTACGATTGCCACTGTCATCCTTGTGTTAACCTTAAAACCTCAAAATAATGTAAACTCTGGCAGGCAGGGTCCTGAGGCGACACAGATATATGTTCATCTTATGATAACGGCATGATAACCCGACGACAACCTAAACTCTGCCGGTCTTCAGGGATCAGAGCTGGCAGGCTGGGCCCTGGGACGGTACAGCTACGAGTGGGTCGACATGAACCACAACTTTCCCGACCTAAACAACATCATGTGGGATGCCAAGGAGAATGACACAGAGACGGTTAAAACAGCCAACCACTACATCCCAATACCAGAGTACTACACAAAAGAAGATGCCTTTGTAAGTAACCTAGATTATACAACATCCCATCACACTGAACTACATCACGCAACACTACATCACACCATACTACATCTCCTCACACAACACTACACCGCACTACATCACACTACACTATATCACACTACACTATACTACATCACCTCACACAACACTACACTACACAACATCACACTGCACTACATCACACTACACTACATCACACTACAATACATCACACTACACTACATCACACTACACTACACTACATCACACTACATCACACTAACCCACATAACACTACATTACACCGCACTACAGTACACTACTCTGCACTATATCACACAACATCACAATGCACTACATTAAACTACACCACATCACACTACACTACATCACACTAAACCACATCACACTACATTACACCGCACTACAGTACACTACTCTGCACTACATCACACAACATCACAATGCACTACATTACACTACACCACATCAAACTACACTACATCACACTAAACCACATCACACTACATTACACCGCACTACACTACACAATGCTACACCATTCTACACTAGACAATGCTACGCTACACATCGCTATATTACACCATGCTACACTGCATCACACCAAACTACACCAAGCTACATGCTAGTGATAATAGCCACTGATTGACTTAGTACTCTGTGGACTCGGTATACACACTAAAGAAAGAGGTGTTTTATTGAAGGAGTATCTCAGGACAGCTAAAGGAAGTAGGGCCGGCTGATCTGAAGGAATGTGTTTTCTCTCTCAGTAGGATGTGGGCCATCTCTCTCCAGGAAATAGTAGCGATGCATCTCATAATGCCATAGCCAAGCAGAACTGGTTTTGAAAATGTGTTTTGTTAGGTCGTTCTCTGTCTGCCTTATGACAGTTATCACAGAGTTGGAAAGTGATGTAGGTCCAGTATGTTAGATAGTCCAGGTAGGATTTATGTAAGGAGACTTTAATGTTTGGGTTATATTGTATTTGCAAGATTATTTTATTTACATTTTTAAATATGCAACCTATGCACATTGTTTTGTAAAAATATTATTTAAAATGTAAAAATATGTATTATGATACAAAAAAGATAACAAGCATGTGTCACTTATGTCAATGCTGCACCATGTTGTGTCAGTGTTTGTCCATGTTGTGTCAGTGTTTGTCCATGTTGTGTCAGTGTTTGTCCATGTTGTGTCAGTGTTTGTCCATGTTGTGTCAGTGTTTGTCCATGTTGTGTCAGTGTTTGTCCATGTTGTGTCAGTGTTTGTCCATGTTGTGTCAGTGTTTGTCCATGTTGTGTCAGTGTTGCTCCATGATGGGTTAGTGTTGTTTTGTCAGTTCTGTCAGTACTGATGCAGGTTGTGTCAGTAACATGTTGCCCTACTCCAGGTGACCCCAGAGACACGTGCGGTCATCAGCTGGATGCAGGACATCCCCTTCGTTCTGAGTGCCAACCTCCACGGGGGCGAACTGGTGGTCTCCTACCCTTTCGACTGCACCCGGGACTGGGCGCCGCAGGAGGACACCGCTACAGCGGACAATAGTTTCTTCCGCTGGCTGGCCACCGTCTATGCCTCCACCAACCTGGTCATGGCCAACCCTGACCGAAGGATCTGCCATTCGGAGGACTTCCAACAGCACAACAACATCATCAATGGAGGAGCTTGGCACACGGTCCCTGGCAGTAGGTTATCACACAGATAGCAAACAGATGCTAACTTTACACGGTCCCTGGCAGTAGGTTATCACACAGATAGCAAACAGATGCTAACTTTACACGGTCCCTGGCAGTAGGTTATCACACAGATAGCAAACAGATGCTAACTTTACACGGTCCCTGGCAGTAGGTTATCACACAGATAGCAAACAGATGCTAACTTTACACAGTACCTGGCAGTAGGTTATCACACAGATAGCAAACAGATGCTAACTTTACACGGTCCCTGGCAGTAGGTTAGCACACAGATAGCAAACAGATGCTAACTTTACACGGTCCCTGGCAGTAGGTTATCACACAGATAGCAAACAGATGCTAACTTTACACAGTCCCTGGCAGTAGGTTATCACACAGATAGCAAACAGATGCTTACTTTACACGGTCCAGTACATCTGGCCCTCTTTACAATTAGCAGATAACCCATTGAGTCCTATATCCAATATGGTCAGCCAGTATTACCTGAGATGCTTAGATACAGAAATTAACTGAGATGCTTAAATACAGAAATTAACTGAGATTATTTTCTGTAAAAGACAGAAAATCAAGGTCTAATTAATGTCTTATGAACTATGTGAACTGACACCTTCTTTCCCTGTCATGCCTGGCAGGTATGAATGACTTCAGCTACTTGCACACTAACTGCTTCGAGGTGACGGTGGAACTGTCCTGTGATAAATTTCCCCACGCCAGTGAACTCCCTACTGAATGGGAGAACAACAAGGAGTCCCTGCTGATCTACATGGAGCAGGTCACTGGTTCTTCACATTGTGTTATTTACCAACCTGGTTCTCCACTAGGGAACTTATTCCAACTGCCAGTGGTCAAACTACAAACATTTTGAACGTAACCGTGGGCTCGCGTTTCGACACTAAAACCAAGCAGTTTATCACCAGCTCTGAGATTTCTACGTATTTTCCCTGATTGGGTTTGTTTATGGTCTTGTTGACCAGGTCCACAGAGGCATTAAGGGTGTGGTAACGGACAAGCTGACCAAGCAGGGCATCGCAGACGCCATCATCAAAGTGGAAGACCTGGACCACGACATACGATCAGGTAGACTTCACATGCCACCAAAACACACGCACTAGGATACAGCATATCACATATCTGTCCATTTATCTTTACATTTTGATGGTCTTTAAGATTGAGCATTGTTGCATGGCATTATCAAGCCCAGACAACAGAACCAGAATGAGTCTGCTTTAGATACTGTATATCTCTTCATTTGACACATCCACTCATCAGTCCACTCCGTAAGCATGACGAACTCCACCAATATATAACTGAACACGTGACAAACTCCACCAATATATAACTGAACACATGACAAACTCCACCAATATATAACTGAACACATGACGAACTCCACCAATATATAACTGAACACATGACGAACTCCACCAATATATAACTAAACACATGACGAACTCCACCAATATATAACTGAACACATGACGAACTCCACCAATATATAACTGAACACATGACGAACTCGTCTCCGCAGCGACGGATGGGGACTACTGGCGTCTGTTGAATCCCGGGGAATTCAAAGTGACGGCGTGGGCGGAGGGATACTTCCCATCGATGAGGCGGTGCCGCGTCGGCGTTGAAGCGCACGCCACCATCTGCGACTTCGCCCTGGTGAAGACACCCCAGAGGATCAGGGAGATCCTGGCCAAGGGAAGGAGGTTACCCCAAGACCTGCAGCTGAAGCTCAGGGCTCTGAGGCTCCGCAAGCTCAGGGCGTCAACCAGGGCTATTAACCAGCGCAGGGAGAAGGGCCGGAAGGCCAGAGGGGGGCGCTCCGTCAGGGAAAGGCGGTCCTTTAGGGGGCCACGTCTGCTCACGCCCTTGGCCTGAGAAACTGACGAGGGACTGATGTGCCATCTCAGATGGCAACCTGTTCCCCCTAGGGCTCTGGTTGAAAAGTAGTGCACTCTGCGGGAAATAGGGTGCGATTTGGGATGTGGAAAGGCTAAACGGTGTGTTCCAGGTGGAATACCTTACAGTCAGCGACTTCAGACAGACTGAGATTTGAAGATTTTTCTTTATCTGATCGTCTCATAAAGCCCTTAACAGGGCAGTCCACAAATTCCCAGAGAATATGTAGCCTGTTAGCAGGTCTCTGTGTGCAGTATTGCACAAATGATCTGTTAATTATTGACACTGGTTTATGGCTCATCACTACAGTATCAGCTGGCCTGGTACAGTCTAGTTTTTTAACCATGTGTATCAATGTGCATTCGATCATTTTATTAAAGGACAGCTTGGAGTTCAAGTAGGAAATTGACCATGGCGTTGGATACATTATTATTCTTTACTGCCAAGGCTGTTTTTCTATGTCAGGTCTCTGACATTGTTATGCGTAAGGATTTGTGGTAGAGGTATCTGAACGTTGCTCAACCAGGTAAGTTTATGAAGGACAAACCGATATACAACAACAACCTGGGGGAATACTACAAGAGGAATAATATATATTTTGCCAATATTACTTTTTATTGGACATAGACGGCTGAGAAAAGCCTAATGCTAAACAAGTCTCTGGCCAGACCCAAACTCGGGCTGTAGTGGTATCTGTACACCACCCAAGGTTACAATGCAAAACAAATAGTGAAATGGCACTGTAATACCCTGACGTATAGGTCTGTGTAAATGAAAAAATTTCAAACAGTGTTTTTTGCTCATAGCTGATATAACCATATAGGAGACAGGGCGCCATCTGGTGGCAGCAATCATGTATTGCACCCCGATAAGAGGAACAGAAGAATCACAGAAACTGCCAACAGTGCAAAATGTCACAATTTATTACAGTGATGAGTACCATATCAGTAACGTTCCTTGGATGGTGTAGATCTTGAAAAGGACGCCTCGAGCAGCAACCCATTTGACACCACGCATCATGTGTCTTCACCCAAACATGACAGAATAAAAAAAACAGGGCTCGGGTTTGCAAAAGCATCTTAAGGCGAAGTTCGACAATTATAAAGATGCATTTGGAAAACTGAGCCCTGAACAGTACGGGCGAGTTATTAATAAAACCACACGGCTTGCTCAGGGTTTTGTGTGGGTTATGGTAAAACATAAAGCATCCCAGATGACAGCACATTCCCCTCTCAGTGCACAACTTCTGACCACGGAACATGGGGCTAATTTTGAAGCGTTGCTGAAATCACTGTTCGTTTCCCACAAGCAGTAAGTGAACATATCCAATTAGTTAATGGAATAATTTACACAGAATGAATCAGGAAGTACAAAAGAAACAGCGGAAAAACACCCAAATGGCACCATCCCTCTGACATTGTGGACGACTGAAGTACTGAACCCTCAGATGTTCCATTTGGGACACACACACACACACAGGACGGTGGGAGCCAGCGCCACACCCTACTCTATAACTCCAACCAGACAACAGAAGGATGTCAACCAACATGTGGAACACAGAGGTGGTACACGGACGCACACGGCGGTCAAACTTGTCGCAACCGCTAACATTTGTCAATTTGTCTCCCGAGTGAATACAACCCCGTCGCCGTGTTGAATTGTCTAACTTATAATGCTGCGAATTAAAAACTGTGAGAGGTGCTGTACTTCCTCATTCATTCAGAGTCATGTTTATAGTCAGACATTACTGAGCGCTAACACGTGAATGACGCAGGTGGTGAACAATAGCAATGGTAAGCTGTTAGCGATCGCGATATTCATAGAAAGTGGAGCCGAATAACATTAAAATCATCAGAACAAACGGACAGGAGGCCGAAGAACAAAATTTCAGGTGAGCAGTCTGAGAAGGCTGTGATAGGTCGCTCAAGCTAAGGTCATAGGTCATATTGATTGCATGAGCAGAGGTGCGTAGGCTTAAGAACCCTCAGCGGTGATCAGGGATATGTTTTACATTTCCCCGATTAATATTTCAGGTTATACTGATTAGAAACCGTAAGTAAGGAAAAACCTTGTCCAGGCAAGGTGTGAAGCAACAAACCGCTTAAAGGCATGACAGACAAACACAGATAGACTGAGACACTAGAATCAGTGTGGAAGTTTGTGGAATAGCAGATAGCATAAGCATGGATGTAAGAGATTAAGAAAACAAGGGAGCGGTAAAGACTTAGAGACAGGTCAGTCCACAAGAGTATGACAGACAGACAGGCATTGCAGGAGTCCTGGCAGAAAACATCTATCAAAGTCTCTATTCTACCAGAATTTAAAGTTCATACCAGGACGTCATCCCAAATCACAGCAAAAGATATAGGGCACACGCTGGGCCCATTGGCTCCAATCAAGAGCAGTGCACTACGATAGGACTAGGGCTGAATTTGGACTGGAATAGTGTCTGTCTCGCAGCATACGGTTGACATAGGATCAACTAATGCAGGCGTGACGGATTAACCCAACAGACCCTTTGGGCTAGTAGTTGGGTTCCAAACCCTCCCAAGTCCTCTGCTCCAAAGGGAATTCCTTACCTAGGGCAGACATTGGTAAATGTTTTCTGCTCGACATACAAATAACTACGAGTGTAAACCCAAACTGCCAGCCCAAAACATAACATATGCTGGGTGTTTATATTTATAAATATTTAAACCTTGACTCATCACTGACATGTCATTGCACCCATGGGGTCCCATAGACACTGATCTAGTGTCAGCTTTTAATTTAACCTAATAACGGTTAACGTCAGGATGGGAAGCTCCAACCTGTCACCTCTTCTCCGTCCAGAAGTCTCAGACACCACCTTCCTTGACCCGTCCAGTATGATCGGACCACCGGACCACATCCACTCACATTGGGTCCCATGTTGGCATCTTCGGGCGCAAGAGAGCACAGCAGAAAATACTGTTTCTTAGTGGTGAAGGGAGATGCATGTTATTTAGGGTTTGGACAAGGCTGTTCCCAGACTGCCTCCTTATCAACACCCTTCTGTTGGATCCGTACATATTTGACCACGGTCTCCTGGTTAGGAGTGGTTCTGATCCAACCTGGTCCTGGTTAAATGTAGTGCTGGGAATGGTGCCACAGCGGTTAGAACCTGGGCTGATAGAGGGATACGCGGCCACTGAGGCAGCCTGAGGCGAGCTGGCAGTGTGTCGGAGAGAACTTAGTAGTGAGGACCACGTCACTGTGGGAGTAGATGGAGCGGACCTCCCTCAGACAGCTGGTCTGGACGGGCAGGCAGTCGGACAGCTCCATGCAGTTCTCGTCGAAGGACAGCAGGCGCACTCCGTACCTGTTGGAACCACGTTGGAAGCCATTACTAAAAGATAACAATACAAGTTTGATTTTTATACCGACAAGCAGAATAACAAAGCAGCTGTCGGCCATCAGCCATAACAAGTGGTAGAAATGTAAAATCACACACAATGCATTGCACGCTGACGCACAGACGCAGACCAATCAGAGTGACCCATGTCCGTGGTGGAAAGCGCCCACAACTGGCACGCGGCCGTCCATGTGGGTTGGCGCTGTTTTGGCAGCACACAGAAGTCCAACAGCATATTAAGCGGGTGATCAGAATCTTTCAACATAACGGACAGACGTGGCAGTGCCATACCCGTAGGGGGAGCAGATGAGCCGTCCGTCAGGGCTGAAGCACAGCTCCTTGATGTAACCCCGACCCACGTTGGCCTCCTCAATGTAGTGGGTGAGACGCAGGGAGCAGCGGGGGGAGACGGAGGGTCGTGTGGGGGCTCCGTCCTGGAACTCATACACACAGGTCCACTGTGGAGGGGGGTTAGATACCCAAGCGTTTTAACGGTTTATGCCGACAGAAAGGCCATTAGAGAAACACGGTCAAGACAATGGTGCTGAGTTAAATAGAATCATTAGGTGGAGGTCAGGGTGCTGAGAAAGAACGACGAATTTAGGGACTTCAGGTGGTTTCATACAGAATAATTAGGCAGGTGTCTGCGTAAAACAGAATCATGAGGTAGTTGGTGAAGTATGCGGTGAAAATTACCTCCTGGGGGTTGTGGGAGGTCAGGTGACTCACCTCCTGGTCATCCATGTTGGAGGAGCAGCGAATGAGGGCAGCCCAACCTTTGGGGTGCAGCTGGAGGGATGTGATGCAGTTCCCCCGGTCCCTCTCGCCGGGGATCTCCGGAGTTAACACTTCCAGACTGTTTCTGGGGGACAGGCCTACGGAGATGCAGGGGAATATTTTAAAACATCTTAATGCAGCCCCGCACATACACACACACACACACACACACACACACACACACACACAAGAATTATCTTACTGCCAGGGACTGCACCATGAAATACTGTTTGTGTATTATTGTATAACTGAATTGTGGTTCTACTAGGCATTAGCCAGGTTAACGCATTCCATTGCTAATGCTCATGGCGATAGCGTCCGTTCTGTCTCGCCTTCTCTGTGAGGGTGGATCTTGCTGGAGTCGTTTCCGTGGCGAGGAGCCCCGGTAGACCTGGAGGCAGACGCGGAGACGTCTGGAGAAACAGAGAAATGACTGTAAATGCTACAGAGGCCTCCGCAGACACACACGTAGGGCCGGTGGCGTGTGTGTGAGCGAGTGGAGATTCTCACCCGAGCTGAGGGGCGTGCGTCTGGCACGCAACATACGGTAGCTGCCGACCTCCAGGGACTGGGTGAGGTCCAGGTCGTGAAGAATCAGCAGGTAACCCGACGACGTGGAGATCAGCATCTTGGAACAGTCTGGGGTCAGACGCATCCTCATAAGGTAACGCGTATGGAAGAACTTCTTGTGAGGGCAGCCTTCCTCCGTTACCCTACAGGGAAAAGGGGACGGGTTAGGGTGCAAATCAATCGATTTTATTAATTTCATTTTAAGTACCTCTACCAAACAGGAACCGTAAACATGCGCCCAAACTCTGTTGAGGCTAATAAAGGCAGTGAACACGCTGCTGTGAAAACGATATGAAATCGCCGCAGACCTGTTGGTATCCCAGGTGATGACGTTGCCATCGAAGCCGGAGGTGACGAGGAGCCTCGTGTTGGTGTCGTACTCGATGTTCTTCACCCAGCTGGCGTGACCGTGCAGAGAGCACACCTTAGAGTTGAGCTTCCTCAGGTCCCACAGGGCTATGGTGGTGTCATCAGAGCACGTGGCGAACAAACGGTTGTCCAGAAACCTGCGGAAGAGGTTGCGTTAGCAAACCCGGGTCAGATTCTGCAGACCGTGCGCGGTCAGATTCTGCAGACCGTGGTCAGATTCTGCAGACCGTGGTCAGATTCTGCAGACCGTGGTCAGATTCTGCAGACCGTGGTCAGATTCTGCAGACCGTGGTCAGATTCTGCAGATCGTGGTCAGATTCTGCAGATCGTGGTCAGATTCTGCAGATCGTGGTCAGATTCTGCAGATCGTGGTCAGATTCTGCAGATCGTAGTCAGATTCTGCAGATCGTGGTCAGATTCTGCAGATCGTAGTCAGATTCTTGCTCATTTATGGTCTGCAGCATCTGACCACGGTTTGCTGCAGACCGTGGGTCAGATTCTGCAGATCGTGGTCAGATTCTGCAGATCTGAGTCAGATTCTTGCTCATTTATGGTCTGCAGCATCTGACCACGGTATGCTGCAGACCGTGGGTCAGATGCTGCAGACCGTGGTCAGATGCTGCAGACCGTGGTCAGATGCTGCAGACCGTGGTCAGATGCTGCAGACCGTGGCTGCAGACCATAAATGAGCAAGAATCAAGAACTTCTGTAAAACCTCATGTTACCTGATGTTGTTGACACAGTCCTCATGGGCCTCCACCAGGGTCTTTATGTGTTTGGAGGATACGGGATCAAACAGGAGCACTTCTGTCTGCTCACAGGCCACTGTCAGAACCGACCTGGGAGACGGGAGGGGCGTTCAGTCACAGCAACTACAGACACTCCCCTAAATCTCTCGGACAGGTGAGTCATAGTGAACCTGTGTAATGATGTAAAACGTCTGTTGGTGGATTGTGATTAGTGTTCGTATAATTTAGTTTGCCTCCCACTACCGACATATTAATACCAGACCCTGTTCTTACCCGTCCGGAGAGTATTCCAAATTGAACACCGCGCCGTGAGTCTGCGTGGTAAGGTTTACCGAGTCTGCAGCCGGACTCATGGAAGAATACAAGTTCGTCATGGCCCTAAAGTTGTCCCGAGAGGGATCCACAAATAGCCCTCTCCTAATAGTCCTGTTATGTAACCAGGAGAACAGGCTGTTGGAGTTACTCCCAAATGAACCAGGGTCAGTCGTGGCAGTACATCCCTGACCCAAGACTCCTTGTACAGTCGGCTGAGACGGGGGACTTCGGTTGTCCTCGGCTGCTGCGGGTTCCGACCTGGAATCGTCCCGGGCAGCAGCATTCTCCTCTCGGCTACTATGCGGAGGTGTATGCGTATTATCTTCTTTATCGGGGTCGTCTATGCCGGGGTCGTCCTGGTCAGGCACACTGCTGCTAGGCCGGTCCTGCGACTCGCTGGCTTCCTCGCTGTCGCTCTGGTGGGCAGAGCTCATTGTAATACTATTGCCCACGGGTGCCTACGCAGGCCCGTTTCCTTCACAAATAGCGTCCCGGATTTAAATCAAAGTGTACAGCTTCTGTATCCCAAATGCACCTACACCTGCCGCTGTAGAGTGACCCCCCAATACATCAGCGAAAACACGAAAAAAGTCAACAGAGACGCACAGGCCAACTCATGTAAATACAAAATCCGTAGCAAAATAAATGAAGTGATATGACGCATTTCCGTTTCCTTCTTATTCTTCGGGCGATATCAGAATCGGTCCGATAAACACACCGTTTCTTATCGCCACCTAGTGGACATAGACAGATTTACCACGTTTCTAACACCGAAGGCTCAATTCTGGATTGAGAATAGGTTTTGCACTGATTAGAAATTTCAAAGAATAAGCATAAAGTTTAGTAAGCAAAGGTACTGCCAAACTAACAATAAACATTGCGGAGCAGTGGTAGTAGTACACACAATTTATTATAAATGTGCAATTTAATCTTTCTTATAACATTTATGATGTATTATGTACTACTAATGTGTCTTTATAACATGTATGATTTATATGTACTACTAATGTGCCTATATAACATTTATTATTATCTCAATGGCTGATCTTGTGCACCACATCTCCAACTTGTAGGACGCCAGTCTTGTTGACAATGTACACTTGTCCAAACAGTGGGGCAGACTGATATATGCTCTTCTGGGCTGGGTCACACATTCGATAGCTGCAGAGCAAAGAAAATGAAGATAAACCTACTATAGGCAGTATGTGTGATATCAAAACCCACAACCATCGTAGTCAATTATCCAGGAACAGGTTGGACAGGTTGATTCAGATGGACTAGCTCAAGACATCAACACAATGATAAGATGGCTAGGGCTGGTCTACATTACACGGACTCTACTTTAGAATTATTGTCCTTTATCCCTACTTTCACTCTACATATAGTTTAAGGATGCAATCACTTCATTACCTTATTTTGATTACAGTTTTTTGTTTAAACACATCAAACCAGCCCTCTCCAGCTCTTCCTGTCCTAGACACTGCCGAAACAGCCCTCTTCACCTCCTCCTGTTGTACCAGATCCTCAGTTACCTTTTGAGTGTCTCCAGCGGCTGTTTTCCGGTGACAACTCCTGTTTCAGGGTCCACAGTTGTGAATTTACATCTAGTAAGGATGACATATAGAGATATACAAACATTCATCCAGACCTGTTGTTTTCTGCTGCACAGCAGGATTACTTGTAGCTATTTATTATTTAACACATGATTCTGAAACCAAACGTCAATGATAAAGATCCTGACAGTGACTAGTTGAAACCTCGTTACCTTCCACATGCCATAACTCTGTGCAGCCGCACATTTCCAATCTGGATGTCTTCCCAGGAATCCTGATCAAGATAACCACCAAATTCAGCGATTTGTTAGAATTAGTATCCTCAATCATCCACTTGAACTAAATATATATATATAACTAAATGCAATCAGAATTCAATATTTGGCTCTTTTGATAGGAACTACTTTTTCGAAATGTTGCGTTCAGCTACACCATCAATTATGTATGAAATATAATTTTCAATAATGACATATTAATCAAGACAAAGACATTAACAAACATTTTTAATGACCTACGTTGGTTAAGGTGCGAACAACTTGACCACATTTGCCTACCTCTTCAAAAGCTTCACAACCACTGACAACGATGCTGGGGCGAAACTGTGCCACTGTGACCCCATTCTCCAAACGGCTGTTAAGGTCATTCAGAGACGCTTCAGAGAGCAGCATGATCGGCCCCATATCAGGGTACACCACCTGGGGTACAGAGGAACCGGAAGTCATTTGGCAAAGAGAAGACATTTTCAGAAAAATTGAATGTGTCCGTAGTGTAAGTGGATGACTATGTATCAACTAGGAAGATTGTGGCTGACCCCTCTCACCCCGGGCACTCTCTGTTCAACACACTCCCCTCCGACAGAAAGCTTCGGTCCATCAGGACCAAAACCTCACGCCATAAGAACAGTTTCTTCCCCTGTGCTACTGGCCTCCTCAACAAGGCCTGGGGGGCACACAAGCCTTGAACTCTTACCCATTCCATTTGCACATTGCCTGATTTTGCACTACAATATTTACTATATTTGCACTACGTTAATTATCTGTATTTTGTATAGCATTTTGTATATCACTATCACTATACCCCTTCACCCTCTTGGTTTAATTTATAATGTTCTATTCATATGTTGCATGTAAGCACCTTCCTGCCACAGTAAATTCCTTGTCTGTTCACACATTTATGATTCTGATTCTGATCTGTCTTTCAGAGTTGATATTGAACAAGTGTCCTGACTCTCTGTGGTCATTAGAGTTCTGGGTAAATGTGCCAGGGCCACACTTTTGATTGGCTCAATTACTTCCTGGTGTCTCCCTGCAACTAAAATGTAGTTGGAAATTCTCAGGAAACTCAAGTTATTCTTTTATCAAGTTATCCTTTTTAGACACGTGGACTGCGGCACATTGGAAGCAATTTGGTCACTGCACAGTATATTTTTAAGGGTACACTACGGCTGTTTAATCAATCCAACAACTAGACTGTTACTATGGGAGCCCGTAAGGGACTATATTCAAATGATAATGCAATTTGAGTTAATATAGTCCTTCATGGGATTCCGTGTGTTACCTTTTCATTTTGAGGAAAAAGAGGTTCCACATCCGCGGCCCTCCTGGGTGACATGTGGGGTTCAAAGTGCACCAGGCGAAAGGTTTTACCCGCCCCCAGGAAGTGGGTCAGCCAGCCAGATGCCTCATCACCACAGTCCCTGCCCTGGATGTCAGTGCTAAACACTCTGGACCAAAACAGAAGGTTTAGAGACACTAAACCCTGTTGAGCCCAAACAGAAGCGTTAGAGAAACTCTCTGGACCCTAGACAGATATGACACTAAACACTGTGTGCAGTTGTGCGCATTGGAATGGGCCAATTCTGGAATGGGCCTGACACGCACGCCCACACGCACACGCACACACCTGCAGTTGATGACAGCATTGTCTGGTTGCAGCAACGGGAACCGTAGCTCTTCCATGCCTGGTCCATTTAAACACGTCTGGCCCTTCTCACTGGTCAATGACACCAGCACTAGACGAGGCTCCTGTCGGCCCGTTACGAAATGACCGTCCTCGGTGATCACCAGCCAGTGACTGCAGCAAAACATACGGAGTAACACAGCCAGTCCTTCCATCTGGTTATAATTACAGTGACTGAAGCAAAACAACTGGAGTAACAGCTATTGTCACTTTACATTTTAGATACATAAGATTCGTGCTAAATCCTAAATAAACCCCTTCTCCATCCTCTCCGCCATTTGGATGTGTCCAGCCTACATGAGCCAAGTGAAATGCCATGAAGCCCCACGTTATAGTCAGTCTATTGAGGTCTGCAAAAGAAAAGACATGTTTGACTGTGGGCAAGATGTTTCTTTATTTTAAGGCTTCATTCAGGTTTCTGAACAGTTTGACTGCTCCATTTTAGCATCATCTGTCCATAGACGATTTGGCAAACTACATTCAGGCTAGGGGTGTGCGATATGACGATATTTAATCGTGGACTATTAAAATGTCTCCACGATTCACTTTTTCGGAAATATCGTAGAATCGCGCTCCAGTGCACGTTCAATTAGATGCAGATCTATGGCGTTGTTTCAGCTACGTAACAACATGCAATGCGCAGTGCGCTATATGTCAGCGTGTTAACACTAGAAGCGCCAACAGCCCATGCCCCCGGGCGTTGCAGTTAGTAATTAAAATAAATATATAATGTTGAAAAGCTACAGCCTCGTTCTTCCATGACTTTTCCTAAATACGTGCATTTTACCTTGTCCCGTTTTCAGAAACTGGATGCGTTTGGGTCTGATCTCGTTTTGGTCCGATCTATACACCGGACACCGTTTTGGTCTGGTCTTTATGAAACTGGATGCGTTTTGGTCTGGTCTATATAAAACTGGATGCGTTTTGGTCTGGTCTACATGAAACTTGACGCGTTTTGGTCTGGTCTGTTTAAAACTGGATATATGTAACCGATTAATTTGCTGCGGTCTCATGTGCACTCATAACAACACTAATGAACACTGTGCGCAGTGCAACCGGTTAGTGCCCTGCTCAGGCAGACAAAAGCTGCGAGATATACATAGATAATAGATTGATTGGCTTGGTTGAATTTGAATGAACTAGAAAAAAGAGGTAGGCCTACGTTTATAAAGAAATATATGTTTTACTAAATAAACAGAACGAAAATATAAAACGAAATTGATTAATGTATCTACCGGGTAACAGCAGAATATACCCGACGGTGACCAATATACAAACTGTGTTGTAAAATACGTGTTTCATTGTCTATAGTGCCTTAGTTACTGGGCTGTAATTACTATAATACATTTTACAAATGTAAATGATCGAATTATACACTGTAGCCTAATGTTTTTATTTCAACAGTCTGTGTTGCAATATATACGGCCAATCATGCGCAAATCATTTGATTGCGCGTCGCTTGTGATCTAAAATGTTTTAGCATTTATTACATCAAAATAGGACATACAGTTTGATGGATTTTCATTTATTCGATCTTTAGAAATTTAAATATCATAGCCTGTGCATTTTAAAATCATGGTTTTAATTTTGTATTGTATGGCTACATAAGACAATAAATAGGCTACATACTATTTTAGTAAAATGTTTTACTGCATAATTCACAATTCATTTAATTCAGGATGATAACACAGTAGATCATCTGATGCTGTAGATGGATGGCAGGTTACACAGTGAATGGATGGTGAAGCTGCGGATGAGAATGAAGGTGCTTCTTTGCACCATTGCACTTCCATTAAATATACACCTGATTAAAATATGCTACTTTAACATTTTTTTCCCTTTTATGTTTTGTTACCTTGTATCGCTATATTTTTTAAATGGGGATATAATTTGCTTGTATTGCAGCTCAGTAATTTGCAAAATAGTCTTAAAAAGCAACATGAAAAAGAATCGTGATAAAATCGTGAATCGTGATTTTTCCTGAAAAAATCGTGATATGATATTTTTCCCATATCGCCCACCCCTAATTCAGGCTTCCTCATGAAGCAAGCACATTAAAGTTTTTGTAGATGCCCTGTGACTGTCCATCCTCGGATACAATCTTGTGTATGACCACCTCATAAAATGTTCTGTTTTTCTTTATTTTGGCCATGCTCCTTGGGGTACACAGAGTTACACAAAAACAGGAGAGTAAGTATCTCTCTTCAAACTGACTGAATGAGTGATTTTCCCATTGCATGCAACAAAAACCCAAGACAGGTGAATTAAATGTATAAGTAAAGGACAAGCATATGCTAAATACCAAACTTACTGCCAACAATATTTGATTGGCTAATGTTGCAATACAAATCCTGTAAGAAGGGTAGAAATGTAAGGCAAAGATTGGGTCCAATAAACGTCCTACATGAGGAGCTCCATAACTCCAATTAGATAACATTATTCCACATTGTAAAAGATCACAAAATATTGTCACTAGAGCACAAGTATATACAAGCAATTGATTAAGTAAAACAAAAGAACACGCACATCACGGTTTGTCCAACATTAAATCATGCTTTACGAATCAGTGATAGTGCCTGCGGATGTCAGGCATGTAGGCTAATAATATTCGGAACCAATGTAAGCGAAGCACACATTACTGTTACATGTTAGTTTAAACGCATAGATTGAACGAAAAAAATTGTTAACTAACCGATCTTGTAGTTCGCCGTACTTCAGACCCATCTGTTGACATTCTGCAAGGCCCACAGACACAGCTTTACCCGACTTCAGTGGGTGAATAAGCAGCTGTGTCACAACTCCCACCCGGGTAACTTTCTCCGGTTTCTTTAAATACTTGTATCCTAGTCCCAGTCCTGCGACAGTGAGGCCAATCCCTCCAGCCAAGAGCAGACCGTTCCTGTTCTTTAAGAACGAATTAACATACGTTTCTTTAAAGCTCATTTTAGGTTTTAGACTAATCAGAAGGAGATTGAATATGAGATCGCCACTAGACAGCTACAGCGTTGCCAACACATTTGAATCTTGAATCTACAGGTGAGTTGCAAGAGGCAGGTCGATCTGTTGCTAAAAGTTGCTGATGACGGTGTGACGTCTTTACGCAATAACGTAAAACTGCGTCATTTAAGTAAGGTACACAATAACGGTGCTTGAATATACCAGCCATCACCGCAAATAAAATATGATTTGACATTTGTTAGTTTAGATTTGTTTTGTTTATTAAGTAATAAATACACACAACACATGTTATATTTTTTAACACTACACATTGAATTAAACAATGGCACATATTTTAATAATTCATTGTTATTTTTTTCTTATTTACTAACCTACACATTCTGAACAATTATTGATTCAGGAGATTAAGGCAATGTATTGGTAGTTATTAACATGACAATGATGTTTTATCTGAAAGTGTTAACACATTTTCTCCTAAAAATCAGATGCATGAATTTTTTTTTTATTAACAAGAAAATGGAAAGAAATTGAAGTGTTTCAAAAATTGAACATTTTATAATCTTATCAGTTGGTTTCTGTGCCAACTTGAAAGTTTTGGCATGAAATATTCCTGCATCAACAGCAAAGACAACTTTGATAGTTTACTTTAACAGAGAACACAGGATGACAAATGGTAGACCGAACAAAGTAAAAAGGCTTTTTTACTCTTTCAAAGATTGTTGTAAAGCTGAGGTAATACCTGTGTTAATTTTACATTTAGAAATTTGTCATGAATTCTAATAGGACAATTAAAGTGCAATATGAGAAGAACGAGTTGCTATTCTTCTAGTCATACATACATTTTTTGTGTGTAACTAGTATGATACATGTTTAATTCAATATATTACAGGTCACACACATTAGTTATGCGCTCAGCATAACACAATCTGTTTTCAAAATGATACATATTCAAATTATTAACATTGTTATTATTATTTTTTCCATCTCAATGGCTGATCTTGTGCACCACATCTCCAACTTGTAGGATGCCAGTCTTGTTGACAATGTACATCTGTCCAAACAGTGGGGCAGACTGATATATGCTCTTCTGGGCTGGGTCACACATTCGATAGCTGCGACGCAAGAAAATGGAGATGTTATTAACCTTTAAGGGCAGTTTGTTTAATATCAGCTCCCACAATGGATCACCATTGTAGACGATTATCCAGGAATAGAATTAAAAGTATTCGGGTATTCGTCCCGGTGGCTTTAAATAAAGATAATAGATTAATAGACAAATGGATGTCATTTTCACTTCAATGTTATTGACAGATAAATATAACATCATTCAAACAGCCTAAAATATTATAGTTAGAAACGATATATTAATGGAGAGTCAACTGAAATTTATCACAGTTGAGAGAAAAAGGAATCCACAACAGCTTCCACAGCTGGTGTAGTCCTCTATGGCTGAACTGACATCATGTGGCCTACTCTTAACTGTTCTAGATACTGCATCTGTTTAACAGAGATGTTTTCAAATGGTCCACAATTAAATTTAAGTAAAAAAAATTGCAACAAAATCAAATGCCCCGGCGTCTCACCGAATGTCAATCTTTGTGTCTATTAGCATTTGGAGAGAGTAGGTCCTTTATCATTTCTACAGAGTTACAATTTCATTTTAGTTGTCTTAAAACATGTTCAGTTTAAAGTGAGTATTTTATTACTCAAACCACCCGAGCACGACTCCACCTCCTCCCGTCCTAGACACTGCCAAACCACTCCGCTCCACCTCCTGCTATCCAAGACACTGCCAAAACAGCCCGCTCCAGCTCCTCCTGTTGTACCAGATCCTCAGTTACCTTTTGAGTGTCTCCAGCGGCTGTTTTCCGGTGACAACTCCTGTTTCAGGGTCCACAGTTGTGAATACACATCTAATATAGATGACAAATAGGGATAAAACATTCATCCAGACCTGTTGTTTTCTGCTGCACAGCAGGATTACTTGTAGCTATTTATTATTTAACACATGATTCTGAAACCAAACGTCAATGATAAAGATCCTTAATCAGTGACTAGTTGAAACCTCGTTACCTTCCACATGCCATAACTCTGTGCAGCCGCACATTTCCAATCTGGATGTCTTCCCAGGAATCCTGATCATGGAAAACAACAAATTTATTCAAAGTATTCCTCAACCATCCACTGGAAATGAGATTAATTAATGCATTCAAAACCATGGCCTTTTAATCTAAATGTTGAACATCCAAGTTGATTAAGGTGTCAACAACTCGACCACATTTGCCTACCTCTTCAAAAGCTTCACAACCACTGACAACGATGCTGGGGCGAAACCGTGCCACGTTGACCCCGTTCTCCAAACGACTGCTAAGGTCATTCACAGACGCTTCAGAGAGCAGCATGATCGGCGCCATATCAGGGTACGCGACCTGGGGTACAGAGGAACCGGAAGTCATTTGGCAAAATACACTCATCAGAAGAAATAATTCTCAGAAATAGAAAGTGTCCTGGTGTAAGAGGATGACTACGTATCAACTAAAAAATCTGTCTTGAGTTGATATTGAACAGGTGTCATTTGCTAAACAAATTTTAATCTGAATGAACTGGAAGATTTAATTTCTTGAAGAATTGACTTGTAAGTATACTTTCACTTGTATTTAAACAAAAACAAAAAACATAAAAACAAGGCATTTGATCTTTTACCTTTATCAACTGCATAGTTTTTTGAAGGTGAACATTCATTTGAAAAAATAAACATTTAGCTGGACAGCTCAGAAAATATGGAATGTATATTGTATGGAATGTTTAAAGTATGGAATATTTATTGCACTTTGATTGCATACACTCAATCAATTAACTATTTAATGTTACCTTTTCATTCGGGGGGAAAAGAGAAACCTTGTCCCCTGGCCTCCTAGGTGTCATGTGGGGTTCGTAGTGCACCAGACGAAAAGTTTTACCAGCCCGCAGGTAGCGAGTCAACCAGTCAGACACCTCATCTCCACAGTCCCGACCCTGGATGTCAGCACTAAATACTCTGAATAGAGAAAGAAGAGTTACCCTCTTTACGCCATGTAGGCATTAGGGTTAGACACTAAAGCCTCTGGGTCCCAGACAGAATGATTAGAGACACTACACATGTTGTGAACCCAGACAGAAATGTCATACACTTCATTTTACATAACAGACATTGTGTAGATGCTATTATCCTAAAAAGTGGTACAACATAGGGGGCATTTGTGAAAGGCTTTTAATACACCCACACACCTGCAGTTGATGACGGCGTTGTCTGGTTGCAGCAACGGGAACCGTAGCTCTTCCATGCCTGGTCCATTTAAACACGTCTGGCCCTTCTCACTGGTCAATGACACCAGCACTAGACGAGGCTCCTGTCGGCCCGTTACGAAATGACCGTCCTCGGTGATCACCAGCCAGTGACTGCAGCAAAACATACGGAGTAACTGAGCCGACCTCTGACCTCAAACACATTTACTGAGGTTAAGGCAACCACAACAATAAACAATTTAGACGTGGAATATACATACGAATACGCGTGTCTTCCTGCTTATTTTTTTTTGAATAAGCATTTGTTAGAATTTATTTTAATTTTTTTTATTTACATTTTTCATTGATTATGCTAATGACAACTAACGCATTTGTTTACAAGTTCAGATCAGCAGAAAAGACCTAAGTGTCAAACGCATTGATTTGGTAAAAAACAACTAACCGATCTTGTAGTTCGCCGTACTTCAGACCCATCTGTTGACATTCTGCAAGGCCCACAGACACAGCTTTACCCGACTTCAGTGGGTGAATAAGCAGCTGTGTCACAACTCCCACCCGGGTAACTTTCTCCGGTTTCTTTAAATACTTGTATCCTAGTCCCAGTCCTGCGACAGTGAGGCCAATCCCTCCAGCCAAGAGCAGACCGTTCCTGTTCTTTAAGAACGAACTAACACACGTTTCTTTCAAGTTCATCTTTAACTTCCGACGCGTGGACTCTGAACCATGTGTTTATTTGCAGTCACTGATTTTATTACTACCAGCCGAGAAGTGTGCCGCCCCTAATCTGACCTAATTCCTTCTAAAAACGCAATTCGTGCGGGTAACAGAAGACCCACGAAGCCCCTCTGAAATGGGTGTGTCAGGAAAAAGTGGGAGTGACGTGGATGGAAGCATAAATAAAAATGAATACGCAATCCCAAATAGCATTTACATTTTCAAAGAATGCCCCGCTTATCAGTGGACAATATGACAATCACAGATAGCATCTTATTTTCATAGAAAGACACGCGTTGGTGAACTTAATTAAAATGTAAATGCAAACGTAAAAAGGGATCAACAGCACATATAGCAATTGCATTCTCATGCTCTTCGGCAGTTTTACGAACTAAGTGACGAACATGAAAATGCTATCTGGGATTTTCATTTCTATGATTTACCATCCTAGCTGTCAGTCATCCTGAAAAGGCGGGACCATTACAAGTCAAAAGTTACAAACGTAAGGTACAATGGCAAACCCAGGGCTGGTGCAAGGAATGTTGAATTGCGCAGATCATATTGCCTCAAGGTCTGGATATCAGTTCTTGTAGTCAATGTGTTGGATGTAGGGGACCTGAGTGGCTCTACCATGGGTAGGCAAGTGTCAGAACTCGACCATGGAGCAGTGGACGATTGCATGATAAGATTAGTTCTGTTTTTTTCTTTGTCCTCACATGGACGACGTGTAAGCGAGTTAGTGATCACAGCAGGATGCACTGTGCTAGTTTTCATGCTAAAAACTACTACTCCCATTTCGTCTGCTCCTAGTGGTCCTGTAAAACACTTCAGAACAAAAGTTGCATTTCTGTTGACCTGACATTGACTCCAGAGAGTTTATTTCTCTCCCCATTCATGAAAGTGGCCACTACACAGAGTTACATCACCATACTATGCTGTATGTAGCCGGCAGACAGAATCAAGCTATTATGTTCAAGCTATATTATGTTCAATTTAATGTTAGAATGGGCAAAACAAGCTATTTATGTCTTCAAAATGGTTTAGGCAATAAAACAGTGTGGCACAAAGAAGGCAACATCTCTGTAGTTTTCATTTGATGGGCTATATAGTGGGCAGACAATCACACTGGGTTCTCCTAGCAGTTTCAAAAAGCAGAAATGTCTTCAGAGAGCATGCATTCACCAACACTGTAACATTTAGCAGTGGAAAAACATTGCCAAGTCTGAATTACATTTTTTTCAGGTCACAGCCAAAATGAAATAGGCACCATCTCTCTCAGCCAGGATGATCTCAAGGAAGATATTATGGCATCTGGAAAAGGAGAATGGAAAAAGTGTTTCACATAGTGATCAAAAGCAGCTTAAGATAAGTGGTTATTTTAATTACTTTCAAATGCACTTAATGCAATAGCAATTTGTGGTCTCTTGTGCCTTTTGGGGGACATAAAACAAATATGTGCGTACCCTAAAGACAAAATTGCCACGTGGACACGTGGACTGTGTGTTGTTCTGAGTAGGTAAACGGAAATGCACTAAACCTGACTACAGCATCAACCTCACAGACCCTCTCTGTGTAATAGTGGTACTCAGTTGTATTCCATGGTGTCTATAGAAGAGGAGGCCATCACTGGTGACTACAGTAGTTATTGCATTCTCTTTGATAAAACTCTGTGGTTTTAAGAACCAATTATTTGAATGGATCTCGTCATGTTTACGTGATCTCCAAACGACACAGTTTTCTTATGAAACCTAAAAAGACTCTGATAAACCCTGACTCTCCCTGTATTTTCAGTACAGAAAGCAAAAGTATTTCTGCATTGGTCTCATCGCCTACAGGGAACATGCGATCCGGACATTTAGCAAATAGCAAATCTTGCAAAGTAAACAATGAGCTAGGATGAAGAGATCAGCATAAATACAGCAGTGTTTGAGAGGGCTATTCATTGATATATGCCCGGCTAACCAGCCTTTTATCCTAACTCTTGTGGTTGGGTTTGTACACTGACAATAACTATACAACACTCCCAGCAGTTAATGCCCTGGAGCACACAGCCAGAGTAACAAAACACCCTTTTGTTGCAGCATTCGCCTAATACAGGGGATTTAATAGGTTGTGAATTATTACTTCTGACATTATAAAGAACAGAAAGTGTAACTCACTGGAAAAGAGAACATAAATGCTGAGAGGAAGCCATGTAGGTGGGAGATACAAACCTGTTATGGAAGCACTGTAGGATGAAAAAAAAGCTAATTCACTAAAACATTACAATTAAACTCATCTGTACATAAAAACATACCTACAGCCACAGCATCTTATATAATACAAGCATTCCCAACCTGTAGAAACAGAAATATGTTACCAATACTTTGCATTCTTTGTATGTTTCCACAAATCTACAAACGACTCAACTAAAGACCTACACTCTGTAGAGTCCATCTCCTGCTGTAGAGTCCATCTCCCACTGTAGAGTCCATCTCACGCTGTAGAGTCCATCTCACTCTGTAGAGTCCATCTCACGCTGTAGAGTCCATCTCACTCTGTAGAGTCCATCTCACTCTGTAGAGTCCATCTCACGCTGTAGAGTCCATCTCACTCTGTAGAGTCCATCTCACTCTGTAGAGTCCATCTCACTCTGTAGAGTCCATCTCACTCTGTAGAGTCCATCTCACGCTTTAGAGTCCATCTCACGCTGTAGAGTCCATCTCACGCTGTAGAGTCCATCTCACGCTGTAGAGTCCATCTCACTCTGTAGAGTCCATCTCCCACTGTAGAGTCCATCTCCCATTGTAGAGTCCATCTCACTCTGTAGAGTCCATCTCACGCTGTAGAGTCCATCTCACGCTTTAGAGTCCATCTCACGCTGTAGAGTCCATCTCACGCTTTAGAGTCCATCTCACGCTGTAGAGTCCATCTCACGCTGTAGAGTCCATCTCACGCTGTAGAGTCCATCTCAGGCTGTAGAGTCCATCTCACTCTGTAGAGTCCATCTCACTCTGTAGAGTCCATCTTGCGGTCACTTGTTCCGGTCATCCCTCCTTTGTCCCGACACAACCAAGGTACCGAAAAATAGCTAATGTATGTATATTCTCTTTGAGACATTTAGACCCACCTATGGTAGCTATACAATATGTTGGAGCCAGCCGCAGCGGCCATTTTGACCCAGGCCTAGTGAGTAGTGAGCGATTTTCATTCTAGCAGTTCGTCCAATAAGCAGCCCGAGGAAAGCTTTGAGTGAAAGCTTCTCAGCCAATCAGCGCCTTCTACCCCACGTGTGGACTCAAGCAGGTAGGCTAACAGTTAACGTTAACATTAGTGTCTGGCTGTCTGTATATGCATATTTTCTGGAGGAAAGATAATATTGGCAGTAGGCAGAGGTAACTTATGGTAGCATTTTATGTGTTATAGGAGGAGACAGGGTTCAGCACACAGGTAGGCTACAGAGGGCAGGTGTCGGCAGAGCAATGTGAAAACCCATTGTTTCCCTTGAGAATTCATTCTGCTTTTGTCAGGACAGACTGCATAATAATCAGACGGAAATATATATATATCATTCTCTTTCAACTGCCCATTTTGAGAAATTTTAGAAGAGTCTATAACATGTATTTAAGACTTAGAAAATCTGCACAAACGAACTGTCCTTGTATGGTCAAGGAAGTGACGAGAAGATTTCGTGTAAGGATGTAATGTCATATTGGACCGGCATAGTGAACTATTTCTGTCTCTGACATAAATATATTGCTCTGTGGCCAAGCAAAAAACAGCAGATGCTCTCTCCCTAGGGTGGCAATACATGCCTCAAATGGTCCCTCCTTCTGTTGCTGTTTGGTGGTGGCGTGCCTCCCAAATGGCTCCAGGGCCAGAATCAGTTCAATAACTAACCGAATGTAGAAAACACTGCCATTCTCCTGTAAAACGTAGTGCACAAGAAAACGTGTTGCCGTTTCCTGTAATAGAAAGTCTTCAGGTGAATAGCGGCGCCTTTTGGAACGAGCTCTGTTCTAATGGCAAAACGAGTTTGGACCGACGTGTAGTTTTGGGCCTAGATCTAGTCTAATGACATAATGCAGTTTGGATGGGGACCTAATCTTATGGCTCAAAGAACTTTGGCCAGAACCCTAGTCTTATTGCTGAAGTCAGAATAATTTAGTGTACTCTGATTTGCCAGATGAAACCGTAACACGTCTTTGCTGTGCTGTTTTCCTGTTATCTCAATAATCTCATTCACATTTTTCTCCTCCAGCCGAAATGATGGTTTCCGATGGATGATGGAATACCAATGTTTTTCTTATTTTCACCTATTGACGCAAACTTCCAACCTGGATTTTCGGAGAACTCAATATTTGGGTATTGTACAATGTTGTAAAAACCCAGAAAGCACATTGGCACCGGTTTGGCATTATGACCCCTCAGAAAGGCGTGCACCAGAACAATCTGTTGCTGTGGCCAGAAGAGCAGAGCTGCACCTGGTCTGAGATCAGAGTTCCCGTGGAGACCACCTGTCCTGTCCAGAACCATTCACTCCCTGTTTTCCATTAGGTTCCAAGAACATTCAGACCAAATTTGAAGATTTCTTACTTTTCCGAAACTTGATACTAGTCATATAAAGTTTGTCATAGAAAAGTAGCAATATAAATAGAACAATTTGTTATAGCAATGCAAAAGATATACGGGACCTGATTACTTTCTTCCACAGCCCCAAGGTCCAGATTAGTTTCTTGCTTGCCGACTGTAGGTGCTTTTGAAGGTGGACAAGGGTTCATCATGGGGTCATCATGGGGTCATCATGGGGTCATCATGGGCTCTCTGATCGTTCTGTGGCTATTAAGCCCCATACACAGGAGGATGTGATGCACTGTGTGTTGTGACACATTCACTGTTTGTTATGACACATTCACTGTGGGTTGTGACACATTCACTGTATGTTGCGACACGTTCACTGTGTGTTGTGACACATTCACTGTATGTTATGACACATTCACTGTGTGTTGCGACACATTCACTGTGTGTTGTGACACGTTCACTGTGGGTTGTGAAACATTCACTGTATGTTATGACACATTCACTGTATGTTGCGACACATTCACTGTGGGTTGTGACATGTTCACTGTGGGTTGTGACACGTTCACTGCGTGTTGTGACACGTTCACTGCGTGTTGTGACACGGTCACTGCGTGTTGTGACACATTCCTCTCATAATCATCATTGACTTTTTGTTGACCTGTGCCACCGTCTGTCAGTTGGGACCCGAAGAACAGAATAGCCTTCGTTACCCCTTCCTTTCAATAAGGGGTAGGGCTCCCAGATATCCACAACGTAATTCCACAATGTTATTCACATTACCTGTGAGTGGTCAAAATGTATTGGCTCAGTGTAGGAGTCTATAGTTGTAACCATGTTTTCACACTGTAAAAGAAAATGACATGTCTTTAATCTGAAGTTCTATCGAAGTCTGTTTATTTTTTACATGCGCGTGAAACAATCGAGATTAAAAGTACGAAAATAAAAGTCAAAACTGCCAACTTAATATACGTAAAGTTAAAATAAAATCGTACTTCAGTTCTCAGTTACAAATTTCCCACCATGTCCTCATGTACTTATAATTTGACGTGAAACAAGCCGATGGTTAGGGTTTCTGGTTAGGGCAGCTAAACTGCACTCATGAGGCAGTTTTAGGTTGTAATGGTACAGGGAATTCCATTGCAGAGATGAAGAAAAAACATGTATTCAAGTATACATTTATTAGATCAGAAATAAATTGTTAACCACAGTGATCATACTGCTATTTCAGTATTGTTCAGTTAATATACAGTACCTTGTTATTGTACAGGATAGGAATATACAGTACAGGATATCAATGACATGAGATTCAGTCCATTTTTGTAGTAGAAAAGAGAACCAACACAGCAAATGGAAATCGAGTGTTACCTTGTTAATGTCCCAAAATGTCCTTTCACTTTCCTTGAGACACTGAACATTCAGTTATGAGAGCTTGTGAGTAAAAGGTTTGCTTCCTCCACTGTGGCATTAACAACACACCAGTCAGTGGTCCTGTCTCCTTGACAACACACCAGTCAGTGGTCCTGTCTCCTTGACAACACACCAGTCAGTGGTCCTGTCTCCTTGACAACACACCAGTCAGTGGTCCTGTCTCCTTGCTAACACACCAGTCAGTGGTCCTGTCTCCTTGACTACAAATCAAAAACCAATCTTGTCTCTTTGACAAACACAGTGGTCCTGTCTCCTTGACAACACACCAGCCAGTGGTCCTGTCTCCTTGACTACAAACCAACCACTAGTGTTGTCTCCTTGACTACACACCAGTCAGTGGTCCTGTCTCCTTGACAACACACCAGTCAGTGGTCCTGTCTCCTTGACTACAAACCAACCACTAGTCTTGTCTCTTTGACAAACACAGTGGTCCTCTGATCGCATGCACATGTGACTTTCCTCCCTGAACATATAACTCGTTTTCGAAAATGATTAAATTCAGTCAACGCATTGGTGACAGAATTAATAAAACATTCTTAGCTTGGTTCCAAGGATTAGTGTTTGTTTCTGCAGTGTTTCTGTCTACTGCTGAGGTTTTCCCTAAACGTAAATGGGTGCCCCTGTAGAAAAAAGTCTGTTATTGGGTACAGTACGCAACCTATTAGACAACATGGAATATCTAAAATCAAAGTTTCCATGAACTGCTGACTGTATGAAAATGTTAGCACTCTATTGTATGTTTCTGATTAACTACTTAAATGTAAATTTACAGTCAAAACTTACTCCTTCAAGGTGTAGATTTTTTTTTTTTAAATAACACATATAGAATCATGTAGAAAACGCAAAAGTGGTAAACAGAAAAAAATAACATTGAGCTCTACGGTGAAACTGTAAATCATAAGGACAGCCACAAGAAAGGATGACCCAGAGTAACTTTTGTTTCAGAGGATAGATTCATCACAGCCTCAGGCCCAGATAAACAGATATTAACTGCACCTCAGGCCCAGATAAACAGATATTAACTGCACCTCAGGCCCAGATAAACAGATATTAACTGCACCTCAGGCCCAGATAAGCAGATATTAACTGCACCTCAGGCCCAGATAAACAGATATTAACTGCACCTCAGGCCCAGATAAACAGATATTAACTGCACCTCAGGCCCAGATAAACAGATATTAACTGCACCTCAGGCCCAGATAAACAGATATTAACTGCACCTCAGGCCCAGATAAACAGATATTAACTGCACCTCAGGCCCAGATAAACAGATATTAACTGCACCTCAGGCCCAGATAAACAGATATTAACTGCACCTCAGGCCCAGATAAACAGATATTAACTGCACCTCAGTTTTAGTAAGAGACACATCTCAACATCTAATGTTCAGAGCAAACAGGGTGAATCAGGTCTTTATGGTCACATTGCTACAAATATACCACTACTGAAGGACACCAATAACTTGCTTGGGCCATGAAACATGAGAAATGGACATTAGCCTGATGAAAGACTGTCCTGTAATGGTGTGCTGCATCAAATGACCTGGCCTCCACAATCTGCCTCAAATGACCTGGCCTCCACAATCTGCCTCAAATGACCTGGCCTCCACAATCTGCATCATATAACCTGGCCTCCACAATCTGCATCAGATGACCTGGCCTCCACAATCTGCCTCAGATGACCTGGCCTCCACAATCTGCCTCAGATGACCTGGCCTCCATAATCTGCCTCAGATGACCTGGCCTCCACAATCTGCCTCAAATGACCTGGCCTCCAAAATCTGCCTCAGATGACCTGGCCTCCACAATCTGCATCATATAACCTGGCCTCCACAATCTCCATCAGATGACCTGGCCTCCACAATCTGCCTCAGATGACCTGGCCTGCACAATCTGCCTCAAATGACCTGGCCTCCACAATCTGCCTCAGATGACCTGGCCTCCACAATCTGCCTCAGATGACCTGGCCTCCATAATCTGCCTCAGATGACCTTGCCTCCACAATCTGCCTCATATGACCTGGCCTCCACAATCTGCATCAGATGACCTGGCCTGCACAATCTGCCTCAAATGACCTGGCCTCCACAATCTGCCTCAGATGACCTGGCCTCCACAATCTGCCTCAGATGACCTGGCCTCCACAATCTGCCTCAGATGACCTGGCCTCCACAATCTGCCTCAGATGACCTGGCCTCCACAATCTGCCTCAGATGACCTGGCCTCCACAATCTGCCTCAGATGACCTGGCCTCCACAATCTGTCTCAGATGACCTGGCCTCCATAATCTGCCTCAGATGACCTCCCCTCCACAATCTGCATCAGATGACCTTGCCTCCACAATCTCCCAGCTCGAACTGAAACTGAGCTTATTTGGGATGAGTTGAGCCGCAGAGTGAAGGAAAACCAGCCAACAAGTGCCCTGCATATGTGTGAACCCATTCAAGCCTGTTGGAAAAGAATTCCAGGTTACTACGTTATAAAACTGGTTGGGAAAATGCCAAAAGTGTGCAAAGCTCTCATCAATGCAAATGGTGGCAACTTCGAACAATTGAAAATAAAATATGTTATTTTTAACATTTCTTTCACACTTTTTGGGTTACTACATGACTCCATATGTGTTATTCACTATGTTCGATTTCTTAACCATTATTCTGCAAAGTGGAAAATTTACAAAATACCGAAATGCTCTTGAATGAGGTTTGGGTATTGTTTTCCAACGCCACTCAGAAGACCCGACACTTTTATCTAAAGGAGCTCACAGCACAGAGAAGGTGTACATTTTTACTCTATGTATGAAACCTGCAGGATTTGAAACCACAGTCTTGGCCTGGTTTTAACGGCCCCACAATGGATCAGGTTGTACACTGGAACCAGACCGAGCGTATCCTCAAATCCTCATAACTGGGCCAGGATATGGACTGAGGTGTATACAGAACTGCATCACAGAGGACAAAAGTGGAAAATTAAAGCAAGCCATAATTATTGGATCTATTAGTTCCAAGTGATTTTTGTCTCTGTTGTGTTTAGAGGGCTATGACCAGCTCTGAGTTAATGTCAGAGCCGTTCGAATACTAGCCTGGGGGTCTGGAGTACCGCTGGCCTTCTGATCCACATGACAGAGTCATGTGTCCCAGGTCTGAACGTGTCCTTGTTCAAAGGGGAAGAGTGAAAACCGCCAGTGGAACCGGCTCCCAGATTTAAAGTCTCCCGGTCTAGACGGAGCTGCGTCTGTTGGCGAAGGCCATGAACGGGGCGAGGAAGTTAATCCCAGTAGATATGGAGCTGATGCCGGTGCACTGGCGAGGGCTGCAGACGCACCCCACGTCCCCCGGCTCGTAGCAGTGGGGGTACCCGGGGTCGTATTGGGATGAGAGCATGGCACAGCGCTCCAGGTGCAACGTGGGAGCGTCCGTCCCTCTCCTGGCGCCGACCTCGGCTTCACACTTGCTGCACAGGTACTGGTCAGAGTAGCTCAGCTCCGGGTTGCCTGTCCTGGGGATAGATCCCAGACCCTGCAGTTTCTCCCTGCCGCGGTACCAAAGACACGAACACAGAGTCTGGAAGCCAAGCACGTCGCTGTACACTTCCCTCAGGCCTTGCTTGGCTCCTCCGCCGGCCGCTGAGCGCGCCGAGGGGGAAACCGAGACCACGGCGGGACGTCCTGCTGCGTTCTTCCGCCCCCTGGTGGAGAGGAGGACCTTCTGCTCCGCGTCCCGTCGCTCGTCCTCCGTGTTCATCATCAGGAACCTTAGCACCACCAGGTTGAGGAAGGCTCCGATCACGGTGAGCCCGGTCAGGATGTAGACGAAGCAGAAGGACACGTAACGCGGGTCGTTTTGGAGCGCATGGTCCTTCTGCAGCGCGACGTAGTCGCCGAACCCGATGGTGGTCAGTGTGATGAAGCAGTAGTAGTAGGCGTGGAAGAAGCTCCAGCCCTCGTAGTGGGAGAAGGCGGCTGCGCCCAAACACAGCGTGGACATGCAGGAGAAGAAGCCAATCGTCACCATGTTGGCCATGGACACCTCAGTGTTCCGCAGGCCCAGGCACTGCTTGGCCCGGTGTAACAGATAGCGCACCAGGGTGTTGATGCGTTCTCCCATGCTCTGGAACATGACCAGCGTGAGAGGGATCCCCAGTAGGGCGTAGAACATGCAGAACACCTTCCCCGAGTCGGTGCTGGGAGCAGCATGGCCGTATCCTGTTCGAAGGAGAGTCGGAAAGAGGGAGGGGGAAAGGGAGGGGAAAGCAGATCAGAGTGGGCGGGGTTTGAGTGGGCGGAGCACCGGACTCGGACGTTAGTAAGTGTTGTCAAATATTGAAGTATAATTTTGAGATCACATTGTAGTCTAGTGCTATTCGCCACTGTGAATTGGTTAGCAAGAGGCAAGAAACATTCTGCACATATACAAACACACACACACACATACAAACACACACACACAAATGTTATTTTTCAAAATGGCGACAGGAAGAAATTCACAATTAATCCGATTTTATCAAATTTCGGGGACATATTCTCTGTTATATAGGTACCAATTATATAACATAAAGTTAAACACACGTACACTCATACTCAGAATGTGTGTGTGGTAGATTATTTTGTCTGGTATACAAAAGGAAAACAAACAAACGGTTTATCTTAGTTATGAGTTTGTCTTACCTATTGGAGTTATCACATGAGTTTATCTTACCTACTGTAGTTATCACATTAGTTTATCTTATTGTAGTTATCACATGAGTTTATCTTACCTATTGTAGTTATCACATGAGTTTATCTTACCTATTGTAGTTATCACATGAGTTTATCTTACCTATTGTAGTTATCACATGAGTTTATCTTACCTATTGTAGTTATCACATGAGTTTATCTTACCTACTGTAGTTATCACATGAGTTTATCTTACCTATTGTAGTTATCACATGAGTTTATCAAACCTATTGTAGTTATCACATTAGTTTATCTTACCTATTGTAGTTATCACATGAGTTGATACCTATTGTAGTTATCACATGAGTTTATCTTACCTATTGTAGTTATCACATTAGTTTATCTTATCTATTGTAGTTATCACATTAGTTTATCTTACCTATTGTAGTTATCACATGAGTTTATCTTACCTATTGTAGTTATCACATTAGTTTATCTTACCTATTGTAGTTATCACATGAGTTTATCTTACCTATTGTAGTTATCACATTAGTTTATCTTATTGTAGTTATCACATGAGTTTATCTTACCTATTGTAGTTATCACATGAGTTTATCTTACCTACTGTAGTTATCACATGAGTTTATCAAACCTATTGTAGTTATCACATTAGTTTATCTTACCTATTGTAGTTATCACATGAGTTGATACCTATTGTAGTTATCACATGAGTTTATCTTACCTATTGTAGTTATCACATTAGTTTATCTTATCTATTGTAGTTATCACATTAGTTTATCTTACCTATTGTAGTTATCACATGAGTTTATCTTACCTATTGTAGTTATCACATTAGTTTATCTTACCTATTGTAGTTATCACATTAGTTTATCTTACCTATTGTAGTTATCACATTAGTTTATCTTACCTATTGTAGTTATCACATGAGTTTATCTTACCTATTGTAGTTATCACATGAGTTTATCTTACCTATTGTAGTTATCACATGAGTTTATCTTACCTATTGTAGTTATCACATTAGTGTATCTTACCTATTGTAGTTATCACATGAGTTGATACCTATTGTAGTTATCACATGAGTTTATCTTACCTATTGTAGTTATCACATTAGTTTATCTTACCTATTGTAGTTATCACATTAGTTTATCTTACCTATTGTAGTTATCACATGAGTTTATCTTACCTATTGTAGTTATCACATTAGTTTATCATACCTATTGTAGTTATCACATTAGTTTATCAAACCTATTGTAGTTATCACATGAGTTTATCAAACCTATTGTAGTTATCACATGAGTTTATCTTACCTACTGTAGTTATCACATGAGTTTATCTTACCTATTGTAGTTATCACATGACTTTATCTTACCTATTGTAGTTATCACATTAGTTTATCAAACCTATTGTAGTTATCACATGAGTTGATACCTATTGTAGTTATCACATGAGTTTATCTTACCTATTGTAGTTATCACATGAGTTTATCAAACCTATTGTAGTTATCACATGAGTTTATCTTACCTATTGTAGTTATCACATGAGTTGATACCTATTGTAGTTATCACATGAGTTTATCTTACCTATTGTAGTTATCACATGAGTTTATCTTACCTATTGTAGTTATCACATGAGTTTATCTTACCTATTGTAGTTATCACATGAGTTTATCTTACCTATTGTAGTTATCACATGAGTTTATCTTACCTATTGTAGTTATCACATGAGTTTATCTTACCTATTGTAGTTATCACATGAGTTTATCTTACCTATTGTAGTTATCACATGAGTTTATCTTACCTATTGTAGTTATCACATGAGTGTATCTTACCTATTGTAGTATGAGTTTATCTTACCTATTGTAGTTATACCTATTGTAGTTATCACATGAGTTTATCTTACCTATTGTAGTTATCCATGAGTTGATACCTATTGTAGTTATCACATGAGTTTATCTTACCTATTTGTAGTTATCACATGAGTTTATCTTACCTATTGTAGTTATCACATGAGTTTATCTTACCTATTGTAGTTATCACATGAGTTTATCTTACCTATTGTAGTTATCACATGAGTTTATCAAACCTATTGTAGTTATCACATGAGTTTATCTTACTTACTATTGTATCAAACCTATTGTTATCACATGAGTTGATACCTATTGTAGTTATCACATGAGTTTATCTTACCTATTGTAGTTATCACATTAGTTTATCTTATCTATTGTAGTTATCACATTAGTTTATCTTACCTATTGTAGTTATCACATGAGTTTATCTTACCTATTGTAGTTATCACATTAGTTTATCTTACCTATTGTAGTTATCACATTAGTTTATCTTACCTATTGTAGTTATCACATGATCTTACCTATTGTTTATCATTAGTTTATCTTACCTATTGTAGTTATCACATGAGTTTATCAAACCTATTGTAGTTATCACATGAGTTTATCTTATACTGTAGTTTATGAGTTTATCTTACCTATTGTAGTTATCACATTAGTTTATCTTACCTATTGTAGTTATCACATGAGTTGATACCTATTGTAGTTATCACATGAGTTTATCTTACCTATTGTAGTTATCACATTAGTTTATCTTATCTATTGTAGTTATCACATTAGTTTATCTTACTTACCTATTGTAGTTATCACATTTACATGAGTTTATCTATTTGTAGTTATCACATTAGTTTATCTTACACATATTGTAGTTATCACATGAGTTTATCTTACCTATTGTAGTTATCACATGAGTTTATCTTACCTATTGTAGTTATCACATGAGTCACATGAGTTTATCTTACCTATTGTAGTTATCACATGAGTTTATCTTACCTATTGTAGTTATCACATGAGTTTATCTTACCTATTGTAGTTATCACATGAGTTTATCTTACCTATTGTAGTTATCACATCACCTATTGTAGTTATCACATGAGTTTATCTTACCTATTGTTTATCACATGAGTTTATCTTACCTATTGTAGTTATCACATTGAGTTTATCTATTGTAGTTATCACATTAGTTTATCTTACCTATTGTAGTTATCACATGAGTTTATCTTACCTATTGTAGTTATCACATTAGTTTATCTTACCTATTGTTTATCTTACCTATTGTTATCACATGAGTTTATCTTACCTATTGTAGTTATCACATGAGTTTATCTTACCTATTGTAGTTATCACATGAGTTTATCTTACCTATTGTAGTTATCACATGAGTTTATCTTACCTATTGTAGTTATCACATGAGTTTATCTTACCTATTGTAGTTATCACATGAGTTTATCTTACCTATTGTAGTTATCACATTGTTTATCTATTATCACATTAGTTTATCTTACCTATTGTAGTTATCACATTAGTTTATCTTACCTATTGTAGTTTATCTTACCTATTGTAGTTATCACATTAGAGTTTATCATACCTAGTTTATCAATTACATACTATTGTAGTTATCACATGAGTTTATCAAACCTATTGTAGTTATCACATGAGTTTATCTTACCTACTGTAGTTATCACATGAGTTTATCTTACCTATTGTAGTTATCACATGAGTTTATCTTACCTATTGTAGTTATCACATTAGTTTATCAAACCTATTGTAGTTATCACATGAGTTTATCTTACCTATTGTAGTTATCACATTAGTTTATCTTACCTATTGTAGTTATCACATGAGTTGATACCTATTGTAGTTATCACATGAGTTTATCTTACCTATTGTAGTTATCACATGAGTTGATACCTATTGTAGTTATCACATGAGTTTATCTTACCTATTGTAGTTATCACATGAGTTTATCTTACCTATTGTAGTTATCACATTAGTTTATCAAACCTATTGTAGTTATCACATGAGTTTATCTTACCTATTGTAGTTATCACATGAGTTTATCTTACCAATTGTAGTTATCACAGTGATGGCGAAGTAAAACGATCCGGCGAATTTCCACTGCACGCCGGCTTTGTGCGGTTTCAGTTGTAACATCACCACTTCAAGCTCGTCAAAGTTCACTTTGGTCAAGTTGAATTTGCGCATGAGTTCGTATTTCCTCTCATCCAGCTTCTTCTTATGGCTTTTCTCCTGTTTGGACTCCAGTGTATCGAAGACCGCAGCCCCCACCAGCAGGTAGGTGAATATGCCGACGATGAGGACAAGTGTCCGTACGTTCTGTTTCTTCATCATAAAGACGCACAGCTCGTCTTATAATTAAACCACTACGGTTGCTTATTCATGCTATGAGACGGATTTAAAACACAGATATTGGTCTGCAGAGGCTCCCATGTACCGGGAGCCCGGCTGCTGTCCTTTCAGAACCAGCTCCAGGGCGCAGTGGGAGGTCTCGTCCTATATTTGGACGTCTGGTCAAGTCAGGAGCATATGGAGTAAAGCTCTGGTCCAAGGGATTTCTGGGCGTTAAAAGCGTTCCATACTAGACTCAAACTCACTTCCACGTTTACAGTGGCTATAACATCATTCTCTATTCTTTGTGTATCTATGTCAGTTCCCAATTACACTTTTTTAAAATAGATTCGTCTCACATAAGCTTCTATATTTACAGTCTCAAGAGTAAATGCTTTGTTTGCCACCTGTTCGTGATAGGCACTTTTGCAATATATCTATATATATAAATATAAATATATTTATGTAATGATATATGATGATATTATAACATTTCCAGATAACTGAGTGATACAGTTTTGCAGACAAACGTATACTGTTTCAGGTTTCCGCACCTAGTTCACCAGATCAGAGGTTAATTTCACATCTTACTCTAACCCAATAACATTTTATTTTATTAGAAACTAAAGAGACTATATTCCAGTGTACAATACAAAACGAGAGGATGGGTAAAGTCAGAAATGTTGTCATTTCTGCAATACCAAATCCCACTTAATGTGTCACCACCTGAAAATGGTTTTGGTGGTTCTTAATTTAGAGGCAGCGCTGTTTTGCGTCATCTCTTGTTGGGAGCCTTATTTAGGTTTTGGTTTTCCCCATTGTCAGTCAGTGTTGTACGGAGTTGTTTTTACGCGCCAGGTCTGGCCCAGTGTTCTGCTTCAACCCGACTTGTGACAGAATGAACCACTGCTGGGTGCAGCCAAACTGGACCATGGAGAAGCTCTGCACACATCTGCAACTGCTTCCATGTCATCCTTTGTTTCACCGTTACATTAATCCTGTTGACACAGAACTGTAGACTGCCGTGCCCGTTCTCCTGTACCCGTTCAAGTGTTTGTCCTAGAAAAAATGTACAGGTTTTGGTTTGGTGCAAATGGAACTAGTATATAATATATTGATTCTCTTTTGCACATGTTGTCTTTTGTGCACATCAGATGGCCTGGACATTTCGAGGGGTTAGACATTGGTTAATGTTGGTATATTAAGGTCTAAGGTCTTGCAGAAACTCATAACAGCCGTTATCAAAAGAGATTTCACAACTGCCTCGAACCAGAAATAACTCGTGCTTATTCAGAGTTAAACAGTTTTTGATTACTATTCCCAAGCTCGGGGAATGTTATGTTCGGAGTATAAGATTATTTTTCCGTTTCCTAAGAGGCGGTTCAAGCATTTGATTAGTTACCTATTTATTCGTTTTTATTGCTTTTCCTGACGAGGATTTCTTAACTACATTTTTTTTTTCTGAATTGGCTCAAAATGCATGACACCTGAGTTAGTTGCATGAAATAAGCATTGAATATTGTTGAGAATGGAATATTGTTCTGCCGGCATGAACTTCCAGAAGACGAAAATGTGTAACCGTTCAACGAATACTTAAATCATATTTATCATGAGTGTATCGTCTAGCCAGAACTTCTATGTTGACCCTGCCTGTTTAAACAGATAAGGTTTCCACGCTTCATATGTAGTTGTCTAGCAACGTAATTAGCTAAACCTCTTGTTGCGTAAATACTGGTTATCACTTACCACAAGCGGCACGTCCCTTCAATAACAATTGATTGTGCAGCGGCCGAGTGTCCTTGATTTCAGGACACATTGCTATCGGGCTAATTCACTGGTTATACATCATCAAACATCCATTTGGATTTCAGTGGGTTTATTGTGCAGTATGTGGGACAACAGTATTTATTTTCCCAGCACAACAGGCTTAGGATATCTCGTGAAATAAGGTAATAGTCAATAGCATGTATGTTATTATATATGCAGATGCTAATGACAAAGGATGCTTTTGTCCAATGGGCAAAATCGCACAAATGTCGATAGCATCCTTAGTCCTCAATTGACAACCTACACCCTATGAAGTCCTCAATTGACAACCTACAACCTATGAAGTCCTCAATTGACAACCTACACCCTATGAAGTCCTCAATTGACAACCTACACCCTATGAAGTCCTCAATTGACAACATATCCCCTATGAAGTCCTCAATTGACAACCTATACCCTATGACGTCTTCAAATGACAACCTATACCCTATGAAGTCCTTAATTGACAACCTATACCCTATGAAGTCCTCAATTCACAACCTATACCCTATGAAGTGCTGAAGTTTTAGTCAAAAGTAGGGCAATATGGAGGAACTAGAAAGCCATTGTAGGCCCCACCACTACTTAACGAGATACATTAAAAAGTGACAAGACTGACAACCACCCTCTCTGATTAATAAAACATTAAGATGTCAGAATTTAGTTTTAATTTATTGTGCATTATGAATATTTATATTATGATTATTAGTCTGCGATAACTGAGACAGTGGCTGCCCTGTTTGAGAGGATTGTGTTGTTTCACAAAACAGGGAAATGTTCACAGATTACACAGCACACCAAAAAACAGTTTGGGTAAACTTTTCAGAATTTGTAAATCATGTTTAGATAGAAATGTATACAACCTGCTTCTTTTAGGGGCTGCTATTTGAGTTGATTGTGGAGACAATATTCACTGTCATTCAAATGCATAAATGAAACCAACATATATTTTCTTCACAATAATTATTTCCCATACCAGCTTGGATTATCACATCCTATAGTGTTGCAACTGTGTTTCAAGAGCAATAAGGAGCGTTGTTTGTAAAGTCGGCAGTATCAATTATCATCAAAAAGGTTGGGTTTTTAAAATGTCATAAATGCTCTTTATCAGTGCGTCTAAGACGTCTCTCCTCATCTAAATAACAGTTGAGTTGGAGATGTTTGACATCAGGTTAAACAAAGCACAGCATTGCTGCCATAAAAACCTTCTGGAGATCAAGGATATTTTTTTAAGGATTCCTGGAGGATAATTTCTCTCTCTCTTTCTCTTTGGCCTTTATTTAGCCTATAAGGCCTCAAACTCGTCCACTCTCTGCTTTGTGTTGCCCATACGGATCTGTCGCAGGGTCTTGTATTTGTCTCGGCCAACTCGGACGTTCTCCGTGTGGAGCAGATCGTTCTGAGTCTTCCTGGTTTCGTCTCTGGTCTCCGCCAGCTCTGCACTCAATGACTACAGAAGGAGAACAAAGACAGTTTTGACATAAACGAAGTAGACTGTAAGGGTCTAGTTCCAGACAACACAAACTGCTCTTTTGTTATTATTATGAATTTATTTGCACCACCGTTATTTTCTCTTAATGGTGTAGTCCATTCAGTAGTTAGGGCCTTGACATATCCTGACAGAATTGTGAGGGAAGATCAGGACTGGTCATGGCATCTTCAGACACATACAGTACCTTGCAAAGCCATGCTTATTATATATCCACACAGCTCTAAGGATGTTAGCTGGCATCATCAAACATGCTAACAAACACATACAACCTGCAATTGCCTGACCAGCCTGAAGGGGTCGCTAGTATGCCATGAGAGAAGGTCCAGAGTTTCACTATGCACTATGAGTCACTCCGTCGCGACAACCTGAGACACACTCTGGTTTTTGAACCCGGGGTTTTTGAACCCAGGGTGTAATGTTGTTGTAAATGCATATGCATAGGAAATGCTCTGACCAACTCTACTGTAGTGCTTGTATGACATGAGGACCAGAGAGAGGTCATGTAGAGGTCACGATGACCACAGAGAGTTTATGAGGAGGTCTTGAGGACCACTGAGTGGCCATGAGGAGGTCTAGGGGACCTGAGAGAGGTCATGAAGACCCCAATGAGGTCATTGGGACCAAAGGGAGGTCATCAGGAGAACACAGAGAACACAGAGAAGTCTTGAGGAGATCACGAGGACCACAGAGACAGATATTGGTCTTTGACTCACCATCAGCTGTGCCTGGATGCGTTTGTTCTTCTCTGCCTCTGTGATCCGCTCCTCCTCCAGCCTGTGGTCATTGATGTCCTGCTGCTGGAGTTCTGCGCTGCAACTGTTGTTGTCCTCGTTCTCCTCGTGGTCACTATGGCTACTGTGACTGCTGTGACTGCTGTCAGGTGAGGGCGGGGCTGCTGGAGCCGCCATCACCATGTGAAGCTCCTCCTTTGTCTTCACAAGATCCTCTTCCACCACTCGAGCCTGCCAGTAGAGACGGCAACATTTAATAAATGAATACATCAATACATGGAATAGTCAAACATTTAATCAATATCCAATAAATCATGCCATTTTCACATCCACAGCAGTGAATTGATGGTTGCACTGCCTGGCAGGTGTGTTTGGTTTAGGGTTCCCACTCAGTGGATCCTTCAGAATGGCTCAGAACCTGGTCTGTTCAGAATAGATGTTTACCAGACTCACCCTTGTCTGTTCAGAGTGAAGGTGAATCAGACTCACCTGGTCTGTTCAGAGTGGAGGTGAATCAGACTCACCTGGTCTGTTCAAAGTGGAGGTGAATCAGCCTCACCTGGTCTGTTCAGAGTGAAGGTGAATCAGACTCACCCTGGTTGGTTCAGAGTGGAGGTGAATCAGTCTCACCTGGTCTGTTCAGAGTGAAGGTGAATCAGACTCACCTGGTCTGTTCAGAGTGGAGATAAATCAGACTCACCCTTGTCTGTTCAGAGTGAAGGTGAATCAGACTCACCTGGTCTGTTCAGAGTGGAGGTGAATCAGACTCACCCTGGTCTGTTCAGAGTGGAGGTGAATCAGACTCACCTGGTCTGTTCAGAGTGGAGGTGAATCCGACTCACCTGGTCTGTTCAGAGTGAAGGTGAATCAGACTCACCTGGTCTGTTCAGAGTGAAGGTGAATCAGACTCACCCTGGTCTGTTCAGAGTGGAGGTGAATCCGACTCACCTGGTCTGTTCAGAGTGGAGGTGAATCCGACTCACCTGGTCTGTTCAGAGTGGAGGTGAATCAGACTCACCCTGGTCTGTTCAGAGTGGAGGTGAATCCGACTCACCTGGTCTGTTCAGAGTGGAGGTGAATCAGACTCACCCTGGTCTGTTCAGAGTGGAGGTGAATCCGACTCACCTGGTCTGTTCAGAGTGGAGGTGAATCAGACTCACCCTGGTCTGTTCAGAGTGGAGGTGAATCCGACTCACCTGGTCTGTTCAGAGTGGAGGTGAATCAGACTCACCCTGGTCTGTTCAGAGTGGAGGTGAATCCGACTCACCTGGTCTGTTCAGAGTGAAGGTGAATCAGACTCACCCTGGTCTGTTCAGAGTGGAGGTGAATCCGACTCACCTGGTCTGTTCAGAGTGGAGGTGAATCAGACTCACCCTGGTCTGTTCAGAGTGAAGGTGAATCAGACTCACCCTGGTTGGTTCAGAGTGGAGGTGAATCAGTCTCACCTGGTCTGTTCAGAGTGAAGGTGAATCAGACTCACCTGGTCTGTTCAGAGTGGAGATGAATCAGACTCACCCTTGTCTGTTCAGAGTGAAGGTGAATCAGACTCACCTGGTCTGTTCAGAGTGGAGGTGAATCAGACTCACCCTGGTCTGTTCAGAGTGGAGGTGAATCAGACTCACCTGGTCTGTTCAGAGTGGAGGTGAATCCGACTCACCTGGTCTGTTCAGAGTGAAGGTGAATCAGACTCACCTGGTCTGTTCAGAGTGAAGGTGAATCAGACTCACCCTGGTCTGTTCAGAGTGGAGGTGAATCCGACTCACCTGGTCTGTTCAGAGTGGAGGTGAATCCGACTCACCTGGTCTGTTCAGAGTGGAGGTGAATCAGACTCACCCTGGTCTGTTCAGAGTGGAGGTGAATCCGACTCACCTGGTCTGTTCAGAGTGGAGGTGAATCAGACTCACCCTGGTCTGTTCAGAGTGGAGGTGAATCCGACTCACCTGGTCTGTTCAGAGTGGAGGTGAATCAGACTCACCCTGGTCTGTTCAGAGTGGAGGTGAATCAGACTCACCTGGTCTGTTCAGAGTGGAGGTGAATCAGACTCACCCTGGTCTGTTCAGAGTGGAGGTGAATCCGACTCACCTGGTCTGTTCAGAGTGAAGGTGAATCAGACTCACCCTGGTCTGTTCAGAGTGGAGGTGAATCCGACTCACCTGGTCTGTTCAGAGTGAAGGTGAATCCGACTCACCTGGTCTGTTCAGAGTGGAGGTGAATCAGACTCACCCTGGTCTGTTCAGAGTGGAGGTGAATCAGACTCACCTGGTCTGTTCAGAGTGAAGGTGAATCAGACTCACCTGGTCTGTTCAGAGTGGAGGTGAATCAGACTCACCCTGGTCTGTTCAGAGTGGAGGTGAATCAGACTCACCTGGTCTGTTCAGAGTGGAGGTGAATCAGACTCACCCTGGTCTGTTCAGAGTGGAGGTGAATCCGACTCACCTGGTCTGTTCAGAGTGAAGGTGAATCAGACTCACCCTGGTCTGTTCAGAGTGGAGGTGAATCCGACTCACCTGGTCTGTTCAGAGTGAAGGTGAATCCGACTCACCTGGTCTGTTCAGAGTGGAGGTGAATCAGACTCACCCTGGTCTGTTCAGAGTGGAGGTGAATCAGACTCACCTGGTCTGTTCAGAGTGAAGGTGAATCAGACTCACCTGGTCTGTTCAGACTAGATGTTTACCAGACTCACCCTGGTCTGCCAGGTCTCTGCCTCCTCCTCCTGGGTCCGCTTGGCCTCCTCCAGCAAGGCAATCTTAGCAGTGTACTCTGCAAGTTCTGCAGTCTGTCACAAGAGACAGAGGAAGAACAAGACAAAGGCAAAGAGTGTCTTGAACAAAAGTGTAAAGCCTAATAATACATTTTTTTGAATATAGGGCTCTAAAGTGATCAGCATAGAATTTAGGTTTACTGTTTTGGTTAGAGGCCAGGTAAGAATTTTAAATTTGCCAACTCAACGATTTAATCTATTGACATCTACTAGCCATGTCTAAACATTTAATATAAAAATTTGGTAGTAAGAAAGTATTTCTTTGATTATTTTTAAGTTGGGCAGAAGTGTTGCTCCGAAGGCATAAGGGTTTATACATAAGCAAGGTAAAATCAAGAGCAGTTAAAATTGCCTTCACCTAGTGACGGTAAGCTGAATTACAAGAAAATGTGAGACAGATTCTGGATAGCCATTTGATAGCCATTTGGCAGTCTTGTTGAGCAGTCATTTCTTGAGGGTAGAAGCTCTGCTGAGTCCTCTGGGTTAGTCTAATAATAGCCTGACCTCATGTCTATTCTATGCCATTAATACCCCTTAATGTTCATTGCTAGTCATATTCATTTGGAAGTGAACCATGATTGTCTCATCTCAACTGGCAGTCAATAATTTCAGGGTCACTCTTCACTGTACATGAAGACTGTAAGGTTCAGTCTAGCTGGGCTGATCCCTGTGTACTTACCAGCCGGTCCTGACTCTCTTGTTGAACCTCTGCCTGCCTGGCCAGTTCATCTTTGGCAAGCAGAGCAGCTTGTCTCTCAACCTCCAGCCTGGCTGCGTCCTCCTGCACTCTTCTCCTTTCCTCCTCCAGATGAAGAGCTCTTTCCAGCTGCTCCTGCAAATCTAATACGGACATAGACGTTCATTAAATAAACACCTACATCTTTAAACCTAAATCTTTATGTACAATGACTCTAGAGAATGTGACAAGATAAAGTTAATCTACGCCAAGATTCTCCCGCTGTGATCAAAGATCTGAGGGATCATAGATCTCTTTCCACATTTCTATGTCTCAACATGTTTCAACACCGCCCAGGGAAGAAATCAGTACAAGCAAATTCAAATTTAAAAAAAAAACAATTTCTCAATGACAATATCTGTCTTTCATTCCAAAGGGTTAATTTGATCCCGAGCACTGGGATTTTATGACCCAATGGTTTTTGATGCTGAGGAGTAGTGAACATCTGTACACTTTTGGGGGGAATAAATATTTGGAACGTCAACAACATATGGCAACGTTTCAATCATTGTCCAACACTGCTTTCATTAACAGTGTTACTTTTAATGTTAAGTACTCACCTCTCTCTGCTTTCTTGGTTGTTTCTTCGAACTCATGAAGCCGCAGCATCAAGTCTTTTTTCTCTCTCTCCATCTGCTCCTTTTCTTTCTCCATTGCCTCCCTCTTCTTTTTCTCGTTCTCCAGCTGAGCCCTAAGAAACCAGAGCAGGGATTAGAGATTTGTGAGAGGATCAATTCACACAAACTTCACATAAGTAGGTATTATTGTATAGTTATTACTGTATGCGTAGGTATTATTTTATATATTATTGTATATGTAGGTATTATTGTATATGTAGGTATTATGGTATATGTAGGTATTATTGTATATGTAGGTATTATGGTATATGTAGGTATTATTGTATATGTAGGTATTCTTGTATATGTAGGTATTATGGTATATGTAGGTATTATTGTATATGTAGGTATTATTGTATATGTAGGTATTATGGTATATGTAGGTATTATTGTATATGTAGGTATTATTGTATATGTAGGTATTATTGTATATGTAGGTATTATGGTATATGTAGGTATTATTGTATATGTAGGTATTATTGTATATGTAGGTATTATTGTATATGTAGGTATTATTGTATATGTAGGTATTATTGTATATGTAGGTATTATGGTATATGTAGGTATTATTGTATATGTAGGTATTATGGTATATGTAGGTATTATTGTATATGTAGGTATTATTTTATAGGTATTATTGTATATGTAGGTATTATTGTACAGAGTTTATTGTATATGTAGGTATTATTGTATATGTAGGTATTTTTGTATCTGTATTTTTGTATATGTAGGTATTATTGTACAGCTATTATTGTATATGTAGGTATTATTGTATATGTAGGTATTATTGTATCTGTATTATTGTATATGAAGGTATTATTGTATCTGTATTATTGTATATGAAGGTATTATTGTATAGCTTTTGCTGTATATGTAGGTATTATTGTATAGGTATTATTGTATATGTAGATATTATTGTACAGGTATTATTGTATATGTAGGTATTATTGTATAATGTAGGTATTATTGTATATGTAGGTATTATTGTATATGTAGGTATTATTGTATATGTAGGTATTATTGTATATGTAGGTATTATTGTATATGTAGGTTTTATTGTATCTGTATTATTGTATATGTAGGTATTATTGTATATGTAGGTATTATTGTATCTGTATTATTGTATAGGTATTATTGTATATGTAGGTATTATTGTGTAGGTATTATTGTGTAGGTATTATTGTATATGTAGGTATTATTGTATATGTAGGTATTATTGTATATGTAGGTATTATTGTACATGTAGGTATTATTGTATATGTAGGTATTATTGTATCTGTATTATTGTATATGTAGGTATTACTGTATCTGTATTATTGTATATGTAGGTATTATGGTATAGGTAGGTATTATTGTATATGTAGGTATTATTGTTTATGTAGGTATTATTGTATCTGTATTATTGTACATGTAGTCCTTGTCTATGTCGTACCTTTCCAACTGTTTCTGAAGCTTCTCCTCCCGGGCCTTAATCTTCATCTGTTGGACCTCAATGCTGTCAGGCTTCCTCCTCCTCATGTACAGCTCGTGGTTCCCCATACACAAGGCCAAGATACGCTTGTTCATGGGGAGCCGAGGGGCGTAGAACACAAAGTCCTGAGAACGTAAAACATGAAACCTCCATGTTCTCCTGTTGCTCTGTCTCTCATACACTCTCTCAAGGTCTCTCTCGCGCACGCGCACACGAGCACACGCCCCCGCACACACACACACACACACACACACACACACACCCACACACCCAAACACACACGCACGCACGTGCACGTGCACGTGAAAACTCAACCACATCTACACATGCTTTAAATGCCTCTCTGAAGTGCTTTAATAGTCTTAAACCTTTCTTTCTCTCTGCCACTTATGTGCTGTAATAGTCGCAAAACGAAAAGTGCTGTAACCTCTGGAGCATCAGAGCCTTGCCCCGGCTCTATTGAACACATTGTATAGAGTACTTACGGGAGCTTTCTTATCAATTGGCTTGATGATGAACTTTTTATCGTTAAATGCAATGTTCCTGATTTCACTCCAGGGAAACCCAATATTTGGTGTAAGTCTAGAGTAGAGAAGAAAAGAACAGAACAGGCACAAATAAAGCATTGAGTTGCGGCTATTAATACTGTATGCTGTAATCAATCGTGTGCAACTCAAGAATTTGGCCAAAGACCTCTGCATAACAAACAGCAGGTCATGTTTGGCGTTAGCCCACAGGAGCAGGGGGCGAGAGGACAGGTAGAGTAGGATAAACTGGGCTGGTGGATGAAGTCAAGGTAGAGTAGGTTAAACTGGCCTGGTGGATGAAGTACGGGTAGAGTAGAGTAAACTGGGCTGGTGGATGAAGTCAAGGTAGAGTAGGGTAAACTGGGCTGGTGGATGAAGTACGGGTAGAGTAGAGTAAACTGGGCTGGTGGATGAAGTCAAGGTAGAGTAGGGTAAACTGGGCTGGTGGATGAAGTACGGGTAGAGTAGAGTAAACTGGGCTGGTGGATGAAGTCAAGGTAGAGTAGGGTAAACTGGGCTGGTGGATGAAGTACGGGTAGAGTAGAGTAAACTGGGCTGGTGGATGAAGTCAAGGTAGAGTAGGGTAAACTGGGCTGATGGATGAAGTACGGGTAGAGTAGGGTAAACTGGGCTGGTGGATGAAGTCAAGGTAGAGTAGGGTAAACTGGGCTGATGGACGAAGTACGGGTAGAGTAGGGTAAACTGGGCTGGTGGATGAAGTCAAGGTAGAGTAGGGTAAACTGGGCTGGTGGATGAAGTACGGGTGTTTGAATGCGGAGGAACTGACTGCAGGCTGGGCTAGTTGAGTGGTGGTGGTGGTGGGGGGGGTGTCTAACAGAATTCTGGGGTTTTGCTGAGATAGAAAAAATAGAGATGCTGGGTCAGTCTGTCAATCTGCCAGTCAGTCTGCTAGTTAGAAAGTTAGTCTGTCTGCCAATCAGTCAGTCAGTCATTCTGCCAGTCTGTCAGCCAGTCAACCAGTCTGTCAGCCAGTCAGTTATATACCAACCTGTCCTCTTTCTCGTAGATGTTGAGTCCCAAAGCGTCCACCCCGAGCCAGAGTTCAGTTCCCTTCTTGTTCTTGATGTCAAAGAAGTTGACTCCGTACATCTCCAGGTCTTGGGCGATCTTTAGATACTCCAGCATAACGTCCTCCCTATTCATAAAGCATCAAGATAGTAATTCATGAGGTCCTTGAGGGTGATATATAGAACGCTCTAAAAACATTATCCTCCTTGTTCACAAAGGACCATCCAGCCTTTCTCTCAGCGATTCTACATAACAGGTTCACTGAAGCAGAACCAAAGCAAAAGCTGTACATTCAAAACACTCCAACCAGGGTTTCTGGAAAACCCATTTGTGCCAACTGTGTTCAAACTCACTTGAACATTAATTTGTGCTCTTCGTGCCATGTCTGGACCCTCTGCTCCCACTGTTCCTTAGACAGCTTGTGCTGGTCCAGCACCCTGAGGAGAGATGGAAGACAAGGAGGAGAAAATTTAACATAAGACACAACAAAGGGAAAGGAAAAAGAAGAGAAAGAAAAAGAGATAGATAATAGATAATGATTCATTAGTTGTTTCTTTCAGTCCAAGTAAATTCATCTGAAGTTTGTCGTCAACTGTGAATCAGCCTTTAGCATGAGGAGAAGAAACTGACTACAAACCCTAACGTCAAGGTTAATCCGTAATGTCAAACTTCATCCATCCCTCTGCTCTCCACTGACTCACTTCTATAAATCCCAATCCCTCAGTTAATCCACAGCCCTGACTCACTTCTATAAATCCTAATCCCTCAGTTAATCCACAGCCCTGACTCACTTCTATAAATCCTAATCCCTCAGTTAATCCACAGCCCTGACTCACTTCTATAAATCCTAATCCCTCAGTTAATCCACAGCCCTGACTCACTTCTATAAATCCTAATCCCTCAGTTAATCCACAGCCCTGACTCACTTCTATAAATCCTAATCCCTCAGTTAATCCACAGCCCTGACTCACTTCTATAAATCCTAATCCCTCAGTTAATCCACAGCCCTGACTCACTTCTATAAATCCTAATCCCTCAGTTAATCCACAGCCCTGACTCACTTCTATAAATCCTAATCCCTCAGTTAATCCACAGCCCTGACTCACTTCTATAAATCCTAATCCCTCAGTTAATCCACAGCCTTGACTCACTTCTATAAACCCCAATCCCTCACTTAATCCACAGCCCTGACTCACTTCTATAAATCCTAATCCCTCAGTTAATCCACAGCCCTGACTCACTTCTATAAACCCCAATCCCTCAGTTAATCCACAGCCCTGACTCACTTCTATAAATCCCAATCCCTCACTTAATCCACAGCCCTGACTCACTTCTATAAATCCTAATCCCTCAGTTAATCCACAGCCCTGACTCACTTCTATAAATCCTAATCCCTCACTTAATCCACAGCCCTGACTCACTTCTATAAACCCCAATCCCTCAGTTAATCCACAGCCCTGACTCACTTCTATAAATCCCAATCCCTCACTTAATCCACAGCCTTGACTCACTTCTATAAATCCCAATCCCTCACTTAATCCACAGCCTTGACTCACTTCTATAAATCCTAATCCCTCACTTAATCCACAGCCCTGACTCACTTCTATAAATCCCAATCCCTCACTTAATCCACAGCCCTGACTCACTTCTATAAATCCTAATCCCTCAGTTAATCCACAGCCCTGACTCACTTCTATAAATCCTAATCCCTCAGTTAATCCACAGCCCAGACTCACTTCTATAAATCCCAATCCCTCACTTAATCCACAGCCCTGACTCACTTCTATAAATCCTAATCCCTCAGTTAATCCACAGCCCTGACTCACTTCTATAAATCCTAATCCCTCACTTAATCCACAGCCCTGACTCACTTCTATAAACCCCAATCCCTCAGTTAATCCACAGCCCTGACTCAATTCTATAAATCCCAATCCCTCACTTAATCCACAGCCTTGACTCACTTCTATAAATCCCAATCCCTCAGTTAATCCACAGCCCTGACTCACTTCTATAAATCCCAATCCCTCAGTTAATCCACAGCCCTGACTCACTTCTATAAATCCTAATCCCTCACTTAATCCACAGCCCTGACTCACTTCTATAAATCCTAATCCCTCAGTTAATCCACAGCCCTGACTCACTTCTATAAATCCCAATCCCTCACTTAATCCACAGCCCTGACTCACCTTTTGGGCAGCAGGCGCTCATTTGTCAGGTATCCATTCCTGTGGGTCTCCTTGTTATAGTCTCCAAACTTTGCCTGTACGGCATAGGAGGCCAGCAAGACGGCCGACTCTGGAGGGCAGTACACCTCGTCAGTTAGGATAGCTTCTTTCACCTGAAGGCCATAACAGAGTCTGAATCAGTGTGTGTGTGTGTGTGTGTGTGCGTGTGTGTGTGTGTTTATGTGTGTGTGGGGATCTGTACGTATTGTGTGTGTGTCTGAGGGATACCTGCAGAAAGAACAGTTTCTGTGTGATCTCCTGTATCAGTTCATCGGCCACGTCCTCCGGGTAGAACTTAGCCCGAAAACGGAACTGTAGAGGAGCTTCTTTCTTCACCTCTTGGGCTGACACCTGTGGAGGAGACATTTTAGTAGTACAGGTGAAAATGATCCACTGTGCAAATTGGGCATGCCAAAAAGGTGAAAGGTGTGTGCATGAAACCCAGACAACAGGTAGCACGTACAGTGATTGGACAAAAGTTCAGACAGAAGTAGTTTAAAGGTAATCGGTGACATTTAGTTAGATAGTTGGAGAACCAGGTGAGGCAGCCGTGAGAGAAGCCCGGGCTATTGAGTCGGTTGATATGAAAACGATGACGTTAACAGAACCAAATTGCTAGGACAGATCCATGTAAACGGCTGCACAGTGGTGCTTTTTATCAATGGTGGCTATGATGTCGTTCAGAACTTTAACCAGGACCAGCACGGAAACCAGATTGCATAGCAGATAGGGAACAATGGGATTTGAGACAATCTGTTCGTGGACCAGTTTTTCAAATACTTTGAAAAGATATTGTAGGATGGATATTGGTCTGTGGCAGTTGGGGTCTTCCTCATTGAAGCTGGAAATGACTGTGACGGATTTCCAGTGCCTCAGGATTTCAGAAGATGAGAAAGATATGTGAAACAGATTGCTTATCGGGGTCCAGATTATCCAGCCTGGCTGATTTATACAGGTCCAGATTTTGCAACTCTCTCAATATAACAGCTTTTTGAATTGGAGAAGCGTGTGAAGAGGCGTGGTAGTGTGGCAATGGTAGTTGTAGAGCAGTTGGCCGAGGGCAGGGAGTCAGAGGAAAAGCATGGCCAGTTTCTGCGAAATGCTCATTAAAATTATCATAGACTTATTGGTAGTGACAGTATTGCAGTATTATGACAGTATTATGAAGAACAACCTAGCGTCCTCTACTGACGAGATTACATTAATGTTCACCCAAGATACAGAGTTCAGGTCATTTAGAAAGGCCTGTTCGCTGAATTGTTTTGAAAATTATTTAAAAAGCAAATTAGTTTATTTAAAAGGCAAACTAGTTAGGACAACATCTATGTGGATCCACTTGGTTACTGATTTGAGGTTGAACCTGGTAGGTTCATTTATAATTTGTGTGAGAATAAGTGCATCAAGTGAAGGAAGTAAGTGACTGGGGGGGTCAAGCCTTTTCCAAGTCTACAATCAGATCACATTAGGTGTCAGTTCACATTTGGTGTCTCAGGCACTGCTTATGTCCTTGTAGAAGAAACAGGTGTTGGAAAGTAATCTGAAGACTAGGAGAACGAGACAAATCTTACCTTCTTGTCATACTTCAGCCATGTGTGAAAGCCTCTGGTGTCGGTGTACAGCAGGCCAAAGTACCAGACCTCCCGAAGCCCAATCGTCCGCGACACCTGCAGAATGGGTTCAGCAGTGCTGGTTATGTGCACATTATGCTTTCATTTAGAGCTATAAATCCAGAGGAATTAGGGTTGGGTGGAGCACCCAAGCACAGATCTTAAACCGGCTCTAGAATCAACTACCTTTTGGATACTAGCCCAACGCTAACCACTAGGACATCTGCAAACTGTTATCCTTCGCACCTGATATGAACTAGAAAGGGAATACATAAGTAAGTGGATGACTTGACTCAATTAGTAAGTAGGTAAACAACAAACCTGTTCAAACAGCTGTTGGCCAGTGGTGTTAGGATTGATAGAGAACTCCAGCTCAGCATCCATGGTCGTAACCCGAATGTTGATCTGCAAACAGATAACACGGTCATTCACTGTCTGAAGCTCCTTAATGAATCGTTAAAGAAACGTTCAAGGTATTCCATCAGTTCATGTGCATATGCTGACAACATACCGAAGAAATTGACGAAGAGCGCTCTCCAAACGTCAAAACAACGTTTTCGAACGTACAAGCTTTTTTCTAACTTCGAAGTACATTTCTAAACTTAGTGACGTGACGTCGTTTAATTGTGAGTCGATCTGGGGATGCGGTTCATCAAGGTTACATTTTTTACTCATGAACGAACCTCGGTGAACCCTATTTGGATACTGATGTTGGCAAATACTACTTTGGCCTGCGCTAGAATGTGGATCGATATCTACTCAAGTTCATTGAATACATCTAAACTAAGGAAATAGCATATATGTATATATATATAAAATGCTAAACCATAGGTGAACATTTGCCTTCAGTTGTTGCAGTCAGTAAAGTGATTTGCTCATGACCCGTTTGTAATTGCACACAATCTCAGTAGACTTTGTACTTCAGGTTACTGCAAGGTGCCACAAAGTTTGTACAACTCAGATTAGTATAACAAAGCACTTAATGCCAAAGTGCAGATGTCTCTGTCAGACTGAACGTAAGTTCACACTGAGGGACTTTGGAAAGGACATGAAAGATACAACCATCACAAAAACTGGGCAAAACGTATGACAACACACACTGAGCTGCTCCTTTAGTAGAAATTAGATATCACGACAAAGATTTTCTAACGTGGAATCCTTTATTGCACTGCTTGGCTTTTCAGTCCAGAAGGTCAGGTCACATTTCGCTTAAAGTACATTTAACAGTGTCTCATAACACTTAAGAGAGAAGGCCCTTTTTAAGGGTTACTTGGCCTCTGAGCAAAGAGCAATGCTGTTACTTTGTACCACTATGTCCCTCCCATAACTGTCCCGCTGACCTTTAGGTGAGCGTTCAACAGTTAGATTTCCACTGCGTTTCACAATGTTTTATGAACTTGCCCTCCGGGCGCCATAAAGAACTTGAGCAACAATGACTAAGTGGAACATCCGTTATATGTTTTTACACCACCTGCAAGGTTTCTGAAGAATACGCAGACATTGACTACCGGCATGGAGCAGGACACACTTTCTAATCCCGAGTTAACACACGGACACAACGTGGAGCGCAATTTGGGCCGCAGCTGAGAAGTGTTTACCACCCCGCTGATAACTTAATCCACAATCGGTCTCTCCAAAGGGAACGTCACAGAAACCATGTCAGATAGACATCAGGCTGACCCCTGTGCTTGGAAATGCTATACCCTGTGCTCCAAGGGAAAGTCATTGACACACACACCGTTTGTTTAACACCACACGATTAGTGTCTAGGAACCAGTAATACGACTTTCAGCCAACTGACCTACCCGCACAACACTTTAATTGCTGATGGCCACGTTATGAAAATGTCCTCATAGGATTCTGAGAATATTTATGACTCCAATGATGCTGTGGAATTGCCCACGCCTATCTTACACACAGCAGAGCGAGATAGATAATTGTTAGCCAAGACAAGAGGCAAGATTGTGGGATAAACTCTGGGTTGAGTTAATCAGTACGTGTCTAAATGCATCTCCCTCAAACTGATCTCTGGAAATCATTTAACAGAAGACAGATTCCTTCCTAACAAGACAAACGACATAGAACGCAGGTTTGACATATCCACACATCTCATCGCCGAGAACCAGGGGGACCTTGTTATAATACTGGGCGGCGTTGTGGGGCAACTCAGTCAATCATTTTACTGCTCAGGAGAACTTAATCTACTGTGGAGTAACTCAGTGCTGGTTCTGTTAACAGATGCTGAACAACAGATTAATAAGGATCCAGCAACTGGATTTAAAATCATCCAACAACTGGTGTTTGGCACATTGTCATGGGTTGCCGAGCATTCTGACGTCAGGACCAAATCTGGCCAATCAAAAACAAGTAGCAGCCCAGAGAGATAGTCACTATTGGACGAAATATTGATTGAGCGATTAATCACAACTTCTTCAAATTAACCAAACCAACCAACTGCTATCGTATCAGGGGCACCTGTTGAATCTTCCGCATCTGCTGTCTGTGTCATTTTTTTATGGCAGTTTTTTTATTGTGAGATGTGTCCGGGTGTGTAGTGCCAAAGTCTGTAGCATATGAGCAATAGTTATCTTTAACTACTCATTTTAATTTCAGGTTTGTGTTTTTTTTCTCCCTTGAGCGTAGTGTTCATTTTAGGTAATTATTTGTGCTTTAATAATTCAGCTTTGTGTGTTGTCCTGTTCTCTTTCAATTGTATGTTGGCTTTCAGGTGACTTAACTGGACAAAAAATAAAGGTAAAATAGCTACAGTAACATTATTGTTTCTATATAATTCCATCTGGTTTAAATGTTTTAGAATGGATACCGGTTTATATAAAAATCCTATATTACCATTGCATACCAATACATACCACCATAATACAAAGAAATGGAAATAATGGTAGACTTACTGTTTTAGGCATTGCTGTTCTAGGCGAAGTATCAGTGCTAGGTGAAAAAATGTGTGATCTCCAAAGTGTTCGAGAGAGAGAATGTAACTCCCAGTCCGTGATAAAGAAATCTCTTACTCTGCTCCCAGACACTCGCTATAAGGTCTGGAGCTGGGCTGTCCTTTGAACTTGGCTGTGAAGATTACTTATACTGACATGATGGCCTACTCAAGTCTGACTCATTCCCGGTCTGATAGAAATGCCAGAGCAGTGGAGCAGCTCACCTTGGCTGACGACTGTAAAACCCTTACCTGAGCCTAGCGTATTTTAAAAGCTCCGCCCTGAACCGACCACGGCGAAGGGCAACTCTGTACGCTGGCACCCTGGCAACGGGGACCTTTGGTCGCGCAGGCTGCTGCTATGGCCTTGAGGTTACAGCTAGTGATTCATTTCTGCTTTTCGCCCAGACAAAATACTTCTGGTAAGACTTTGACACAAAGAGAAAATACATAGTGTGGGGAATCAGGCCTTTATTGTTTTGTTTTAACAAAAGCCTTGACAGTGATTAAAACCTGTGTGTCTATTAAAGCGTATAAGACATGACGTAGGTCAAGTAAAACTGTATCGAATATAACCGAAAACCTAATCAATGAGATTCTGTACGCTTAATAATTTAACTAGCAATAAGGGAGTCCTAAATACCAGAGAAACTAAAAGCAGTGTATTTTGGTGTAGCTGTAAGTAAGCGTTTCACCATTAGTTTAAATCAGTTGTTAACAAATCATGTGGCAAATTGGACATTTAATCTAGTATTGAATAATGTGGAGTTTAAAGCATCTGGAGGAGGCTGAACGCCTCCATGTCACTCTAGATAGCAAGCAGACATGGTCAAAACATACAGATTCAGTGGTTGCTTAGAGGGAGAGTTATGTCTGTGGGAGAACAGTGTTCTGCTTCTTTAACATTATAGTGTATATCGTAGATGTCCATATATTGTTATGTTATGTGATTTACGTAATGTGATTTGTTTTCGAACACAGAAACTCAAGCTACAGCTTATGCAGATCCGGATGAAAAACAAAACAAAAGAGTTTCAGAGTCAAACAAAAACAAGTAAAACCCAGAAATGATAATGTGTCCTAAATGGTACATAACTATCAACGTCACTTATGAATACTCCAAATGTCTTTATTGTAGTAAACATCAAAACAAATATTTTACAGTCATTACACAGTCCTAAATAAATACAGCAGAAACACAGAGACCTATAACACACGGCTGACAAGGATGGACGACTGGCAGACTTATACAGTGTTATACAGTGCAAAAGGCTTAGGCACTTTAAAGTTAAAGACTAAATTGGGCAGTGTTTATTTGTAATATATATTTGTTTATTCAGCAAATATATGCTTACAATCCAAATAAATGGCTGTAGTTTGTAGACTTTTGCACAGCACTGTGGTACTTTGAATGTATTTTACCAATTACTTTACTTTTAAATCATGATCTTAGTGGAGTACTCAGTGTATTTAATCTCCCGGTCTCTGGGTTAGCTTGTCAAACCAAAGTAGTGTTGCAAACCAACCAAAAATGCTGACCAAACACCCTTTGGATTAGAACACGTCTTTAGAACTCGTCTTTAGAACACGTCTTTAGAACACGTCTTTAGAACACGTCTTTAGAACACGTCTTTAGAACACGTCTTTAGAACACGTCTTTAGAACTCGTCTTTAGAACTCGTCTTTAGAACTCGTCTTTAGAACTCGTCTTTGGTGTTAAATTGAGGTTGGTCCTCGGGTGTGAAGTCTGCATTGGGGCTACCATCCGGATTGAGTATACGCATGGTGGTGTAGCCAACAATCGGGTACTTCTTCTTGTAAGTGCCCTCGAATACACTCTCCAGGGACTGGATCTGCTCCTCAGAAAGGCCCGTCTGATGGAGTGTAGAGGGTAAAAAGAGACACCCAGGTAAGTACTATTGCATACAGGTGCACAGGACAAAAATGGTCTTTCAACAGTTCTTTCTTTGTGTAAACTTTCTCCATAGAACATGGAACACAGAAGTTCTACACATACTACCAGCAGACCAGAGAACGATTCCTTATTGTCTCTTTCTGTTAATGCTATCTCTCCCTAAAACATTATCTATCCAACTGAACCCTTCAACAGGGCTAGGCCCCTATCTGTCCCTACAAAACCTGTACTCACAATGTCGGACGTCAAGTCAGAAGGCTCCAGGGACATTTTGGCCACAGCTCTGGTGCAGTCCTTTCCAGCCAAGACATTGTATGCAGCTCCTTTTCCATAGAACTCTGCAATGATGACAAAATGTAGCGTTTTCACTGATGGTAGGCCAACAATACCCACACATATTACATCTTTGCTGTTTGTCTGGGCCACAATTGCATGATCAGAATAACTTGACCTTAAGGATTGTGTCTTCAACTTCACCCTTTGTGTCATTTTGCTTTTAGCTACTCATTAAACAGACACACGTCTCCTAAGTTCACCTGTAGATGGCTAGGAAGAACAATGAACAACACCCAGCAGTTGTCAGTACTTAAATAGTTGTCATCAGAGTCAGTGCTAGAGATTACCCACAATGCAACAGTGTGTGGAGTTGATAAGTTACATTGTCACCCCTCACTCAGAGGTGGGGAACCCACCATTGTGTGTGAGTGCATTATTTACCTTTTCCCTTGGTAACATCAAACACCACTCCTTTCACGGCCATGTAAATGGGCCGGCCCTCCTAAAACAGTGACATTATGTGACTTTAGAGCAATCAGAGTTATTAGTGGTACACTGAACCCACCCGCCCAGATGCACAGCATCGGTTGTCATGCCGACGTTAGATAAGGACATGAAGAAGGGCTCGTTTTGTTCAGCTCAACCCGCTTATTCCTTATTACTTTATAATTTTAGACAAAATAATGAGAGTGAAGTGCTAGTATAAGAAACTAAAAGAGACATGTTTTCAGGTATTATTCATGAACACTAGGTTTTGTGGAATTGTAAACACTTACTACAAAATAGGGAACATTCTTGACATAGATCCATGGACAGAATAAAAGTAAAACTACTTAAATAAAAGAACATACATCCTTCCTCGTAAAGTGTCCCTAAATATATCATATATAGTTTGTAAGGTCTAAAAAATATAACAACAGTTCTCTTGGCATGGCAGAGTTTCCCCAATTTTAAAAAAAGATTTGGTATGATGGGAAACGGACACCTAATCAATACATTGTGCGTCGATGCCTTTTCGACGCACTCTGGGCACTAGCTTCCCCTTCTCAGTACCTAGGCAACAACCTACCTCACTCCCATCGTGTCTTTTTAAGTCGTCGTCCGTAAACAAGCGGACAGGTTTAGAGGCTGGTTTTGGTTTAAGTTTTACATCGTCTGCCAAACCCAATCCGAGAAGGCCACATAATGTGATACAAAGTTGCAATGTGACCACTGTTACCATAGTAAACCTATTTGGGCAAGCCTCAACAACATGCATATAGAATTCGGACGTCCTCTTCCTAGTTGTCTCTTGGATCCTACTTCCGGCTTCTCTATCCTGGCGGTCTAAAGTCAACTCGACAATAGAAAACTTAACTTTCGCAATTTACCCTAAAATATTGAGCAGGGGAACGATCTTTAGGCTAGAATATACGAACGTGGAATGTATGTAAGACCCCAATTAGATCCACTTCAGGCTACCCCATATATATAATATTTTTTCCCAACGTCAAATTGTTGGTCATGTGGTTTCTGATCACGTTCCTGGGAATCAAATGCCAAGATCAGGAGAAACTGCTGCGCTGCTCTAAAGTTACACTGAGAACACCTTCCCTCTTGTCAACGGTTCTAGGGACTGCTTACACTTCCACAATCAAACACCAGTTAACGAGGAGGGAATGGATAAACTGATCTCACGTCAGCACTCGGGTAACACCTACACAATTCCTCGGGCATAGGCTCCAACACCAACGAACGAGACCACGTTCTCGTGGATGAATGTATCAACCTGCGTCTAACATTCTGCGTCTAACATTCTAGAACCAGATCTAATTACTGGGAATGTGTTGCTGAAATACACGTCGTTTTAATGGCATTTTAGGTCAATGTAGGTCTAGTCATTATTTGAAGGCTGATCGGAATGCTCAGGACGGAGACCTCCCAGTCATACGAAGAAGTAAGTTCGGTTACTGTGACTGCATGGTTGTAGGCTCGGTGTAAATCGATTTCATGTATCAATGCCATTTACAGTTCTGTCGATCTGTTTCGATCGGTCACAGTCTTGAAAAATTATTGGAAAACAATAATTGGCTGATACGGAAAAGACGATCGTGTCACTCGATGCTGATATGAGAGTGTTTCAAGTGAAATTAGTCATAACAGAAGAAAAGACAATTCGGCGAAAATGTTTCCTCCTTGGTTTCCTATCGACAGGACACGATAGAGTGAAAAGCAAATAACATTTATCAAGTTATAATTAAGGACACGGGGATATATAGATTGTTGTAACAGCAACTGCCAACATTAATGGAATTAGAAAGTTAAGTAAAGGAGCAGATATAAATTGCGCATGGGGTCAGAATGTATTGGGTGATTAGGGAGATTAAAGTTTTAAAAAACATTCTATCAATGTTATATAGAACATATCAAGAAATTCAGTCTTCATAGCTGTTTTAAGGTGAGTTAACAAAAACAATTTATCTTCGATATTGCACATTCCACGAAGCCGGGCATCCCCCCCTTACCGATGGTATAGTAGCCTGTATTGAATATACCCTGAAAAACCTGGCTAAAATATAGTTGGTCCTCTGCGTGCCACCGAAATCTGTTTGGAGGTCTAACTTCATCACATCACATGACAGTGTTTTCAAAATCACAAAAGATGACACCCACTTCTCCCAAAATAATTGTGTGGACATCATTTTGTAATTGAACAAGAATAGTGGCAATCAAGGAATGTGTGAAAATAACACTTGTTGTCAATTGGTTGGTAGTTTACTGTAGAACAACAGAGGGTTTTAACCCCAAACCATCCCTAAATGTGTGTGTTGGTGGGTAAATGTGTGTATGTTGTCATTAGTCCAGTAGAAACAGTTCCTATGCCCTGTTGTGTGACTGTTCAGTTAACTACTTACAAGTCTGCAGATCGAATGAAGCAGAAGACCGAGATTCTGTTAATAATAAACAACTTTACGCATGTCTATTTAATACAGTTCAACGACGCCGAAGAACTGCAGTCTCCGGATTTCTACCAAGATCATGGCGATGGTGACCTGGACGAACCCGAGGAGGAATATATCGCCAGGGTTTTACCAGGTTCTGTAAAGGCTGTTTTATTCTAGTGTAAATAACTCTATTCCATTCAAATCTGTTTTATAACATTTGGCTTGGTAAATGCTCTAAACAAATTATTGAATAATTTTCCATTTCATTCCATTTCATTCCATTTCATTCCATTTCATTCCATTTCATTCCATTTCATTCCATCGCTATCTCATCCTGATCTGCTATCAAATTGTAACTGAATCCACTACATCGTGGTCCATATCACTAATACCGTTTGGCCTCATGATTCCAGTTGAAGACACGGTGGACAGCAACCCCTTTGCGTTGTTCAATAAGGCCTGTCTGAAGAACGTCTTCACAGTGCTGCTCCTGTTCATCTACCTCCTGCTGACGGCTGTGGCCGTGTTCCTCGCCTACCAGACCATCACGGACTTCATGGAGAAGCTCAACCACCCCGTCATGTCCGTCACATACAAGGAGGTGGACGTCTTCTCTCCCCCTGGTTGGTGGAACGGTTCATACATACAGTTCTCGACTCTTCTCCTCCTCCTCCCGTAATCCTACCCTGAGCTGTAGTTGTGGGAGGTATAACTGCGACCAGACAGATCCGAGTCCTGGGCGAACATTAGTACGACTAAAAAAGACTTTAATGAGAGTCAAATGTTATTTAAGGGAAATGTTAGAGAATGTTTCACCTGTTTCTTTTGTGATCATTTGTTTCTTGATAATATTATGTTGTTTTCCGGGTATTGAATATCAAGCCTATTTTTCTATACTTTACCTATTGATTTTTCACTTTTGCCAAATTTTCCTGTCCCTATCATGTCAGACTGGTCATGCATTTTGTGGCCTATTTTATAAGACTTTTTTCGCCGTTAAGCCATAAGAGGACTGATCACCCCTCAGAGCCTGGATCCTCTCTAGGTTTCATCCTACGTCAACCTAAGTCAACCCATCAGGGAGTTTCTTATAGCCTCCTTGTATTAACATATTGATGTGTGCTCTGTCGGGTTTCAGGCTGGGTGTTTGTAAAAGCACTCTGTGGCAACTTGGTTGTAAGAAAAGGCCTTGAAATTAATTTTTCTTTTATTGATTTCGCAATATCCAATTTCCCAATGAAACGTCATTTCATGTGTGTTTCCCTCGCCAGGCATTGCACTCTACCCCGGGACGGCCCAGCTGCTGAGCTGCAAGCACCACTACCACGCCCACATCCCCCCGCTGGTCCCCTCAGAGATGCCCCAGCCAGGGGACTGTGTTACGGAAGAGGTGATCTACACTGGCCCTTACAACAACCACACCATGGTGAGGAAAACACAATTCATGGCAAGCTCTTCTGCCTCTCCTCTGAAGAGAAAGTGAGTGGGCGGGGTGATGGAAGAGAGTGAGTGGGCGGGGTGATGGAAAGAGAGTGAGTGGGCGGGGGTGATGGAAAGAGAGTGAGTGGGCGGGGTGATGGAAAGAGAGTGAGTGGGCGGGGTGATGGAAAGAGAGTGAGTGGGCGGAGTGATGGAAAGAGAGTGAGTGGGCGGGGTGATGGAAAGAGAGTGAGTGGGCAGGGTGATGGAAAGAGAGTGAGTGGGCGGGGTGATGGAAAGAGAGTGAGTGTGCGGGGTGATGGAAGAGAGTGAGTGGGCGGGGTGATGGAAAGAGAGTGAGTGGGCGGGGTGATGGAAAGAGAGTGAGTGGGCGGGGTGATGGAAAGAGAGTGAGTGGGCGGGGTGATGGAAAGAGAGTGAGTGGGCGGGGTGATGGAAAGAGAGTGAGTGGGCGGGGTGATGGAAAGAGAGTGAGTGGGCGGGGTGATGGAAAGAGAGTGAGTGGGCGGGGTGATGGAGAGTGAGTGGCAGAGACATCGTTTACACAAAAGCTATTGTGAAGGAAAACGAATCACACCTTTATTCAGGCACAAGTTTAATAATTTAAACACAGTCCCATTTTACCTTTGCTTTAATTAACTACACATTTAGGTACATGGGCTCACTTGCTCAGGACACAGACTAATTATATAATAAATTACTCTTGCGGTCCGTGTAGAAGAAAGCACTGGTGGTCAGCGGTCCGACGGATGTCAGAAACAGAGAGGTAGTCTTCCTTCAGTTCAGTCAGAATGAGACGCAGGAGGATTTTAGCGCCATCACTTATATGCTGTTTGACAGATACAACGACCTAGTCGAAAGGTAAAGCACTCGTCCAATTGGATCGCTGACAGTCGATCCGTGTATAGAAAAGTATGGAGTTACATTTGTCTCAAAAAGAACAAACAAAATTATTACTATTGCAACCAAAAAATATGTATTGCAAACAAAAAAAAAATATTGAATGCAAAACATCCACGAAAAGGTATCGAGATCCGCAAGAAATCAAAACGTTTTAATTGCAAAGACAAATGTATTGCAGTTTTTTTTTCTATCTCTGCTTACGTTGCCATGGTTTTTGCTCTCGGTCTTTTTTTGCAGTTGCGAATTTTTGACACAATTGTAACGTGTGGGCGGGGTTTAGATGACTTCCAAGAAGACGGGTCTCCTCTGTGAGTTTGTGAGCATACCACCTGAGGCTGCAAAAAGCCACGTTCCGGCTGCCCAGCCATCGTGACAATACAATCTACTGCTCGAAATCCGGCTGACCAATGGAGACCCGTCTTCTTGGAAGTCATCTAAACCCCGCCCACACGTTACAATTGTGTCAATAATTCGCAACTGCAAAAAAAGAAACCGAGAGCAAAAACCTGAACTCGCAACTGCAAAAAAAGACCGAGAGCAAAAACCATGGCAAAGTAAGCAGAGATAGAAAAAAAAATGCAATACATTTGTCTTTGCATTTAAAACGTTTTGATTTCTTGCGGATCTCGATACCTTTTCGTGGATGTTTTGCATTCAATATTTATTTTTTTGTTTGCAATACATATTTTTTGGTTGCAATAGTAATAATTTTGTTTGTTCTTTTTGAGACAAATGTAACTCCATAGAAAAGTAGCTTCAGAAATCATCATAAAGGAAATGTCATATACAATGTGTTATTATAAGTGTAGTAGTAATGTGTAATTACAAGTATAATGTTTTATATCTATGTAATAAGTGTGTAATAAATGTGCAATATTATTGATTCATACTATAGAGTGTGTATTCAAGCCACGTAATGGTATGATTCAGTGGACTAGGTGTGAAATAACAATGAATGTGTAATATTGTATATTTATATATATACATGTACAAGTGTGGAAGAACAGGCATATGTATCCCTACTCTAAATATCGTTTAGTAGTTTACTTGTGCAGCAAACGATATTTAGGAGAATGTGTGTGTGCTCAGACTGTTGGTCTGCTGTTGTAGTGTAGATAGATCAGCGTTCATGCAGGATTGTGAGAGGAACTACTCCACGTGGACCTTCTCTGGAGGCTTTAGGACCTGGGTGAAGATGTCTCTGGTGAAGACATCAGGGAAGGCAAATGAGTCCATGGAGTTCCGGCAAGAGGTCGGTATTATTTAAAAAAACTCCTGAAATGTCTCATTTGAGTTTAGTTAAAGTGTGGATTTTAAGATGACAACCTACATTATTTACTTTGGCACATAATTTGTCCTAACACTAACATTTTCCTCATAATATGTCTACTTTAGTTTTTAAGACGCCCCTAATTAGTACAAAAGTGGTTCCGCATGGTGATGAGTTACAGGCAATGTTGTCTGTTTTTCCAGTCCAGTGTCATCAAATATAATGACAAGAGACCCGAATCAGAGCAGAAAGCTGTTCAGCTTTTCTTTATTGTGTTTGAATGGAGGGATCCCTATATACAAGAAGTGAGAGATGTAAGTGGAAATGCTTTTTTATATTCTACTCAATACGATATATATTCTGTACATTTCTACTAACGTAGTTATTTCTGAAAAACTGAGAAATTCTCATTAGTAACAATTAACCATTTCACCCGTGTTTCTTTACAGATTGTGACAGCGAATCCGTGGAATACCGTAGCCATTCTTTGTGGTGTGTTCATGGCTCTATTTAAAGCTGCCAACTTTGCCAGTTTTAGTGTGAAATGGGTCATCAAGATACGTAAGAGGCATCTGAGAAACAGAAACAGGGAATTGAACCGAATAAGTACTGAGATTCAAAGTAGCTAGTTCTACTTTGACTGGAAAATATGAATATTTTAGAGTTGTTTTTAACGAGACAAATGATATCGGACTACCAAGTATTGTCCAAATTTTGTGCAGCTAATTTTTGGACCTTTACAAAACATTTCTATATTATATATAAATACTGCTGCTAAAATGGATTTTCAAATGCAAACATTGTCCAGTTTAAAGTACATTTGAGTGTTTGTTACTGTTGGTCTCAGTATACCTTTTATGAAACTGTTCAACAGTAAGTTGTCAGATGTTTTAAAACATTTTTGAATAGCTTTTAAAGTATCTTATTGCATCTAAACTGAAAATGTATATAACAAAATGTAAAGACGGGAGCTAATTCAGAAAATGTTACAGTGAGTAGTTTGTGCCAAATGTGGAACATAATGCAATAGTTTTTTTTTATTCTGTTAATTTCCTTTTCAAAATGTATACTTGAATATGTATATCTCACTTAAAATGAACATTGTTGGAGATTATTTTTCTTCCATTTTGACTGTTTTTTAATCATCAGAGGACTGAAGTTTAAGGAATTGACAGTGCATCCGGAAAGTATTCACAGCGCTTCACTTTTCCCAGATTTTGTTATGTCAGGGCTCGGTTCAGGGCTCGGTTCAGGGCTCGGTTCAGGGCTCGGTTCAGGGCTCGGTTCAGGGCTCAATTCAGGGCTCGGTTCAGGGCTCGGTTCAGGGTTCGGTTTGTGCTGTGGGACCTTATTTAGACAGGTCTGTGCCTTTCCAAATCATGTCCAATCAACTGAACTTACCACAGGTTGACTCCAATGAAGTTGTAGAAACATCTCAACCTCGACACTCAAAATTGAGCTCAGGCGCATGCAGTTTCCACTGATCATCCTGGGAATACTTATGTACTGTGATTGCTTTCATTTTTAATAGTTTTGCAAAAATATTAAGAAAAGTTATCACTTAGTCATTATTATTGTGTATATAATTATGAGGAAAACAACTAATTGAATCTATTTGGGGAATAAGGCTGTTACATAACAAAATGTAGAAAGTGAAGCGCTGTAAATACTTTCTGTATGCACTGTATATTTTTCTTGAGAAGGAGCTGGGTCGTTTTTGTATGAGACAAATGCTTTTGAACCACCATTGTTCCAAATAAATCTGTAACCTATTTGATGTTATGCAGAACTTTAACTGGGAAATAAACCTTTTTGCTGTGCAGTTGTGTGAAACGTCTTCATAATTCCACTGTCAGTGTTATACAGCTAGGCAAGCCTTTTCATAATGGGTGCACATGTTTTCATGCATGTGTCTTATTTAACATGGACAATGTATTGATATTTTACCAGTGTTGTCATTTGCAATACCACTATCCACTGTAACCATTTTAAGTTCCCAGACAAGGACCAGACCGAGGAATGTGGGCACAGCCAGGGTCTCATCACTCACTTTGAGCTCTGTGTGGCTTAAAGATGCAATCTGTGTTCCAGAATGGGTCTGGGTTGAAATGTAGGTCTGGGTTGCTGTTCCTGGCAGGGTTTACATAGTTTTGACTCAGAAATCAGAAAGACTGCCCTACATGACCTTCGGTACATATGCTCCAGTGTGGGCAAAAACGTCCCGGTCATCATGTTATGAAAATGTCTGTCATCAGGGACTGTAGAGTTAGTCCAAATAAATGTGAATGGAGCAAAGTTAGGTAAAAAGGTAACATAGCGGGACTACAGAATGCCTAAGCTTGTTATAGATTATGATCCCATTTTATTGTTTTATTTTAATACATAATACACATATTCACGTAAATAATTCTATGATATATTATGCTGTTGCCCACCCACTCACACCTGGAAGGGGAGGGGCACTATGATCATTCCAGCCGCGGCCAGGAAGTGGATAAACTAGCGGCAGTGAACGGGAAATTTAAAGGTATTCTTACTTAAAGGACACAAAAATACATTTAAACAAATACAACTAAATTGTATTAGACTCGCACCGCTTTGTCACAGTTAAAGAACTGCTGTGAAAACGGTGTGTACGTTTCCATGCCATAATAGTATAGGGTGAGACACCGTTAGCTAGTTAGCCTACCGCGTTAGCTAGCTTGCTGGGCATTCATGCTAATATGCATAACTAATGCTAGCTATTGAACTTACCAGGACGCAAATGTGTACCAAAGCAAAGCAACGTTAGGTAGCTAATAAACATACATTTTAGTCTGAAGTAGCTCTTGTTTACAAATTAGCTACCCGTTTCTCGGTGTGTAAGTATCTGTGTCTGTGTGCACAGCTCCACTGCGGCTATGCTAGCTAGCATAACAATGGACTGGCGGGTTTGTTGTTAGCACACAGTTGTTGATGAACAGTATGGTGGAGAAACAGGACATTTGTTTTGATGTGGAATGCTGACATGCATGGAGCATCAGGTTCATATTTGAGTGGACATTTGCATTGAGGAGTTTCAGAAAAGCCGGGGAGACCAGACACGATTTGGAAGTACTGTAACTCGAGTAAATAAAGCAAAGCATCGATCAACTGGTCAGGCTGCAGCCAGGTGGATTCACTAACTGGCAAACAATATTCAGAATCGGGACATTGTACTAACACTACACACAACGTACTGTGCATGCAAAAGAAATGTCATCATTTCCCCACATCAAATTGATTTTAAATAGCACCTTCCCACCCAGCAGTTGTTTCTGTGCCTACGTCCTTATACGTGTGGAACATCATTGATAATACATTTTGCTACCGTAATGCTCAGAAACTTATGTCTAAAATCCTCACTTTCTAAATGGAGATTACTGTCCTCGTATATAACTCTAATCGATTACTTTACCTTAACACAAAATTCAAGGCAAATAAGTAAATTGAGTTGGACCGGCCTGACTTGTGTGGTGATAAAATGCTCTTCTCTATCTGCATCGGTTGATCATCTCTGTGTCGTGACCTGATGTTGCCGGGCGGGCATTGTTTTAGACATGATCCAGACCGTAGTTTCAGTTGATTGCTTTGATAGAATGCTTGGTACAATGCCCATGGGGCTATCCAATATATTTTCAAGCCAGCCAGGCGAAATGCTGTGAATGCAGTGGCCTAAGATCAGCCCAACGCCCACGTCCAGGCGGCAGCAACACCCTAACCGACGGCCCACTAGGCTCAGCAGGGACCAGTGACATCGGTGACAGTGACAGGTGTGTGGTGAGGTCCGGCTTGCAGCAGCGCCAACATTTACCATAGTCAACGATGCCCCAAGACGTGGCCACAGCCCTAAGCACACTCTACCAGGCGGCACACTTTGCCAGGCAACCTCTTGATTTTGTATCTGCTGCACAAGTCACAGAATATCTGGATATCAAGTCACAGAAATAAGGACGTTTATGGCTCCACCCTGCGACTTACTTTCTTGGTGCCCGATACCACGAGACACATTCAGGGGTCTTGTAGAGTCTCTGCCTTTATGGATCTGCCCTGTTTTGGTGGCACACAATGGACCTACAGCCTAATGGGTATGTTGGCCATAATGTTTTGGCTCATCAGTGTGTATTTCATGCAACAAAAAGAGGAGATATTCTGTTTGCTTTTTGTGTGCACTTTGTAGGTTTGTTTGTCTGTTCTTTTATTCATGCCTGTCTTGTATGTACATACCACACGTATTTTGTGCGTGTGGTTTTGTGCGTATCTTAGTTCTCTGAAACAATTAGCTGATCTGTACAAGCTCCGACGAGAACATCATATATCCGCTGATCCAAAAACATAAATGACCTGTGTAACACCAATTCACGGAGGCTTGAATCCACTGCCTTTTTCTGGGCCATATGTCTGGTCAGCTGAGCTACTTCCCGTCAGAGAATGTTAGTGGGCAGCCAGCTGGCCCCTGGGGAATAACTGGCCGTGTGAGGGAACTAAATGCATGGCCCTCTAGCCTTACCAACGCCTAAAATAACTGTACATGTGCTGGCTAGAAGCAACGGTGTCACACAGTTCGCACAGTCAGAGTTCAGTGAAGCTCTTTAGATAGCCTGACCTGTGATAAAAAACCACAAGTTCAAACACACAGGAGAGGCCCACTTAAGTTATTTTAATTGGTTAAATAAAAACCTAATTTGTTTTGCCCCTTTTTGTTTTACAGTTGGTAATGGCCTGAGATCCACCATCGTCATAACCATCCAATATGGGGAGAGAAAGAAAATGCATCCTCTGCCAGTTCGTGTACAGCTCCAAGCAGGTAAACATGCCCCAAAGTCTTGTGGGAAGTCACTGAGATATTATGCATAAACATAGTTAAAAATATTGCCTATTATATTTGATAATACCACGCTGTTTGTTGACAAGAAATCAGTGAAAGATCAGTGTTGTCTTCTGCCGTCTCCAGGAGATGGATGAGCACATGAGAAGCATGCTGCATCACCGTGAGCTGGAGAACCTGAAGGGCCGGTAAGAATCACCATCTATAACACCAAATCATCCACACTGGGATATATACTTAATCATCCACACTGGGATATATACTTAATCATCCACACTGGGATATACACTTAATCATCCACACTAACATACACTTAATCATCCACACTGGGATATACACTTAATCATCCACACTAACATATACACTTAATCATCCACACTGGGATATACACTTAATCATCCACACTGGGATATACACTTAATCATCCACACTAACATACACTTAATCATCCACACTGGGATATACACTTAATCATCCACACTAACATACACTTAATCATCCACACTGGGATATACACTTAATCATCCACACTGGGATATACACTTAATCATCCACACTGGGATATACACTTAATCATCCACACTGGGATATACACTTAATCATCCACACTGGGATATACACTTAATCATCCACACTGGCATATACACTTAATCATCCACACTGGCATATACACTTAATCATCCACACTGGGATATACACTTAATCATCCACACTGGGATATACACTTAATCATCCACACTGGGATATACACTTAATCATCCACACTGGGATATACACATAATCATCCACACTAACATATACACTTAATCATCCACACTGGGATATATACTTAATCATCCACACTGGGATATACACTTAATCATCCACACTGGGATATACACTTAATCATCCACACTGGCATATACACTTAATCATCCACACTGGGATATACACTTAATCATCCACACTGGGATATACACTTAATCATCCACACTGGCATATACACTTAATCATCCACACTGGGATATACACTTAATCATCCACACTGGCATATACACTTAATCATCCACACTGGCATATACACTTAATCATCCACACTGGGATATACACTTAATCATCCACACTGGGATATACACTTAATCATCCACACTGGGATATACACTTAATCATCCACACTAACATATACACTTAATCATCCACACTGGGATATACACTTAATCATCCACACTGGGATATACACTTAATCATCCACACTAACATACACTTAATCATCCACACTGGGATATACACTTAATCATCCACACTAACATACACTTAATCATCCACACTGGGATATACACTTAATCATCCACACTAACATACACTTAATCATCCACACTGGGATATACACTTAATCATCCACACTGGGATATACACTTAATCATCCACACTGGGATATACACTTAATCATCCACACTGGGATATACACTTAATCATCCACACTGGGATATACACTTAATCATCCACACTGGCATATACACTTAATCATCCACACTGGCATATACACTTAATCATCCACACTGGGATATACACTTAATCATCCACACTGGGATATACACTTAATCATCCACACTGGGATATACACTTAATCATCCACACTGGGATATACACATAATCATCCACACTAACATATACACTTAATCATCCACACTGGGATATATACTTAATCATCCACACTGGGATATACACTTAATCATCCACACTGGGATATACACTTAATCATCCACACTGGCATATACACTTAATCATCCACACTGGGATATACACTTAATCATCCACACTGGGATATACACTTAATCATCCACACTGGCATATACACTTAATCATCCACACTGGGATATACACTTAATCATCCACACTGGCATATACACTTAATCATCCACACTGGCATATACACTTAATCATCCACACTGGGATATACACTTAATCATCCACACTGGGATATACACTTAATCATCCACACTGGGATATACACTTAATCATCCACACTGGGATATACACTTAATCATCCACACTGGGATATACACTTAATCATCCACACTGGGATATACACTTAATCATCCACACTGGGATATATACTTAATCATCCACACTGGGATATACACTTAATCATCCACACTGGGATATACACGTAATCATCCACACTAACATATACACCTAATCATCCACACTAACATATACACTTAATCATCCACACTGGGATATACACTTAATCATCCACACTAACATATACACTTAATCATCCACACTGGGATATACACCTAATCATCCACACTGGGATATATACTTAATCATCCACACTGGGATATACACCTAATCATCCACACTGGGATATATACTTAATCATCCACACTGGGATATACACTTAATCATCCACACTGGCATATACACCTAATCATCCACACTGGGATATATACTTAATCATCCACACTACACTTAATCATCCACACTGGGATATACACCTAATCATCCACACTGGGATATACACTTAATCATCCACACTAACATATACACTTAATCATCCACACTGGCATATACACCTAATCATCCACACTGGGATATATACTTAATCATCCACACTGGGATATACACCTAATCATCCACACTGGGATATACACTTAATCATCCACACTAACATACACTTAATCATCCACACTGGGATATACACATCCACACTAATACATCATCCACACTGGGATATACACTTAATCATCCACACTGGGATATACACTTAATCATCCACACTAATCACACTGGGATATACACTTATCATCCACACTGGGATATACACTTAATCATCCACACTGGGATATACACTTAATCATCCACACTGGGATATACACTTAATCATCCACACTGGGATATACACTAATCATCCACACTGGGATAATCATCCACACTGGGATATACACTCATCCACACTAACATATACACTTAATCATCCACACTGGGATATACACCTAATCATCCACACTGGGATATATACTTAATCATCCACACTCGGATATACACCTAATCATCCACACTGGGATATATACTTAATCATCCACACTAACATACACTTAATCATCCACACTGGGATATACACTTAATCATCCACACTGGGATATACACTTAATCATCCACACTGGGATATACACTTAATCATCCACACTAACATACACCTAATCATCCACACTGGGATATATACTTAATCATCCACACTGGGATATATACTTAATCATCCACACTGGCATATACACTTAATCATCCACACTGGCATATACACCTAATCATCCACACTGGGATATATACCTAATCATCCACACTGGGATATACACTTAATCATCCACACTAACATACACTTAATCATCCACACTAACATACACTTAATCATCCACACTAACATACACCTAATCATCCACACTGGGATATACACTTAATCATCCACACTAACATACACTTAATCATCCACACTAACATACACCTAATCATCCACACTGGGATATACACTTAATCATCCACACTGGGATATATACTTAATCATCCACACTAACATACACCTAATCATCCACACTGGGATATACACTTAATCATCCACACTGGGATATATACTTAATCATCCACACTAACATACACTTAATCATCCACACTGGGATATACACTTAATCATCCACACTGGGATATACACCTAATCATCCACACTAACATATATACTTAATCATCCACACTAACATATATACTTAATCATCCACACTGGGATATACACTTAATCATCCACACTGGGATATATACTTAATCATCCACACTAACATATATACTTAATCATCCACACTGGCATATACACTTAATCATCCACACTAACTTATATACTTAATCATCCACACTAACATATATACTTAATCATCCACACTGGCATATACACTTAATCATCCACACTGGGATATACACCTAATCATCCACACTAACATATATACTTAATCATCCACACTAACATATATACTTAATCATCCACACTAACATATATACTTAATCATCCACACTGGGATATATACTTAATCATCCACACTGGGATATACACCCATCAAAGCCTGGTTCCAACGGTCGTTGTAAAAAGGCTTTATAGAATACATTTGACTGGTCTGCAGCTTTAACCATCCACACTAAGCTGCATTTTCTCTCCTTGGTTTAGTGATGATTAAATGAATGCAATTCAATAGTTGATAATGGTGTCAGTCAGGAACCCTAGACTTTGGCCTGTGTGAGTGTTTGTTCAATAGTGCAGGACTGGTCACGTATTATCTGGAAAAATGAGTAGGACTACAGCTGTCACAACTATGACATATAACTTGTGTATATATATATATATATATATAGACAGCAGCTGATTGAGACAACGCGACTGGACAAACATACTACCAACTGAATGGCACCCTATTCCTTATATAGTGCACTATTCTGGATTGGAGCCCTGGCGGATTGAAGTGCACTAAATGGGTACTAGGGGGCCATCTGCAATCTCAAGTGACCGTTCTGGAGATTAGTGAAGTATTTGACAGGCGAAACAGGCAGGCACATGGTTGCAACTGACATCCAGGGAGAGGCATGTTCCGATTGAACCTACGGTATTAGCTGGTAGCTGATATGGTCTGATATGGTCTGGCGGTTTGAATAACATGAGGATGTTCTCACTGCACTGTAGCTCGGGGCTAAGCTAGTGGTCGCCAACTTCTCAGGGATATTGTTTACACCAGTCTGAAAAAGGATGAAGAACAAAATCGTTAAAACAAATTTTTTTCCACTTGCAAACGCTGCACTTTCATTCAGATTTACATTGGCTGAAGACACGTGACATTACTGTGTGTCAGGGATTTAGCGAAACATTTCTCCCACGCTAGCGAGAATGAAACATTTGTGTTCTTGCCACTGCCATTATTGTTATAGAATTGCTAATCCCTTCATCATTATTTTAAACATGAAATACACCTTTTTTCGGAAGACATGTACCATACATAGTGGCACCGATGGACTGCATTAATATCTCCCTTCTGGCCCCCGTTCATCATGAGAAAATCACACAGTTATAACCCCTCGGATCTGTGAGTAAAAGAACTGGACGAAGGGTAGGTCAGTTGGTACTGTAAAAGGGCCCGGTGCCAGGACACAGTTTTCAGACACCGGACTCCAGCAAGTGAAGTCTGTTGGCACTCCGCTCTGGCACACAACATACTTGGGAGTGGTCTCAAAGGTTTCTGCTGGGGGGGGTGGGGGGTTGGGTGCACAGCTGCCCCCTCCCAGAGGCTCTGGTTACAACCAGCCTCCTGATTGGTCAGCTGTCCCCACAGCTCCACAGTTGGGTGTCCAGTGGGATGATGTCACGGTGGTGGGGGGTGTCACAGCAGAAATTAGGGGGTCTCCAGCTCGGTAGTCTCAGTGCACAGCAGACCTAGTCTGAGGCTGGCCTCCCTGCCTGTCTCCTCTTCCATGAGGCTGCTCTCCCTGCCTGGGGGACTGCGTGGCCTGGCCGCGGCACAAGTACTACCATGCTAGCCGCACACAGCCTCCCTGCCCTCACCGCCTGTCCGCCACCGGCCCACTGGATACGACCGGAAGACCATTAGATCAGGAAGACTTTTCTAGAAGCTCTTTCAAGTTTTTTGTTTTTAATCAAGCTGAAAAAAGAATAAGTTGTTTTGCCTCCTGATCCGTAGAGAATTAACCGGAAGAGCGTTTTTAATAAGGATTGTTGAGTAGTCTCCTCTCCTATTTTGTTATAACTTTTTTTTTTAGATATACTTTGAAACTTCTATCAAAGACCAGGGACTAACAGACCAACCTTGACCCAGACAGAACCATGCCAGAGGGGGTTATTGAGTGTCCGCTGTCCCCTTCCTTCCCCAGGGACTGTGGCCATTTTTGCCAAGTGTGCCTGGTCACCATGGTGAGCCTTACCGACTACGCCAACCACATCTCCAGCCTGGTGCACAAGCAGGGCGTGGAGACGGCAGAACGGGAGGCCGCCGGCAACGACCAGGAGGAAGAGTACTTCGACCAGGAGCTGGTGAAACTGGTTGAAGCCCGAAGGGCTCTGATCAGGTAGGAGATTATATGCTTTTACACTTTCGTATGTATTTCTGTTTAAGGTCCTACTCTGCCGTTTGAATAGGGAGTAAAATTCCCAGACCAGTGTTAAGTCTCTTAACTGTAGTTAGAACTGCAGTTTAAAGAATTTAGAACTGCAGTTTAAAGAAAGTTAGAACTGCGGTTTAAAGAATTTAGAACTGCGGTTTAAAGAATTTAGAACTGCGGTTTAAAGAATTTAGAACTGCGGTTTAAAGAATTTAGAACTGCGGTTTAAAGAATTTAGAACTGCGGTTTAAAGAATTTAGAACTGCGGTTTAAAGAATTTAGAACTGCGGTTTAAAGAATTTAGAACTGCGGTTTAAAGAATTTAGAACTGCGGTTTAAAGAAAGTTAGAACTGCGGTTTAAAGAATTTAGAACTGCGGTTTAAAGAATTTAGAACTGCGGTTTAAAGAATTTAGAACTGCGGTTTAAAGAATTTAGAACTGCGGTTTAAAGAATTTGGAACTGCGGTTTAAAGAATTTGGAACTAGAGCCTTGAAGTCAGTGTGTATCCATAGTCCAATTTTAACGTCTTTAGAAACAACGCCATGTTGATGTTTGATGTGTTTCAGCTTTTTGTTTTTGTGTGGCTGGGGACAACTCAACCATGTATAGTCACATTCAACATTACGGTGCTAACTCATCTCAGCTCGTAGAACCCAGGCTGAGGGGAGTCATATGTCGGGGTCATGGACTAATAAAAGCCCTGCTGTCATATGGATCCAGCACTCTAGTTTGGTCGCGTTCCACACCACGTGGATTCTAGAAGCTGAGTCCAACCAGCCTCGCATTGTGGATTAGAGGGGGACATATTTGGGGGTTGGGGGAGGGGCTCTCAACTTGTGGGTGCTGCCGGTAATCATTGGTTAATAGTATGTGATTATATAGTTGGCAATACTTTAGGTATTGATGCCCCTGAAGGATAATAACAAAACAATGTGATTTATGTTACCAAAAGTGCCACTCACATCTGCATTGCCATAGAAATTCTGAAGAGATGATAGAGATGTAGTTAAGATCATTGGCTATAATGATGAAGGGCTTCCAAGATCAAAGGTCTCCAAGATCAATGGTCTCCAAGATCAAAGGTCTCTAAGATCACTGACTAAAAAGATGAATGGCTGACACGACGAGTGGCTAGCACGACGAGTGGCTAGCACGACGAGTGGCTAGCACGACGAGTGGATAGCACGACGAGTGGCTAGCACGAGGAGTGGCTGAGCAGTAGCTAAATATTTCTGATAGGAAAGTGTTGGAAAAGTTGAAAAAAAAACTAGCTTTGACCAGAGACCTCTGACTGCCCGGATGTCACATGCCACAGTTTCCACACAACATCAAAGACTAGGGATTAAGAGAAGGACTTTCAATGGACTTTAAAATTGATCACGCAAAATTGATCTGCCAAAGGCAGAGGTTAAGAGGTTTGTACCAATACATTAGTCAGGGTGGTGTGTGTGTGTGTGTGTGTGTGTGTGTGTGTGTGTGTGTGTGTGTGTGTGTGTGTGTGTGTGTGTGTGTGTGTGTGTGTGTGTGTGTGTGTGTGTGTGTGTGTGTGTGTGTGTGTGTGTGTGTGTGTGTGTGTGTGTGTGTGTGTGTGTGTGTGTGTGTGTGTGTGTGTGTGTGTGTAAAACCCACACCAGTTGGCTTTCACATGCCAGATGTTCTCCTTGGCCACAGCCTCAGACCGCACACAAGTAACACTCAACTCAACCGGCACCCGTCTCACCATTAGTGCACTAGTAGCATTCAGGGGCCTGATCAAATATGGTGATATGGCATTTAGTTTTACATTCTTGGGGACAGACCATACGTCACTGCTGCTGCCAACTGGGAAACTTGATCTTGTTGCTAGGCAGACTCTCGTCATCGAACCATTGATGATGCGTTGGGCTAGATTGAACTCTAGCTGTGATTGGCTTACTGTTCTGCGACATTGACTTACACCTGTGTGTGTGTGTGCTTTTTTATAGGAAAGAGGAGGAGGCTGCAACTAAGCGGGCCAGGGAGGAAGAGTTGCGGCGGAGGGAGGAAGAGGAGCGGCGAAGGAAAGCTGAGGAAGTGCGTTCGAAGCAGGAGAAACAGTTTGCAGATTGGAACACAGCACGGCAGTACTTTCGTCGGAGCGGGGCATCGCTCGACTGGAGTTATCCCCAGAAATCAGCTCCTACGCCCGCCTGGCAGGTGCAGGGGGGCCGGGATGAGAGTGCTAATGTGCACGGACGCCCAGACCCCTGGCAGAACCTCGACATGCGGTCTAACTGGCACTACAGCAAGCAGGGCCGCAATGCCACCTGGCACGGACAGGAACCACCCAAATTCTCCAGGTGGCCCCCCGGGGAGAGGTCGGGTCCACACGCCAGGGACGACTGGCCCAACAATAACAAATGGGGGCGGGAGGGGTTTCCGGCCCAGCAGAGAGGAGGGAGGGGGCCCTGGCAACAGAGCAGCAGGGCTGGTAAAGGCCTGCCTGGTATTTTGCCTGACCCCGTCATGATGGAGGGCCTGAGCAACACGGAGTCTCCTCACCTGATGGACTTCACCAAAGACCCCCCGCTTCCGGACAGCTTCTTCGGCCAGCACCCCATTGGCGCTCCCTTCAATCCTCAAGATGAAGACAGGAAAGATGGGCAACGGAACCCGAACAGGGGTACGCCAGGCGGAGCGGCGGCCGAACACGATCGTGACCACGGGCTCGGGCACAAGGCGTTTAGTAGTAACCCCAAAATGGATAAGGTACACCGCTGGTCACCCTACCCTACCTTGTCTCACAAGGACCCGCACCCCAACGCCTCAGAGAAGATTCCCAAGGACCCGCACCCCAACACCTCAGAGAAGATTCCCAAGGACCCGCACCCCAACACCTCAGAGAAGATTCCCAAGGACTCGCACCCCAACATCTCAGAGAAGATTCCCAAGGTCCCGCACCCCAACACCTCAGAGAAGATTCCCAAGGACCCACACCCCAACACCTCAGAGAGGTTGCCCAAGGGTCCCCCCTCTCTCCCAATCCTCCAAACCCAGACCCCACAGAACCTCCCTACCAAGTACTGCGAAGTGGACCGGAAGCCCAGATGCGACGTAGCGCTGGTCCCTTCCGTCTCCAGGTCCTCCGGTCCGAAGCCTATCTCAGCTCACGCTGGCCAGCAGATGAGAGCTCCTGACCACTGTGCTGAAGGAACGGACCTCGTGAGGAACGGAAGTAGCAGATGCTTAAGCTCGTCTAAGGCCAATATTGTGAGGAAAGACAACAAAACCTCTAACATCGCCGCCGGGTCCAATTTCACCTGTCAGAGGGCAGCAAAGCTGGAAAGCCTTGAGAAGGGCCCATCTAACCCGACTGCTACCACCTTCAAGGCCCACCTTAACCTAAGCCCCACCACAAAAACCCAAGCCAGCAGCGCTTCCAGCCCTTCTACGACACCCAGGAGCCAGTTGAGTCGGACATCTAGTCAGGACTCTGACCAGCCCATGTCATCTAGACACAGCAGCCAGGATCTGGTTAGGAGGGTAGGATCAAAGTCAACTACCCCCCAGCAGGGGCAGGAGAAGCAGCTGACTGTAATGTTAAGCAAAGCCAAGGAGACATTGCTGGACAAGAGAACGTCAGTGGATCTGAGTGGTAAACATAGAAGAAGGATGAAGGAAAAGGAGGTGGCAAAGGAGGAGGCAGTTTCGAAAAGCCAAGAGTCCAACAGCCAGGAGATGGAGGTGACCACTGTGTCTAACAGCCAGGAGATGGAGGTAAACACTGTGTCTAACAGCCAGGAATGGGTGTTGCACATTGATGAGGAACAGCAGATGGAGAGTTCTGAGGATGCAATGTTGGCTGCCAACTGCAAAGCAAAGAAGGACCAGCTAACCAGGAGAGTGAGAGTTACCAGATCCACTAGAGCTGACCGAACAGAGATTGCAACTACCAGATCCACTAGATCTAGCCCAAAAGAGAAAGGAACCACCAGATCCACTAGAGCTGACCCAGTTGAGGAAAGAACTCCCAGATCCACTAGATCTGACCCAACAGAGAAAGGAACTGCCAGATCCGCTAGAGCTGACCCAGTTGAGGAAAGAACTACCAGATCCACTAGATCTGACCAAGTTGGAGAAAGAACTCCCAGATCCACTAGAGCTGACCCAGTTGAGGAAAGAACTCCCAGATCCACTAGCGCTGATCCAGTTGGAGAAAGAACTCCCAGGTCCACTATAGCTGACCCATTTGAGGAAAGAACTCCCAGATCCACTAGATCTGACCCAGTTGGATTAAGAACTCTCAGATCCACTAGATCTAGCCCAACAGAGAAAGGAACTACCAGATCCACTAGACCTGACCCAGTTGAGGAAAGCACTCCCAGATCCACAAGATCTGACCCAACAGAGAAAGGAACTCCTAGATCCATTAGATCTGACACAACAGAGAAAGGAACTCCTAGATCCATTAGATCTGACACAACAGAGAAAGGAACTGCCAGATCCGCTAGAGCTGACCCAGTTGAGGAAATAACTCCCAGATCCACTGGAGCTGACCAAGTTGAGGAAAGCACTCTCAGATCTTGCAGTGCTGCTGCTGACCAGATGGAGACCATGACGGAGTCTGGGACGTCGGCACCAAATAACTTTATGTCACTGCAGTCCGTTCAGGTCAGCACTTCTACAATGGAGTCCCCGGTAGGTGCCATGCTCCCTCCGTCTGCCAGAGAGGAGCTTGAGAAGAGGGAAAGACAGAGGGGCCTAGTGGCTGGAAGTGGAGTGGAGGCCATGAAGATATCCAATGCAAGGCAAGGGTCAGACAGTGACCACTGCAGATCCAGTCACCCCACCCCTGGCCCCCACACAATATTTGAACCCTCCTCTGGCTCCATTTTGCCCAACACCCTCTCGAAGGTCAGCCTACCCCCCGCCCTTAAAAAGGACCTATCCAAACACGTGGGCTTGAAGACCAAGATGGGCAACCATGAACCCAACCTGAACATCGCCCGGCGGATTAGGAACATTAGCGAGACACGGAGAGGCGAGGTCGAGAAAGACTCGGGGCTGAAGCCAACGCTACGGC